>OU898285.1:40661323-40669018 GCA_918026665.1 Diabrotica balteata | reverse complement strand
TATTTTTAGTCCTACACCCACCTTCCAACCACTCTAATGAAAGGTCTTGACGCCAGGAAAACGAATATGTTATTACTTTGAGAAAAACTTAACGCGTAAAGCGGTAAAACGCTAAAAAGCGTATTTTTAGTCCTACATCACGTTTCGACCACTCTAATGAAAGGTATTGACGCCAGGAATATGAATATGTTATTACTTTGAGAAAAAATTAACGCGTAAAGCGGTAAAACGCTAAAAAGCGTATTTTTAGTCCTACATCACGTTTCAACCACTCTAATGAAAGGTATTGACGCCAGGAATACGAATATGTTATTACTTTGAGAAAAAATTAACGCGTAAGGCAATAAAACGCTAAAAAGCGTATTTTTAGTCCTACATCACGTTTCAACCACTCTAATGAAAGGTATTGATGCCAGGAATACGAATATGTTATTATTCTTTAAAAAAATTATGCATATAGTAGTAAAGCGGTAAAAAGCGGTAAAAAAACTATTTTTTGTTAAATTTTACTTTTAACCCTGCTTATAAATGTGGTAATTATCTATATTTGGAATATATTGTTAATTTTTGTAATTTTTTACTCTAATAATACCATAAAACCGGTATTTCCAGTTTAAAACCGGTATTTTTAGTTTAAAACCGGTATTTCCAGTTTAAAACCGGTAATCAAAACAAGTTTATATTTATACCCCACACTTCTTTCGTTATTGTTCATTCTTGTGTCGTACAGTCACCTAGCTTCAGTCAACAACCATGCAGTGTAACTCTTGTTTAAAAGTTTTATCCAACAAAAGCAGTGTAAGTAGGCATAAACGGGAAAGTTGTCCGGAACGATTCAATAAAGGGAAAAAGGTGAAACTTAATGATGACATAGATGTTGTTACATCAGCTAATAATTACAATTCAACCATTGTAGAAGCAACTCCCTTTAGATCTATTGTCCATCCAGTTACCACTACATCCAATGTTATCGAATGTCAAGATTGTTATAAAAAAATTTCTGGGAGAGGGCTAACAGGACATTTACGTAGTAATTCGCACAAAAGTGTTATTAGTAATGATAGTGGGGTTGAGAAACTATCAAGTGCGTTTAAAAATCGTATCGGTAGTTACCGCCTTTCTAGCAACAAACATCATACTGATTACTTAGAATTTTTTAGTGAAATTGAAGGTAACGTTTTGAAGCTCCTACATAACTATTTACATAAATTTAAAGTGTTCAAAGTTAATTTCGAACTTTACTCTATGTACACAATACCTGAAAAAGATACTTATGATTTAAAATCATTTAATACAAAAAATCAGATTATTACTATTTCTACTAATTTGAAACAAGCATATCAAGATTTTATTAGGGAGATATTACCCAAGGTTTCGGAAATACAAGAAAAGGAATCTGGATGGAGTCTTTTACAAATCCAGTCATTAGAAGTTAACATTAATAAGTACAACCCTCTACGATCTTCTTCATATATCAGGTTACCACGACAAATCGAGATGAAGAAAGCAATTATTAATATAATGAATAAAGATGAAGCATGTTTTGGTTGGGCGGTAAACGCATCAATTTTTAACCCAACAGGTAAATCCAATCTTACTACTTCTTATCCGCATTATACTAGTCTCTTAAAGTTCCATAATATAGAATTCCCTATGAAACTCTCAGATATACCAAAATTTGAATTACTTAATAATATTTCGATTAACGTTTTTGGGATTAGTGAATGTTTTAAAAATAATATCACACAATTGGAAATCGTTGGGCCGTTATACCATACAAAATCTAAAAAAGCTACACATGTTAACCTATTACTTATTTTTGATGAGTACGGGAATAGTCATTATTGTTACATTAAAAATTTATCGCGGTTAATATCAAAACAAAAATCACACCATAATGGTCAGACTTTTCTATGCAATGGTTGCTTACAATTTTTCTCATCCTTAGAACGTCTTCGCAAACATGAAGACAACGATTGCAACTTTGTATATACTAAGCTTCCAACTACCAACATGATTCTCAATAAATATGGACATTTACAAAAAGAAAATATCTTACAATTTTCCAACTTTCAGAAACAAATGCAAGTTCCGTTTGTTATATATGCTGATTTTGAAAGTATACTGCAACCGATACAATATGCAACACCTTCTGATAATTCCTCGTTTACTGTCAAAACCTATCAGCATACACCATATTCATTCGGTTTTTATGTTAAATGTTATTTTGATGACAGTTTATCAGAACTTATCATTTATCGCGGTGACAACGTGGTTGAGAAGTTTATTCAAAAACTAGAAGAAAAAGTTTACACTATTTATCATAAATATCTTAAATATATTAAACCTATGAAAAAACTCACGCCAGAAGAGGAATTACAATTTTTTACTAGTAAATGTTGCCACATTTGTGATAAACCGTTCGATATTAACGAAATTAAAGTCAGAGATCATTCACATCTAACAGGGTTGTTTTCTGGCGCAGCGCATAACGCTTGTAATTTAAATTACAAATTACCTAAGTTCATACCTGTTTTCATGCATAATTTAACCAATTACGATTCACATCTGTTTATAACAAAATTAGCTCAAAATAACGAAAAAATTGATGTTATTGCACAGACTAAAGAAAAATATATATCATTCACCAAACTACTTTTAGTTGATCGTGGTGATTTAGAGCAAAATATATGTTTAAAATTAAGGTTTGTGGATTCTTTCAGATTTCTACCTCATTCACTGGATAATTTAAGTAAAACCCTAAATAATAATCAATGTCTAGAGTTACAAAAATATTGTCGATCAAATGAAGAGTTCGGATTGTTACGACAAAAAGGTGTTTTCCCTTATTCATACCTGGATAACTTTTCAAAACTTGGTGAGGTATCTTTACCCACACAAGAAGAATTTTTCGATATTTTAAAAGGTGAAGGCATTTCCGATGAAAAGTACTTACGAGCTAAGCGAGTTTGGGAAGTTTTTAATTGTAACACCTTAGGAGAGTACTCAGATGTTTATTTAAAATCAGATATTTTATTATTAGCTGATGTGTTCGAAAACTTTCGACATAATTGTTTATTTAACTATAAACTAGATCCTGCTCAATATTTAACAGCTCCATCACTTAGCTGGGATGCTATGTTGCGTAAAACTAATGTTCAGCTTGAATTATTGACAGATATAGACATGCTTCATTTTTTTAAAAAGGGTATACGTGGAGGTATAAGTCAGTGTAGCACTAGATTTGCTGCTGCAAATAATCAGTATTGTGAGAATTATGATTGTTCTAAACCTACTTCATATATTCTTTATTTAGATGCTACAAACCTTTATGGTTACGCTATGAGTCAATTCCTTCCGCATGGTGATTTTCGATGGTTAGATGATGTAGAAATCACTCATTTTGATTGTTTATCAGTCGATGATGAATCTCCAAAGGGGTATGTCTTAGAAGTTGATTTAGCTTATCCTGAAACATTACATGATTTCCATAACGACTTACCGTTTTGTCCTGAAAATCTGATTCCTCCTAATAGTAAAGATCCCAAGCTTGTATTAACGTTATTACCGA
The DNA here is from genome assembly GCA_918026665.1 of Diabrotica balteata. NCBI lineage: Eukaryota > Metazoa > Arthropoda > Insecta > Coleoptera > Chrysomelidae > Diabrotica > Diabrotica balteata. Next base: position 40,665,447 of record OU898285.1, on the reverse strand, counting down.
AAAATAAATATATTATCCATTATAGAAATTTGAAACAGTGTACTGAACAAGGTTTAAAGATAACTAAAATTCATCGAATTCTAGAATTTTCTCAATCACCGTGGTTAAAACCTTATATTGAATTAAACACAAATTTACGTAATTCTTCAAATAATGAATTTGATAAAAGTACATATAAAAATTACACAAACTCCATTTACGGGAAAACTATGGAAAACGTTGATAAGAGGGTTGATATTAAACTTTTATCCCACTGGGAAAACTTGCCTGGAAGCGTCGGTGCTGAAGGGTTTATTAGTATGCCGAATTTTCACTCTGTTTCAATATTTTCTAATAATTTAGTTGCAATGCAAATGAATATCCTAAAAATAATTTTAGAAATATCCAAAATTCGTATGTATGATTTTTTTTACAATTACATTAAAGCTAAATATGTAGATAATGCCTCACTTTTGTATACCGACACTGATTCATTAATTTTACACATTCAAACAGAAAACGGTTACCGCGATATCAAAGAAAACCTTCATTTATTTGATACATCCAATTACCCCGCCGATAATATCTTTAATATACCAAAAACACCATCAGTGGTTGGTAAATTGAAGGATGAGTTTAAAGGTAAACCAATTAAAAATTTTTGTGGTACTGGTGCCAAAGCTTATTGTGTGACATTAAGTAACAATGATAACCTTAAAAAAGCTAAGGGAATTTCCAAAAACGTTATAAATAAATCTTTAACATTTACGGATTATAAACAAGTAGTTGATAATACTAATGCGAAAATTTATCGTAAAATGTATACATTTAAGTCACATTTACATGAAATGTATACTGAATTAAAAAATAAGGTTGCTTTAACTTCCCACGATGATAAGAGATATGTTATACCCGGAACTATTAATACATTAGCGTGGGGTCATTACAAAATAGATACGTTTATACCTAACCAACAACAACAAAATCTCGATTATTTAATCCAGCAAGCTAAACTACTTCTACCAGAAGCAAAAAATGATGGTGGGGATGAATTTTATGTAGACAGTTTTGAAATGGATTTTTTATCGTAGTGGGGGAGTTTGTTGGTGGGGTGTTTGTTTAATAACACGTTGTAGAGCTAATTCCTACAGTTCTTCATCAGCTTTACTGCTAGTATTTACAATGTGGATGTGTTACGTTACCGAAATTGAAGTTACGGATTTAAAAAGTGGTGTTCAAAACTTACACCAACTTTTTTCAAATCTGGAGTTTGATGCTTCTCATGAAGCCGTTTATGGTGCAGTGCGTCCATCATCTTATTCTCCAGAATTTTGTACAGAATTAGCTAAAAAATATGAAAAAGGTGCTGAAATCTGTGACTTGTATCTTAAAAACCAAATATGTTTATATGGATTTGTATCGTTACTAAAAGCTGTAAAGTTGGATGGTTATTTAATTCGAATAAAAGACTATCTTCCATCTATTTTATTCGAAAAAGAAGAAAATAGCGAAGATGATACTTCCAATAATGAAGTTATTGATACAGACATTGATGGTATGGTTGAAGATGGTTCAAGTAAATCACAAACTTAATAATCTTATATTTAGACTTTATTGTATTAACGGTATAATGTATTTAATAAAAGCATTTCTGTACTAATAATATTTGTTTTATTTGCGTATTTAGCATTTATTAATAAGGTGTGAGTGTAAAATGTATCTTGTTTTCACCACATATTCTATATATTGAATTTATCCAAATAAAGCTACCGTGTTTGGAACACCATTGTACTTCACTATTCTGTTTCACTATTTACCTACTTCTTGTTTTTTTCCTTATTTTACCTTATAAAATAAAGTTATCTATTACTATTTCTTGTTTTTACATACCTGAACTGTTTGACTTTCACTGGTAATGTATATTTTTATTCTTCGTGTGTAACGTTCATTAACCCCTTGACCATTAACCTTGACCGTTAACCTTGACCGTTCATTGACCCCTTGACCGGTCTTTCACCCCTTTACTGGTCGTTGACCCCTTGACCGGCTATTGACCCCTTGACCGTTCATTGACCCCCTGACCGTTCATTGACCACTTGATTGTTAACCTTGACCGGTCGTTGACCCCTTGACCGGATATTGACCCCTTGACCGTTCATTGACCCCCTGGACCGGTCTTTGACCCCTTTACCGGTCGTTGCCCCCTTGACCGTTGACCTCGTCAGTGGTGGGGGGTATGAGGTGCGGTGGGGGGTATACAAAATGGTGGGGGTCAATAGTGGGGGGTATACGGACGGTGCGGCTAGAACTCTCACCCCTTACCTTACCATTGGAGGGAGGTATAATAATGGTGGGGGGTCGGTGGTGGGGGGTATACGAACGGTGCGGCTAGAACTCTCATTTGCCCTCTACTCAAACCAACCTTAAGGGGAGCGATTCTGCTGGCTTAAGGTTCATGCTAGCAGAATTCAAAAAAAAAACTTTTTGTTGATGGCATATTTTTTCACCCATTTTTCACTAATTTATTACCACCCTAATAATTTTTCACCATCAAACCATCCTTAATGGGAGCGATTTTGCTGGCTTAAGGTTCAAGCTAGCAGAAATAAAAAAAAACTTTTTGTTGATGGCATATTTTTTTACCTATTTTTCACTAATTTATTACAACCCTAATAATTTTTCACTTCCAAACCACCCTTAATGGGAGCGATTTTGCTGGCTTAAGTTTCAAGCTAGCAGAATTCAAAAAATAAACTTTTTGTTGATGGCATATTTTTTCACCCATTTTTCACTAATTTATTACCACCCTAATAATTTTTCACCACCAAACCAACCGTAAGGGGAGCGATTCTGGTGGCGTAAGGTTCAAGTTAGTAAAATTAAAAAAAAAACTTTTTGTTGATGACATATTTTTTCTCCCATTTTTCACTAAATAATTACAATCCTAATATTTGTTCAGAATCAAACCACCCTTAAGGGGAGCGATTCTGTTGGCTTACGGTTATACCATACCATACCATATACCATAGTGTTCTGCTAGGTTTTTACAAATGTATTACAACCCGAGTAATTTTTCACCCCTTAACTACCCCTTGTGAAACTAGCAATTATTCACCCCTCAACTGCCTCCTATGGGAAGTCAATAATTCTGTTAAACTGTGAAAAATATTCTTTTACAATGTTACTCTTCGCTACTTATAACTGAAATAAAAAAGTGTTATGTTAAGTTTTTCGGCAGAGATCTTGTTCTTTAAATTTTAGGGTGCTTACACTTCATCCATAATCCAATGAGACCTAATGTTATTTCTGTAGATCGGTTTTATAGAATAACAACAGTCATATACTTTTTAATTATAAAAGGACTGCTCTGTATTATCCAGTAAAAGAATTACCACTAGATGAATCGATGGTACCGTGGAAAGTTAAACTTAGTTTTAAACAATATATTAAATAAAAAACACATAAAAGACGGTATGAAGGTTAGAATTAATTCGTAAATTAATTCATAAAAAAAGTAAAGAAAGACGGAATATCGTACGCGAACATTTACCTATAAATAATTGATATAGAATTATTAATATAAAAAATTAATAATAAAAAGATGCAGAGTAAGTACTATCCTAAACATTAGAAAAAACCCAATTTATGAGTGTGTGAACTGTCCCGAGAAACGAGATCTCTCCTTGGTCGATTCTTCTAAACATTTCCATAAACAAAATAAACAGGTTAATATTTTTTGAGATACCCTTTAATTTCTAGTTATATTCAACTGACAATGAATGAAAATTCGACAAAGAATTAAAAAAATACAAATATCTTTAAATTTTTAAAATGCTGCTAATTTAAATTTAATTTACTACGCAAATAATCTATAACAGCTGTTCTGACCAACCGGTAATTTCCGATTTATTTGAATATACCTACTTAAAATATTTATATCCTAAAATGTTTTCCAAGATAAATTCTTTGTGCTATAGGTACACATAATCTTAAAAATATGTTTTGACCAATCGTTAATACTCTTCTTATTTGAATAATATGAAATACCTAAATTATTTTTCAAATATTTATGTACCTACTGAATACAAATCTTTTAATCTCTTAACAATAGATACGCACGGTCCCGACCCTTCTTTTCAATTAGT
>OU898285.1:40638823-40656323 GCA_918026665.1 Diabrotica balteata | reverse complement strand
AATTTTGTAAGGAAATGATAATGCTGGACAAAGGTAAGTTGGTAAAAAGTTAAACAACATCAAAACTCACCAAAAAGGACCCTTATGGTAATTGGAATTTATTATTGAAATGACTGAATGCACAATGTTAACATTATTATTTTATACTTACAAAATTTAGACAAGATCTCTGTTAAAAACTTGTCTATGTTGGTGTTGAGAAAGTTGATAGAGGAAATAATAGGTCTCATACTTAACTACGGTCTATGTATTTTAGATAGACAGTACAATCTATGTACATAACCATCATTATTGTGCAACGATTTAGCTAAGGGCTTTGGTATAATATTCGCATATTATAAATTTGTTATATGATTTTATTAGTGAATTTAATACTAGGGTTTGAAGTAAGAGGTTGATAATATCTATCATCATCTAAAATAGTTGACTTAGGGCCGGTTTCACCAACAACAAATAAATCGCTGAATAGTTAATCGTCGAATAAAATTTATTAGTAGAATAAATTTTATTCCGTTTCAATAACTGTTTGTAATCCACAGTTAGTTATTCGTCGAATAAGTTCAAAGTGTAATGATTTTCCACAGACTGTACTCGTTGACACGTCTCTTGGCCTTCACCTCTTAGGTGTTTGGCCAGGCACATCGCACTATTTTTCACTGTAATCATATACATAACCTATAATATTTGATATTGGTTGATTAATTTGTCAAAATAATAATAATTGTCAATGTCAATGGTCATTACCTATTTGAAACGATCCTGTTGCATAAAAACGCAGAGCAATTAACAATTGATTTCGCACATCTATGGGTCTATTTTTGTTGCTTACAGGATGCAATTTGTTACCGATCAAATTGAATAAATGATCTACTGAATTTTTTTATAATATAAACCTAGTTTTAAAGTCCATTATCAAATTCAGCAAAAGGGTTTCTTTTTTGCAGCTGCCAGCAGCGTAGTCTTCACCTTCGCTGCTCATTTCCGTCATCAGAGGATGATGATAATAAAGATAATATTCGAAAATAAATATATATGTATACAAAAATTGATATAATTACGTTAACCTGCAATATATTGTTGATAATTTCAAGTTAAACTAATGAATTTCTTTATTATTGATATTAAAAGTGAGGTTAGCTGTCAACTTATTCGAAGAATAAATATTTATTTGGTCGATATTGGACTAATAACTTATTTGGAGTTTATTTATAGAATAAGTCTTATTTGACGTTGGTGAAACGCAGATATGTCAGTTTTATTGGTCGAATAACTTTATTCATTGAATATACTGCTATTTGTCGTTGGTGAAACCGGCCCTTAGACTAAGATATTGATCTCTGGTCACTCAAACACTAACATAACCTTTACCAATAGTAAGAACTAGAAAATTAGGATGATTTTTTTTAAAGAGAATTGTTTCCAAATACATTGGATATATTTCAAATATGGGCTGAGCTGAAATATGTATAATATTGAGCAAAATATTTATGGAAGATGACGGAAGATTAAGAAGGTCAGGATTGTCTGTAAAAGACAAAACATTCTCAAAATCAGCTAAGATTCTTCTAATGTAATACTCCTTTAGTGAAGACCGCAAAACAAATTTCGGACCTAAAGATAGCGGCTTAAGAATGATCTGGTTAAACATAATGGTGTCTAAGAATGGGTTATAGATAGTGTAACCAACTAGCCCGAAAAATCCGGAACATAGCCCGAATTACGTAGTCGTGTCCCGGCGTCCTGAACAAGGCTTCGGGGCCATCGGAATTTTTATCTTTTTGGTAAAATTCTATTTTTAAATTTTAAATACGTTATTCTTCTAAGAATTCACATTAAATTGAATTGTCAAGACGAAAAAAGTCGAAAATTTCCAGAGTGTAATACTAATACCACATCCAGAACGCATGCATTTTATCGTGGTATTATGTTATAGGAAAACTCAAACTGTGTACTTTTTTCCGTTTCTGTATTTTAATTATCCTCTTCCGAAAAGTTTATGTAAAAATGATAACAATTCATGTATTGTTTACACATTAATCATGCCGACAGAGGTGTGCCGTTTCAACGATGTAATGATTGCTGATTAATGTTTTTTTTTGAGAATACACCAGTTAATGACTATTAACTAATAAAGATAACATTCCCTTGCTTATTATATAGTGAGTAATCACATTTTGGAAAACTAAAAAATTTCTTAAATATTATCCTGAGCTTTTAGTGACAAAAGCAGACAAAGGTAATGTTACAGTCATCTTAGAAAGAACTCACTACTTACAACTGTGTTTTTTTCTCATTGAGAATGATAAATCTTACATTTCACTTACATCCAATCCCATTTCTTCTCTACAGGAAATGCAATACATTAATCGCATCCTTAGCCTCTTCTAATGAGATTGACCGTAACACAAAGAAAAAACTAACAACATACAATGGGAACATTGCAAAGTTTTATGCTTTACCAAAAATCCACAAGCCAACACTATCGGTTCGTCTCATAGTAGCTTCCATTGGAACTCCCACTGAAAATATCTCAGCTTTTGTTACAGACATACTTACTAATGCATATAAATTATGAAATTTAATATTACATCAAAGATTCTTTTCAGATGGTAAATAAATATAATGGTTACATATTACCATCTAATTATGTCCTCGTTAGCCTTGACGTTGTATCCTTATTCAGCAACGTTCATTTAGGAATATGTTTGACATCAATAGAGATCAACTGAGACTCTATTAGAGGTTGTTGTTCCATGTCTTATGACAGATTCATCAGTATCGTCGAATTTCTCTTTAATAACACTTACTTCTCTTTTAATGGTAAATTCTATCAACAAACTTTCGGTACCCCTATGGGAGCAAAGATTTCTCCTATCATTGCAACTTACGTTATGGATTATGTGTTTGACTCAGTCATTCCTTTACTATCCTTTCAAATTCCATTTATTAAAAAATATGTTGATGATATAATTATGGCTATACCCAATGAGAAGGTAGATGAACTATTAGACACCTGTAATAGTTATGACCCCTATATCCAGTTCACTATAGAGAGGGAAGATGGTAATTGTTCCGTCCCCTTTCACGACATAAGGATGATTAGGGAAAACAACACCATTAAAATAGATTGGTATCAAAAACCGACCCATGCTGGTAGATACCTTAACTACCACTCTTACCATAATAACTCTACCAAAGTCAACTTAACCAAACAAATGAAAAATAGAGTAATTAAACTATCAGATCCTTCATTTCATACAAAAAACCTACAAATCCTTCAGAAACTTTTTATTTCAAACTCTTATCCAACACCATTAGTAAATAAGATTTTGTTTAACACTATCCATAACGAAGATACTTCACCTTCCAAAGTAACTAACAATGCTGATCCTGATGTCTTAAGTGGAAACACAGTCTCGGATACTCCTATCAATAACTATTTTTCATTACCCTATTTCAGAGGTATCACTCCGGGGTTAACAAGGATTGTAAAAAGTGTTGAAAATAGCTTTGAGAATAATAATAATAACATTAAACTTAATGTGGCTTATAGATCAGCCCTAACAATTAATAATCTTTATTCGAAGATAAAAGATTAGACTCCCATAGATAGGCTTAGGAATATTGTCTATAACATTCCATGCCTCTCTTGCAGCAATTCCTACATCGGCTAAACATCTCAATTATTGAAATCACGTATTACACTACACAAAAGTGATTCTCGACTTCACCCTGACCGCTGTGCATTAGGCAAACATGTCCATTCCACTGGTCATCACATGGACTATACGAACACTACAATTATTCACCGTGAGAACAATAAATCTTTTTTTTTTTTTTTTCGTCTTTATAGAGGGGGGGTCTGGAATCTTCAAAAGACATCTCAATCCAGGACGCCGCCTGACTAACCTTAGTGCAGGATTCGTTCTTCGTCCCTCCCTGGACTGTGTTTTTTTACCTCGACGTCGGTGGGAGGGCCGAGTAACTAGTCTTGGTCCCTAGTATTACTCTCTGTAAAATACTGGGGAGCACGATCGGTGAAACTAAGAACAGTCCAGCGTCCGGGGGCGTTGCACCGGGTGGCCGCCGGACTTCGCCACCGGACGCTACAAGGCGCCGCAATAATTCCCAATTGCGACGCCTTCCACCTTCTGACCCTTTCTACTCCTCACCCCGCAGGAGAAAACCTGATCAAAAATCCGATGGAGTAAACCAGTGGGAAAAAACCCGGAATCTAAGGTGTTAGAAACCGTGCCGAAGGATGAATGACCACACGACAGTTGGCCACGAACGGTTCCCTCGGGGCACCTGGCGAACCCCCGTTGTACGTAGCTTTACCACCACACGCGGGGCTCTGTGGTGGCGAAGAAGTATTTCCCTAGCTACTCGTGGGAACAAAATGTTAGCAAACTATTTTACAAAAACCGCGGGCGACCCGAGCGGTAAATCGGGAAGACCGGACCAGGCCAGGAGGAGGATAAATTCCCTTCCTGACTCTAATACACTGAAAAGAAAGGCCAATTACGAAGGCTTTCTCAAAGAAACCTACAAGAAAAAAACATGTAGCGAGGCAACCGAGTTGATCGAATACCTCGAAGACCTAGGGAAACAACTGGGGAGGCTCACCAGCCTCATTCAAGAGTACCCCAATACTGCCAAACCAATTAAAGAAACCCATAGGCAGATTATTAAGAGACACGCGCTCCAAAAGATGGAGCACTACAAGAGCTGGCTCCAGAGGAACTCAACAGAACCGGTGGAGCGGATGACGGTCGACATGGACACGCAAGTGGACATGGTCGATCACACAGACACAAGAGCGAAACCCGCCACAGTTGAATGTGGTACACAGACTGACGCGTGGCATGGCCCGCCGGCAGCGGTGAGAGTAACGAGCCTCGAAGGAGTCAGCACCTTTGAGGATTTCCAGAGGCACGTGAGGTATGACTGGCCCGAAAGTGTTTATAAGAAAACCACGGTGGAGATTATGAACCCCCTGCAGACGAAATGCTCCATAAAGGTGGTGGCCCTGGAGCCAAACGACCCACAGATGACATTCTCGGTACAGAGACTCTATAGGGGCAGATACCCTGATCTTCCTACCCTGGAAGGGGACTTCGAGGTTATTGAGAACACCACATCAATAAGAAGAGGGATGGAGAAGTGCACCAAGAAAGAAATGGTCATTAAAATAAGACCTAAGTCGGCGGAGGAACTCTGGCACGCACTTGAGCGTGTCAGGGATGAGGCCTCGCCGGAGGACTCCGTGGCATTACACCACGTGAGCTATATGCCAGTAGTGGAACTTCGCAAAATGGCGGAGATTATCTTTGCACAGACCCGAGGCACGACTGTTCAGATATTTACGACGGTCACGCGACGAGAACGACCAACGTACGGTTTTATCGTTTCTAAGAGTAACTCTACCTACTCCCAACTGTTGGAGGGAGTCGAGAAAGCCGTCGGGAACTCAGAGGCTAAAGAGTCCATCCGCAGCATGCGCAGCACTCGCGACGGAAATCTACTCATCACGATAGATAAAGACCAGGGAGCGGCCACGAAAATCAGAGAGGCCATCACAAAAACTGAGAATGGCTTACCGCGAAATTAGTAGGCAATGAAAGAAACGTGATTATACATGTTAGAGGTATGACCGCTAATGTTGAAGAAGAACACATCAAGACGTCCATTCAGCGTGAGATTGGTAGATGGGAGCCGAGCTTCTCTGTAAAGCAAATTAGGCCAATGAGAAATTATACTAAGGCTGCAACTGTCATCCTCACGGCGCAAGCGGCTAAGAAGATTTTAGATCTGTGATATTTAAAGGTGGGTCTGGTAAGATGTGAAGTGGAAAGAAGGTACGTCGTCAAAAGGTGTCAGAGATGCTGGTCGTATCAGCTTGAAGCGACCAAATGTACCGGCCCGGACCGTAGCGGTATGTGCCACAGATGCGGAAAAGGAAGATATACCTTTGAGCAATGCAAAGAGGAGGAGCACTGTGTGGTCTGCAATGAGCAACACCGCATTGGAAGCGGGAAATGCGGGTCCTTCAGGGAGGCTCTGCAGAGGGCGAAGCTCGGTTCCCAGAATAGGGGTAAGGAGGCCCCCTTATTACAGGCGCAGCATGCTGCACCTAGCAAAATACATAATACGGAAGTCGTTCAGGAAGAACCATCCACCTCTGGAGACGAGCGGGGAAAAATGGACGATGATGTATTTAACGGCGCTGCTTTCTCCTCGTTAATGGAGGAATTTAACTTATTATGCGAGGACACGGCGGAAGAACTCACGCGTGTCAAGGTCTCTTCGCGCTCGCGTTCAAACTCCCTCCCTCCTCCCCCCTCGGATAGGGACCCAATTGCCCCTACCTCTCCAACCCCTCAGGCGAGCACGGTCATTGACCTGTGCGGATAGGTTGAAGAAACCCCCCTCACCAAGTGACCTAAACGGCTAGCGGTATAGACTCCAAAATGGCTTCGAACAGGTTGAAGACACTTAAGATCCTGCAAGTGAACATCGGTAGAGCCAAGGTTGCGCACGACCTGATTTACGCTAAAGCCTTAGCAATAAATGCAGATCTTATAATAGTCCCCGAACCAAATGTGAATATCGTTAAGAAATTTGGTTGGGTTACCGATACACGGTCAGATGTTGCCATCTACTTAATGAACAAACGTGTGCAAATCAGGAAGATAACGAAGAAAGAAGGTTTCGTTAAGGTAAACATGAACGACGTATCAACAATAGCCTGTTATATCTCACCTAACATTAACATTACACTATACCGAGAGAAGGTAGACAATATCATTGAGGCGTCACTTACAGAGAAACACTTTATAATCGTTGGTGATATAAACGCCAAATCCATTCTTTGGGAGTCCCCACGGAATGACAATAAAGGGGAAATATGGAATGAATGGATTTCTACGGCCGACTTAGTAGTGTTGAATAATGGTAAACATACTTTTGAAAGAGGAGTATCACGGAGTCATATAGACGTTACCCTAGCATCAAATCATTACGCCAACAAAATAAACAACTGGGATGTATTAGAGGATAATATTTTCACTTTTCACAAATACATCACCTTTGAGATTGGCACTAAGGTCACACCAGGAAATGGCAGAAGGACACTCGTTTTCAATAAAGTAAAATTTACTGAAAATATAAGAAACTTACAAGAAGAAGCTACTGATTTTCCCACCTTTAGAAACGCGATCATTAGAGCACACAGACTAAGCAGTAAGAGCAAGTATGTCACATATACCGTACCGTACTGGTGGAACGACGAAATACAACTAAAACGGGCAGAATGCCTGAGAATCAGGCGGATCGCACAAAGAGAGAGGACTCAGCAGACCAAGGAGGAATACAAAAGCGCTAAACAAGAATTAAATAAAATGATAAAAAGAGCCAAGCGTACCTGTTGGAAGAACCTATGCGAGGCGCTGGAAAACGATGTATGGGGCCAAGCGTACAAAATAGCCACAAAAACGTTGAGATCCGAGACCCCGTACGATTTGTGCTACGATAAAAGACGGGAAATTGTGTGTACCCTCTTTCCCACAAAACAGATTACACCTTTCATACAGAATGAACAGGTCTGTCCGGCAGGCATTAGTACTGCAGAATTCACCAGAGCCGCAGAGTCCGTTAAGATAGGTAAATCCCCTGGACCAGATCGTGTGCCACTGGAGGCGATCAAATTAATCACAATGCTAAAACCAGAAACGGTAATAGGTATTTTTAATCAGATGCTTGTGAGACAAGAGTTTCCCGAAGACCTCAAACGTGCGAGACTGACACTCATACCGAAACCCGGCAAAGATCCGGACGAAGCCAACTCTTATCGACCGATTTGTCTTTTAGACTGCATGGGGAAATTATATGAAAACATTATTAAAAATCGTCTCGAAGAGGAGTTGAATGAAAAAGACATCATCTCGACTAGACAGTATGGATTTAGGAAATCAAGGTCGGCGATAGATGCGGTCAAACATATTACAGACAAGGTAAAAAACACAGGAAGAAGATGGGCTGTCTTAACAATGTTTGATGTGAAGAACGCGTTTAATTCCGCAAACTGTGCTCACATCATTAATAGACTAGAGATCGCCGAGGTGTCGGCATACCTGGTAAATATCATAAAAAGATATCTAAGTGATAGACACCTAATTGTGGCAAAAAATGTAGAAATCAGTCTGACAGCCGGTGTACCACAAGGATCCGTACTAGGCCCGACGTTATGGAATGTGTTATATAATGGGGTACTGGACATAGACTACGGTGGAAATAGCATGGCAATAGCCTATGCTGACGATCTAGCCATTTTAACAACGGGTGACAATTATTTGGAAGTTGTCGATGCAGTAAACAACTGCTTTGATAAAGTAAATAGGTGGATGAAGAATAATGACTTAGAATTGTCGGGTGGAAAGACCGAAGCAGTCATCCTTAAAGCCCCGAGAGATGGACCGGAATTGATCTTCCGGATAGGTAGCAATGAGCTTAAAGCAACCAACAGTGCTAAATATTTAGGTATAGATTTGGACAGAGGCTTGCGTTTCTCAAGCCATCTTTTAAGAGTGACCAAGAAGGCGGAAGCACAGGCAGCAGCCATCCATATGTTAACAAGAGCACAGAGAAAACCCCTTCTTAAGGTCACGAGCGCGTACAGAACCACGTCCACGATGGCCCTACAGACAATCTCGGGTACACTCCCCATTCACCTTCTGGCCAGAGAGCGGCAGTTGCTCTATGAAAACCAAAACGGTCACATCCCACAGACTAGAGCTACCATAAGGGAACAAATGCTTACAGAATGGCAAACGGAATGGGAGGCACAGACGACGAAAGCTCAATGGACCAAAACGCGCATCCCTGATGTGGTGGCGTGGTACCAATGTAAGTTTAAACGAGTGAACCACTACTTTACACAGTTTTTGACTTGACATGGATCTTTCAGGTCTTACACATATACTATCAAAAAATCCAACGATGATAGGTGCTCAACATGCGACGTAAGGGATCACGCGGAGCATTGCATTTTCCGATGTAATGTCTTCGCACCCGAACAAAATAGGCTGCTGAACAGGCTAGGAGCGATAACGCCTAATAACATAATGCAGATCGCGATGCTTAATAAACAGAATTTTGAGTACATAATCGACCACATCACAAAGATAATGAAACGAAAGACCATGATAGAAAGAGCTGAACAAGAAAGGTGAGGGAGGTGTCTTCCCCCAACTTACACTTATCGGCACGTGCTGCGCAAGCTTCGAAAACCGCCGCGTAACATAATAACCTAAGTACCTAAGTACCTGACAACGCATAAACTGGGCTATGTATTGATAATAAAGTTTCTAGAAAAAAAAGTGATGGCCCTTACGAGCCATTAAGCACGTACTCTACTATATTTCCTTTTTTCTTTTTCTCTCTCGCATTAGTCTGTGTACACCATCACTACTCCCGGCTAATAATGACAAGTATTATATTACATCTTCCTCGCCTGTAAGGAAACCGAACCTTCCCTATCTGCTACCCGTTATCAGGATAGCAGCATAGGAAAATAGTACGACAATTTTGGCATAGTCCTAGCACATTCCGCCCAGACAGCGCAGGATACCCCCATGTTTCGTTCTCTAAGGAACTCGTCCGGGGGTATCCTGGGTCGAAGAAGGGGTGGTTTTAGTTGGTAGGCGACCGGCCAGGGGGGCATGCGGGGCACGAGGCCCTACACTGGGTAGCGTGCGTTAGCATGTGTCCCTTCCGGCTCGAGTCCAACAATACTAGGGACATCTTACCTAGTCCGTTTAGAACGTTTCCACGTTTTAGATAGTTCCCGAGGTACTTTAAAATGCCCTCTCGTCGCCGAGTCTACGCCGAACTCCTACCTGTTAAACCAGACCCTCCTCTGTTATCCAGCGATCCGGAAGCGGAATGGCCGCTGTAAGGCCGGCATCACTTCCGAAGCACTACCTTTATTCATTCATTCTCCATTCATACACATCCACACTCCTAGTTCGGCATCATTCCCAGAAGGACATTTCCTCCTTCCCCACAATCAAATTCACTCATTCTAACTCAAAAAGTGTGACTCACTGTTCTAACTTCACCTTTCAGCATCATTCACTCTACCTTTGCCGTCGGTCCAACTGTCTTTCTTCCTCTTCCTTTTTCTTGATCACTGCACGGATATAACTGTGTATGTTAATCCAACTTAATTTATTTTCAATCATTCTCTCAATCATTTCTCTCACTGTAACAAAATTCACACCTGTCTCTCTCTCCATTCTGTTCCTTTCAACTATCCATCTGCTGCAATCTAACATCGTATGTGTCACAGTGTCCGAGTATCCACAATATAGGCATTCGTCTGTATCAGCCTTTCCGATCCTATAAAGGTAGGCCCTAAAACACCCGTGTCCTCTGAGCACCTGCGTCAGGAAATAATCCAGTCGCCTGTGACCACAGTCCACCCAAGTTCTTATGTTCGGGATCAGCATTTTCGTCCACTGTGCCACATCCTCCGTATTGTTCCATTCTTCTTGCCATCTTACAACTGACATTTCCCTTACCTGTCTTCTCTCAGCCATAGTAAGGTTTGGGCCTCTTCTCTCATAAAGCTCTTTTCTTTCCACCGCCAAAATATGCAACGGAATACATCCAGTGATGGTCCATAAGGCTGCCGCAGACACGGTCCTATAGGCGCATGCCACTCGCAACAGACTTGTTCTGTCTACTCGTTTCATAAGACTCCTATAGGCTGTTATCTCTACCGCCTCGCTCCAGACTGGTGCCGCGTAGAGGACGATAGACTGTACAACACCGTGTAAGACCCTCCTCCTTTCGGATTTGGGTCCTCCAATGTTCGGCATCACTCTCCCCAACGCAGCCGCACTATTCGCAGCCTTTCGGACCACCTCCCGAACGTGCTCTGCCCATTTTCCATTCTGGTGTAATGTCACTCCTAGGTACTTCACTTGTTTCTTGGGTGTTAGACATACTCCCGCACATCTTAATTCAACACCTTGCCTGTTCCTTGTCCCTTCAGAATGATGGCTTCGGTTTTTTCTGTCGCAAGTTTTAGTCCGTGCTACGTCATCCATTTCTTTACGACGCCACCTGCGTTCCGAACCCGGTATTTGAGATCTGGCTCATCCCGGGCTACTACCAGTACAGCGAGGTCATCCGCGAATGCGAAGGGGGTTATACCCTCTCCGTATTCACAGTGCATAACCCCGTCATATGCCATATTCCATAGCGTCCGGCCCAAGACAGATCCCTGGGGTACACCGGCCGTCACTTCCACGATCGTGCCCTTTTCCACCATAATCCTCCTCTCGGACAGATACTCCGCCACAACATTCATCAGGTAACCAGGACATTCTCTCTCCTCCATTGCCTTCATTACCTCGTTCCACTGCAGCGTATTGAATGCATTCTTAACATCAAACAACAACAGGGCCGCCCAGCGATGTTCATTCCCTCTGTTGCGCAATGCTTCGAGTACACTCATGATTGCATCAATCGTGCTTTTCCCTTTACAAAAACCAAATTGTCTCCGAGATAAAGCACCTGACCTCTCAATCATGTCATCTATGCGTACTCGCAGCATCCTTTCATACAGCTTACTGATGCATGGAAGAAGACAGATGGGGCGATACTTCTCCCTAGCTTTGGGAATCAGTATTAACCTCGATGTCCTCCAAGGCTCAGGAAAAGTTTGTGCTTCGAGCAATGCATTCATATGTTCTAGAAGCCACGCAGGCTCCACCCGTCCTAGACCCTTCACCGCCTCAGGTGGTATCTGATCCAGTCCGGGGGACCTACGAGTCTTGAGTGAACCCAATGCCTCGACAAGTTCATCCATGGTAAAAGGTACAGCCCGCTCAGCTCCTTCATAGAGAACAATAAATCTAAAAGAGAGTTCATTGAAAGGTCTTATATTTTTCTTAACAAATTTTCCATCAATATTAAGAGTGACATTAGGAATCTAAGCGATATATACCACTTCTTACTTAAATCAGATACCAAGAACAATACAACATCACAGATAACTAACTTGACTGATATATCTATTAACAACTAACCTACTTTAATAATAATTTTCATTAGCTAAAAAAGATAACATTCCCTTGCTTTTCTTAGATACATATCAATAAGATATTATTATAATAATACATGAACAATATAATAATTAAAAAAGAATTTCAATTAAGAAAATTTTAAACTAATATCTTTCCAGACTTGGATCTAACTTCATCGGTTTTACCAATGAACCTTACCGACATAAATATTCAAAAGTACTACTTGTAATTGTCAGCTCTTCCGTTCTATGAAAACAGAACCTCACATTCAAGTTTTATAATATTCCAAAAATTTAGTTATTGCCGACAATTCAAAGAATTATTTCCTTTAAATGTAGTTACATTGGGTTTTTCGATTAACCTTGGGTAAACCTTTGCGTTTTAAGTTCAAAGCTACCTTACATTTCCAACATTAACAAAAAAAACTTTTTTGCACATAGTAACAAAAAACACCACTATATTGTTACTACCCAAGTTTTTTAACATCCTAACTCGAAATTTCTAAAATTATGGTAAGGTAAAATTTTTTTTATTAGATAATATATGGTAGCTAATTATAATTTATTCTCTTTCAGCCCTGTGGAAACCAAATTAATTCTCTTTGGCGAAAACGTTCGGCGAAACAATTGATACACGTCAGAGTATTCCTTGCAGATTTCCCCAATATCTAAGAGTTTACTATTTATATTTATATATACATATATATATATATATATATATATATATATATATATATATATATATATATATATATATATATATATATATAAACTAAAATGTATGAGAGTTCTATTTATGAGAGATAAAATTCTTACGAGAAAATATTCTGTTGTGTTATTTATTTTAAATTTTCCACAGGAGAAGGATACTTTCGATATTATGAAAATAATAAAAATGCATCCATCTAATGAAGAACAACATACAAATCAACCGGCAGAAGAAAAAACAATATTGCAGTTTTAACAGTTTGGCATGAAAAGAAATCCAAACTAAAATACATACTGGGAAAACACTTCAAGTGTAAAATTTGTTTTAGGCAGTTTACCAAGGCGGTAAGGTCATATATATATATATATATATATATATATATATATATATACCAAGTTCTAAAATCTATGAGAGTTCTATTTATGAGAGTTAAAACGTTTAACGAATTTGTCTCCTAGGCCATATATTTGGCCTTTTAATATATATATATATACATCCCGCCATCATTTTAAACTCGTTTCACGTTGCAGTAATTTAGCATCACCAAGAAAATCTATTATTTTCTATATATAAGTCGTGTATGTTCGTTTAGTGCACCTCTGTTGGCTTAGCAGCGTTGTCGGTTTTTCAATATTCTGATTTTTTTATATATTTAATTTTTTACATCAATCCTACGTTTTAACATCGATCATTTAAAATCACTGTATTTGCTATCATTTTAAAGCCAATAGATGTTGCCGGTATTAATACTTAAAATAATATCTAGGTACATAAATATCGATCCGTTTTCGGTCAACGTGCTAACGACCTGCTAACACGTTGCGGTCTTAACTGGTTTTTTCTTTGCCTAAATGTTAGATATATTTATTTAAGGTAGATATTTTTCCCAGAGAATTGTGTAGGGGAATATTTTACATAAATTTCAATTTACAACCTGTTTAATCCAAGCTATCGGTGAATAGTTTGAGGTAAATATTATGTTTTTATGGGATTACGCCTCAATTATTGGTTGTAATTGTGATAAGAATCACATTTTTAATTAACTTGTGTTTGACATTTTGATTTCCATTCCGGAAATCGTTCTCAAAAACGTTTTTTTGTACAAAATGTGTATACACATTTTAGATAATTTGTACAATAAACAATAAATATTAGTTAATTAAAAATGTAATTAATATTACATTTTTATATACATAATATACATAAAAAAATAATATTTAACTTAACCATGCAACAAGAACGTATTTCACAGAACCTCGGTAAATAGTTTTCAAAAATCTACGGTTATTTAAATTCTAAATAGTATGAGAGATACTATTGTACTATATCTATACTCTAATATGTATCTATATGTATCTATACTCTAAGATGTACAGTTGATTATGCTTTGTTCTTTTTTTTTAACTTTGTTTTTTTTTGTATCTTAAAAGATACAAAAAAAAAAATGTTTGCTTGTAAAACGTTTTTTTACATTCTAAAGAAAAATGATTAAAATATAAGTTGTAGACCATAAAAGGTTTTTTATGTTGAGAGATACCAAATTAAAATATATAATTAATTGAGCAAGGTAATTGCAAAAAACCCTAAACTCTAAAATATTATGTTTTTAGTAATTTATAAATGATAATAATTGAATTTTTTGCCCAAAGGCAGATAATATAGCTACTTCAAATTATCGCAATTAATGGGTTTTTAAGGTGTGCTAAATAGTAAGCAAATCACTTTGAACTTGTCCAAATACTTGTCCAATACTTGTATGTACAAGTATTTTGTAATTTGCAATCTTAATGGCTTATAAGAAAACAAAGAGACAAAAACAGAACCATATTTAACCAATAAGAACTAAGATAACATTTAATTCTTAAAATCATATTTTTATTGTTTATTAATACAAGATCTAAAAATTGAAAAGATTTTGAATTAAGATCTATAATATATGATCGAAGGTATAGATGGCTTACACAGTAAAGGAGTAAAATGTTATAACCCATTAAAATAATGGTATTCGTAAATTACCGCCACGGAAAAGTACCATGGAGGTAAGAACTGACTGAGCTTGTTTTTTTTAGATTCGGACTTTAAATTGAAGCACGCTTGCAAAATATTTAATATCTCGGCTTCTGTGGCACGTAGAACCTTCATTTCTTTACTAGGGTAGCTCAACCAAATAATAAGAATTGTGCTATTTTGACCTATCTTACTAAATTTTTTCCGTTGAAAGTACGAACTCTTATAAAAGCGAGTTCGATTTACAGAATACACGTGTGTATAGAGAGTACAGAGTGACTATCTGGTCAAGTACAGTCGTTTAGATAATCGCTCTTTGGGATAAACAAATTGGATAACTTTGTGATCTATGTGAAATATACCACACTTTAATAATGTATTCTTCTTCTCTTCTTCAGCCTTCATTTATCCAATGTTGGACATAGGCCTCCTCCAATTGCTTCCACGCTTCCCTATCTTTTGCAATTCTCATCCACTGCTTTCCAGCTACAGCAGTTATATCGTCTATCCACCTCTTTTTAGGTCTTCCCACGCTTCTTTTTGTTTCTCGAGGTCTCCAGAATGTCACTTTATGAGACCATCTGTTGGTGTCTTGTCTTGCTACATGTGCTACCCATTGCCATCTCAATGTCGCTATTTTTTCCATGATGTCGGTTACTTTAGTTCTTTGACGTATTTCGGTGTTAGGAATTTTGTCTCTGAGGCTTATATTTAACATGGCCCTCTCCATGGCCCGTTGAGTTACTCTTAATTGTTCTGCCATTTTTCTTGTTATTGCCATAGTTTCCAATCCATAAGTTGCAACTGGTAGTATACAAGTGTCATAGGTTTTTCGTTTTAAGGGAATTGGGATTTTTCTGTCTTTTAAAATGAAGCTCAACTTACCAAAAGCAGCCCATGATATTTGTGTCCTTCTTTTAATTTCTAGGGTTTGATTTTCCTTTTCGTTTTTAATTGCATGTCCTAGGTATAATATATTGTTCTACCTTTTCTATATTGATGTTATCTATCGTGATGTTTTCTAGGCTGTTGCTTAATATCTTTGTTTTGTCGAGATTCATTTTTAATCCTATTTGATTCGATTTGTGATTTAAATCTTGTAGCATTGATTTTAGTTCATGGATATCTGTGCTTATTAGTACTATGTCGTCTGCAAAACGCAAATGGTTAAGATATTCTCCATCTATTTTTAATCCATTTTCGGCCCAATTTAGTTGTTTGAAAACATTTTCTAGTGCCAAAGTAAATAACTTGGGTGAGATGGTGTCGCCCTGTCTCACACCTTTGCCAAGGTCTATTTTTCTAGTTTCCAGATCATCATCTATTTTTACGTGAAAAGTAGCATCATCGTATATATTCTTAAGGAGGGCAGCATATCTTGAATCTACTCTGGCGTCGTCCAATGCTGTTAAGAAAGCCCAATTCTCGATAGTGTCGAATGCTTTGTGATAATCGACAAATGCCAGATGTAGTGGTATGTTGTACTCTATTGTTTTTTTAATAATGGTCCGAATTGTTTGCAAGTGATCGATAGTGCTAAAACCCTTACGAAAGC
This sequence comes from Diabrotica balteata, assembly GCA_918026665.1. Taxonomy (NCBI): domain Eukaryota; kingdom Metazoa; phylum Arthropoda; class Insecta; order Coleoptera; family Chrysomelidae; genus Diabrotica; species Diabrotica balteata. The sequence continues at coordinate 40,639,961 of OU898285.1, read as the reverse complement.
CTGCTTGCTCCACTGGTTGGTATGCATCTAGTTTAGCTGTCAATCTATTTGTTATTATTCGGTTAGTAGTTTGTAAAGGTGTGACAATAAGCTTATTGGTCGGTAGTTTTCTATATTTGCGGCGTCCCCTTTTTTATGGAGTAGAATGACTTCCGCATTTTTCCATGTGTTCGGTATTTGTCCTTCCAATAGGCGTTTATTAAGTAATGCTCTTATTGCCTCTTCTAATGCAGTGCCTCCCATTTTTAGCATCTCTGAAGTCATTTTATCTTCTCCTGGTGTTTTCCCATTTTTCATTTGTTTTAGGGCGGCTCTAATTTCTGATGTTATTATTTCAGGGAAGTCCTCTGAGCCCACATTTAAGATATGTTTTTTTGGTATACCGGGGTTCGGAATAGTAGAACTATACAGCTTCTCATAAAATTTTCGAATTTCTCTAACGATCTCTTCCTTCACAATGTTCCACGGTCGTCTTTTATCTTTATGATTTTATTCCTGCCAGCGGATTTACATGTTTTTAGTACTTTCATGTTCTTATTATTTTCTATGGTTTCAAGAATCTGGTTTGTTCTATAAACTCTGAGGTCTTAATATTTTTCTTAACGCTTCTGTTGAGCGCTTTATAGTCCGGGTTATCTCTGTTCGTTCTTCTTCTTTTCTCTATCTGTTCTAGAGTTTCGGGTTTTAGTTTAGCTTCCTTTTGTTTTCTTATTCTGCAACAGAGTTTCTTAGTGACTGTTTGTATGTCTTTAGTTATTTTCTCAGCTAGTTCATCTATATTCTTGTGCTCAAAGGTATTTGCTACTAGTTTTCGTGCTAATTCCTCTTGGTATTTCTCTTTATTACTGGCTAGGATGTCTGCCGTCGGTAAAGGGTTTGTTGTTAATAGTTTTCGTCTTTCTCTCTTTACGTTAATACGTATATCAGCACGAACTAGTCTATGGTCACTGCCGGTGTTAAATTTGTTCAATACCTCGATGTTTATAACGTATTAACGTTATTATATATATTAATAACGTATTATCTGCCCCAATTTAAATTAGTTATATTAAATGCCATTATGTACAAACGAAGGTATTAACATTTATAAATTACTGCAAAATAATTGAGGGTTTTTCGGCAAAATACGAAAGTACGT
>OU898285.1:40614018-40638323 GCA_918026665.1 Diabrotica balteata | reverse complement strand
GAAATTTTGGCATAGCATCCACTACAAGACCTCTTCTTCTGACTATCGTCAAGATTGTGACTTAGTTTCTGGTTGTCCTCGAAATTTGGTAAATCTGCAGATTTTAGAAGACCTTTGATTACTTCTTCTCGGAATTTTGTAATAGACATTTTGTGATTAGTTATGAGTTGATGGAGCACATAAGCGTTTACAATACAGGAACCAGCTATAAATTCGATAGCCAGTTTTCTATACCATTTTACTCCACGGCGCAAAGAAGAATTGTAAGCTTTCATTTGGTCGGATATGTCGATATAGGCTTTGTGTTTGTTATACTCTATGATACTTCTTGGCTTGGTTTTTTCGCCAGACCTTCTCGCCTGAGTGACCATTTCAGGAACATATTTAGTTGTCAACATAAGGACGTCTCTTTTGTCTTTCCATTTCTCTATAAATATTCCTGTGTTGCTTTCCTCGGCAATATGTTCGCCGCGTCTTAGTTTTTTCTGAACAACATTTTTTGAGTTGTTCTTTCTGTTGCTTCGTAGAGTACCCAAAATATATGTATTTTTTTCCAGAAGTTTCGATGCTAATTCAACAGAGGTGTAATAGTTGTCCACGACGATAGTGCGACCTTGGTTTAGTAAATTTTCTGTTAGTTTCAAAACAACATTAGATGGTACCGACTGCTCCTGATTTGGTTCTCTTTCCTGTCCACAGTAGATAGAAGCATCATAAAGATATCCGTTTTCAAGACAGAGCTTAAAGAGCTTGATTCCAAATTTTGTGTCTTTTGTTGCTGATGTACTGTTTAAATTTAAGTTTGCCTTTAAAAGGCACGAGCGTTTCATCAATACAGATAAATTCTCCTGGAACAATTGGAGATTGAAAATTCTCTAACAGCTTCGTTAAAAGGGTGTTATTTTATATAGTCTGTCACCATCAGGAAAATTATTATTATCTGCAAAATGCCAATTTTTTAGCAACAACTGAAAACGATTCCTAGGCATTACTGTTTTTATGAAGTTATGATATAACTTATTTGTAGACCAATAGGATGAAATTGATGGCAACTGAACAAGGCCCATCCACAAAATACACCCCACAAACTTTTCCATTTCCGAACAATCCGTGTCATTCCAGCGTTGAATACGTGCTCTTGGTCTTGTAGTTTGCTCCTTTATTTGTGCAGCATATCTATTTGTCTCTCGAACAAATAACTCAAATATTTCATCGGTAACCACTAATTTATAAAAATCGTATGGAGTTTTTTCATAAAAATCATAAAGGTTCTCGTGAATTCCAGGATTACCCACTGTGAATTGAAAATTCTTCATGTGCGTACCGGATACTTCAGACCATGAAAATACTTCAGCAGGCTCAACAGTGAGTTCATCTGTCAGGGTCTCATCATTGTAATTAATATTCTGTTGAATAACATGCTCTATAACATTGTCAATATTATTGCCTGCTTCTGTTACCTGAACTGAATTTTTAGATGTCTGTGGATCTGTCGAAAACACCACTCTTTTTGCAGAGGTACTTGGCAAATTTTCTTTGGACGTGTAGTCAAATGTTTTCTCCGGAGATTGGACAATCTTGATTTTTTTTTCTAGGTGTCTCTGGATCCTCTTCTGAACTGGACATGTCAGAGTCTGAAGGCGCATATTCACTCACATCAGAAGAAAAGTCTTCGTCACTAGCCGAAAGCACCTCCTCCCACAATTTTTTCAGTTTATTTTGTTCTTTTTCGTAGCTATCCGCCATTTCTAAGTTGAACACAACATCAACAACACTAACTGACTGCAAAGTGCAAGCAAACTGAAAGGCTGACGAGTAGTGCCGGCCGACCAATGTTGCCAACTCCATTGAAAGCTATTATAGCACGAGCTGGGAGATTATTATAGTACATTGGAAAAAAATATAGTACAAGATTTAAGAAATGTATTATTCAATTATTTATTATTACACACAATTATTACCTAAGTTATTATTAAATTATACAAAGTTATTATGAAATATTACACGTAAAATTTAACATCCAATATTCAACTTATATATACAATGAGGACATATACAATGGTTATACTGATATGGCAATCCCTCAATCCTTAGAACTTAAAAGTTAAATAATAAGATATTATTCCAAACATCCATAATTCAAATTTTATGGGACCAAAAGCGGCTCACATCAGATCAGAATTTAATTTAGGTCATAATATTTACCATATATACATAAAATTTTTAAAGTGGGTGAATGATTTATGGTTACCAATACGTGCCGATGCCGAATGATTATGATTATGGTTAGTTTCCGGAATTTCTCATTCTTTGCATTTAATTTTTAAACAATACAGGGAAGTATCAAATAAATTTGAATACAAACGTATTAAAAATACTATCAAATTTTTTGTGATGATAACAAATTTAAACAGCAGATTTCCGAATTGAACAGAAGTAGAAATTATAGTACAAAATAGCGACGGACGCGTGCACTCCCCCTCTGGCCATAACGCCAAACACATGCTTTCGGGCCATGGGGGATCAACGTAGACCGTCACATAAAAATGGCAAAATCTGGCAAAAAATTTCAAATTTAGCAAAAAATTGACAATGAATCTGTATAATAGCTCATACATATTCAGAATTTCAAATAAAAAAAGTTGGCCCCAGGGTTACGCAAAAATACAATCCACGGTGGCACTGTACGTGTTAAAATTTTTCACAGGAGAAGGACACTTTCGATATTATGAAAACAATAGAAATGCATCCATCTAATAAAGAACAACATACAAGTCAACCGGCAGAAGAAAAAACAATAAAATATGAAATTAGTTGTAAACAAGTAAAACATCAGAAGTTGTATATTCTGAGCAATACAGAGGTTTTCCCGAAGTGCTTTCAGATAGATCTCTGATCTCTGATGAAAGTTTTACTAAAAACTCTGCCCAACAAAATATTACAGATCCAAAGCTACAATAGTTGTAAACAGTTTGGCAGCAAAAAGAAATCCAAACTAAAATACATACTGGGACAACACTTTAAGTGTGAAATTTGTTTTAAGCAGTTTACCAAGGCGGTAAGGTCATATATATATACCAAGTTCTAAAATCTATGAGAGTTCTATTTATGAGAGTTAAAACGTTTAACGAATTTGTCTCCTAGGCTATATATTTGGCCTTTTAATATATATATATATAATATATATATATATATATATATATATATATATATATATATATATATATATATATATATATATATATATATATATATTCTTCTAGCGGTTAATGTGGGCTCCGTACTAAAACGGTATTATACTAACTCCAGGAGAATATACGCCGTGTATATTATTATCTGAGTAGCGCTTTATGTAGACTCCGACCAACACGTCGAATCAAGTGGACTCCGTAACTGGATAAAACATTTTTGGGATCCGTATACAGCTTTTAGCGTACACAACTAAACTCCTGCGATGTTGCCAGTAGTTGTATTAGTCGTAGATTTTCAAATTTTAGAGCAGGTACATTTTAGAACTTAAAATTTATTTAAATATCCACCAGGTTAGTCATCGAGGAATTCCAAGAATATTTGGCTACTGTTTTTAAATATATTATAATATAAATTGTTAATATAATTTTATTTTATTTTTATGTTTAATAAGCACTTTGATAATTTAAATTACTTACTCTAATTATTTTCAAACTTTAGTATCCATTATAAACTTATTAATGCTAATATATAGCATTATTTTATAGCATTCTAATATTTTAGCTATGGATTAAATCCGAATACCGTTTTGATATTACTTTACTTTCTCGGAGACATTATATTGTAACACAAGGATCTTATTAAATTACCAAAACCTTCCTTTCATATTTTATTCACTTATAAGGGGCAGCACTAACATCAGTAAGATAATAAGGTGTACCTATAGTTCTGGGCAGCTTAATAGAAAACTTGAATGTAGCAATTTTATTGGTTTCGGGACTGCTAACTGGATTGGGGAAGCAGGATATCAGCATTAAGTTAATGCATATAGGAATTGTTGCTTGACGGTTGAAATATCAAATACCAGACGGCACGATGGTAGCAGTCTGAGAAAGCAAAGCAAAACAACTTAACTATTATTAGACAATATCATATTTCCTAATAAACTAATATTCACTTTATAACGAGACAAAAAGATATCGAAACAGTATGTACATACCAACGGGTTTCCTATGTCGGCATCCAGCAAAATTGTTGTAATATTGATACGGGAAACAAAAACCTTGAGAGAGAAATTCTCTCAAGGTACAAAGCAGCTCCTAGTTATGCTGATGATTACATCTATAAAATATGTAAACGACATACTGAACAAAGTCCAGAGAGCACGAAAAAAGTTTCAAGTAAAATCAACGAAGTGAAAACCAAATACCGCGCATAAACATAAGAGACCGTCAGTAAATCTAGATACAACGTTAAAGTCAACAATTTCAATTTCGAAAGTATGGAAGACATTAAATATCTTAGAACAATAATCGCAGTTGGTAATACTACCACTGAAGGAGTTTAGAGCATAATACAAGCTTTAGACCTATTTTTATGTACGGATGCGAATCATTACAATGACTAAAACAAATAAAAAAAGACTTCAAATATTGATAGATAATTGATAGGGAATAAGCACATCAATAGATAAGAATGAACAGATCATACAAGGAGGATAGCAAGGATTTCGGATTGGAGCCCAATAGGAAGGAGAAAAAGAGGTAGACCCCGAAGATCATGGAGGGATGAAGTGGACGAGGCCATGGAAAAACGAGACCTTAGAGATGGAGAATGGCAGAACAAAGAGGACTGGAGACGTTGGCTGAAAGAAGGAAGGCGGCGACAGCTGTAAAAATCTTATATATATATATATATATATATATATATATATATATATATATATATATATATATATATATATATATATATAGATAGATAAGAATAAATAACATATCTTAGATAAATAAGTGGAACAAAAGAAACTGTGTATAAACTTGAAATTTCAGAAATAATAATTAAATGAATTAATGTAAATCGTAGGAAAAGAAATAAGAGGAGCCATGACACAGTGAAAACTAGAAATCTTATGGAAAAATACAATAAACTATTACATTTGCTCTTTAGCACCGTGAGAAGATCAAAATACAAATCTGCATACATAATTATATTAAAGAAAAGTTATTAAAAACTTCTGTTCGTCAGCAGCCAGAGAAATTACACATTACAATATATTGAATAATGCTTTTAGCATAAAAAAACGGTGTTATAGTCAATAACAAGAAAACCAAATAAAAGTTCATTAACAGACAAAAGGTATGATATAGAATAGAGCATTAATGTAACAATAAAACCATATACTTTTGAAGGATTGGAGCTATTTAGATATCGCCGATAACTTGGTCACATAAAAGATAAAAGCGAAAATGCATGTAGCAAACCATAGACATATAGTACAAATAGACTGAATACTGCCATACATTCACGTTTCCGCAATGCGACAGAGAAAACTGACGAAAAGCAATATCTGTATCTTTTTCTAATGGGACGGGTTTATCGACGACGTGACCTTCTCATTGGTCATTTAGGTCACGCGTTCGATAAACCTGGCAAATTAGAAAGAGATGCAGGGATTGCTTTTCGCCAGTTTTCTCTGTCGCACTGGGGAAACGGACCTGTATTGCAACAGTCAGTCTATTTGTATTTTATGTATATGTAGCAAACTGATATCCTCATATCACTATTAAATCTACAAAAAGAAGAAACTGCAATATAAACAAAATTTGTTTAGTACGTGTCTAGAAAAGAACTCTAAAAAAGAATTTGGAGATAGAAACGTCAACTACATGTGTAATATAAAAATCAAATTTATTCTGTTAACCAAAATGTTCACACCAAGTTTTAATGTATTTAAATATCCGGTAGCTCACACTACTTGTATGCTATAATAGTATTCAGTAATCCATCTCAATATGTCTGACTTTATTTATTTTTTATTTTTTGGATAGAATGAAAGAAATATGCCACAATATTTATTATGTACTACATATTTTATTTGACGCTTCAATGTTCAAATAGGAGTTCGTTCTTAAAAATGTACAATATTATTTTTACAAGGTATTACGTATAAGATGTTATTTATGTTTTTACTTTATCTAGTTGGTCATAATAATCAATTAGTTCGCGGTTGTTTCGCACTCTGTATTGATTTGTAATATTATCGATAACAGGTTTATATATTTCTCTAATAATTCTTCTTTCTGCGATGCTCAATCGGCTCCTTATTTTGTTTTTTCGTCGTCCATGTTTCATGTTTTAATTCTCCCCGTATAATTAGCCCATTAACAGAGAGTCATTCCATCCAATAAGAGTGGAGGCTGCTCAGTCATCAAAGACAATCATTCCATCCAGTAAGGATGAAGACTGCTTAGTCATCAAAGACAGTCGTTCTATCCAGTAGGGGTGAAGGCTGCCTAGTCGTCGAAGAGACAAGTGCTATCTGCCAAACAAGAGAGTTGTGTCTTTTGTGGTTGCTGTATGTCAAGGGGTAAGGTCAGCCTACATATCTGTTGCTAAAATTACTTCGCTGCTGTAACGAGTACCATTTACTGGTATATGAATTTTGTTACGAATTTATCTTATGTGCTAAACTCTAATAAATCTTTTACCGCGAATTAAAAAACATGTTTTAACCTTTACGTTTATCTAAATAAATATTACTCCTGCTGTATGGAGTAGAAGCGTTGACCCTAACTGAGGCTATGCTTAAACGCTTGACAGCCTTTGAGATGTGGGTATACAGACGACTACTGCAAATAAGCTGGGTCGACAGAGTTAGAAATGAGGAGGTCCTTAGACGGCTGAACCAAACAACACAACTGGTCAATATAATAAAGAAACGCAAGCTGGAATACTTCGGTCATATTATGAGACACCCTGAAAAATATGATCTTTTACATCTGATCATTCAGGGAAAGATCCAAGGTAATCGTGGTCCTGGTAGAAGAAGAACATCATGGCTGAAAAATCTAAGGCAATGGTATGGAAAATCAACTACATCGTTATTTAGAGCTGCTGTCAATAAAGTCACGGTAGCGAATATGGTAGCCAACATGATATCCAACGATCGATAACGGTCATGGAACTAGAAGAAGAAATAAATATTTACTATATTGTATAATAGTTGTGTATTATGTTTGTTTTACTGTTTGTATCTCTATAGGTATAATTTAGAATATAATATTATTTGTCTTATATACAAAATCATACGATTTGCGTTACATTTATATTTATGTGACAATTAGCTAGAGAGTCATTAGTCTTTCCTGTCATATCATATTTTCCTTAATCAACAAACCATAATCAAGCGGTTTAGTTTATGTAATACAATATCCAATTCGTCTCATAATATTTAGTTTTCAAAACAGCTGTTACGCTAATAATTCGTTCACCTTTGTTAAAGCACTTTGGGTTATGACTACTTTTTCTTGGCTACGCAATTTTAGTTTTTAAATTACAGTATTTATTGATATGTTATTGATAGGGTATGCAAGTGTTGAGGAATAGTTTGGGATTGATATATGAGGTTGTGAAATATTAGGTATTGTTGATAACTGGGTAGTTGTTATATTTTTATCTGTGTATGTAGTTTGAGAACTTGGGAATTAAGTAGGTATAGTCTAGGATTGTAAGGAAAAGGACTTCGCTGAAGATGCTGATGTGATCAGGACGTCATGTGTGGAAGAGTATTAACTACTGTATTTCTAGTAGTAGTTGGCACTGTTGTTGTAAAGTTCTGATTTGGATTTGTACAGAATGACCAATTTGCTACAAAATGGTCAGATTTTTTACAATAGTAACACATCTATTTTCTAAAGATAAGAAAATACGATTAGATGTTTGATCGTGGTTTCTGACAATTGAGGGAGGAATTAATGTAGCTTTCAAAGGAAAGATAAATGTATGTCTTGGAAAGCTCAATATATATCTATATACTGGGTTTGTTGTACCTCTTCGTAAAAAATTAATTGGAGGTAATAAATTGAGGCCTAATTTTTTAAGTTCATATTCTATGAATGTGTGATAAATACTAGGACAAACATTAGAGATCAGTAATCTTTCATTTGGTGTAATTAAGCGTCGAGCATAAATTATTTGATGATTGATAGTTATTCTTTCGTTGTCAGCCTTCATGACAGTTTTTTCTAATTCTTCACTAGTAAATACAAATACGGTGATTTGAAATTCGTGATGAAAAAATGTATATATCTTGGTTCTATAATTTTTCACAGTGCAAGTAGATATTGGAATTTTGGAATTGAATTGATTAACGCTACAGAATATGAAGAAGTTTTATATGATGTCAATAACGTTTGGGGCCTCGACGCCACTGGACTATTAACATCATCTATTTTCGTTGTTTAATGACATCAGGTGATATAAATAATATGAACTTGTTTTGAAGTAAGTATCTAATTAGATTAAAATTCCTTACCGATTTTCCCCATTGTTATTATCCATTGTTATTTACGGTATCACAACAATTTATTACACTTTTAATATTAACTGGATATAAATAAAAGCACAAAAACTAGGTGCGATTAGACTGGTAATTAAATAAATCTAGCTTCGACGAAGGTTCAAATCGTTGTCTCTTATTATTTTCTTTTCAAATATTCGGAGTTCTTCCTCACTTGCTTTAGTCATTTGCTATTACTCGTATCCATGTATTAAAATAGGTTTGAAATTAGTAGCAATATTATTTCTCCGAGAAAGTGAAGAATATCTATTTGCTATCCAGATTTAATCCATAGAATAAATATTGGAATGCTATAAAATAATGCTATTAGCACCAAAAAAATTTGCTGATAATCAGTAAAAAACTAAATAAATGTCCTTTAACATGCCAAAAAAGGTGATATGAGTAGAGCATATTGTTACAATAAACCCATATCATTTTAAAACATTGCAGTATTTAGTATATCGTAGATAACGTTCTCACATAAGAAATAAAAATGAATATTTAGGTAGCTAACTGATGTATATATTATAACCCTTATAACACTTTTAAATCCAGAAGTCTAATAGGAATCTATAAAATCAGGATATATAAGAAGATAATTAAATCAGTGCTACTGTGTGGATTCGTGACGAGAACACTGTCAAAACAATGTAAGTAAAAACTCAAGTAGTAATTAGATCAGGATTGCTAGAAATGTCATCAGAAGTATTTTCCAACCTATATAGGTCCGAGTACTAACCAATACCAAACGGAACTAATGCCAAGGTCAAACACATATACAAAGGTAGCAACGTCGTACAAGAAACTAAATCTCAACGCCAAAGTTGCGCTGGCTATATCCAAAGGCTCTCTAATAACTCCATTGTCAAGCTAAATTGGGAGGATCGAAAAAAAAAAATGCCCTTAGGACGTCCAAGAATGAAGGAGGGAAGTAATATATGGTCAGATTTAGGAATAATGAGACTACCTACATCTTATCAATACATCCCTGTTCAATCACATGCTATCCTACCTACAATCAACAACTTATTTGTTAGGGTTTATCAAATCAATTACAAGTAATCAAATGAACTAGACTTAAAAAAGTTATTCCAGGAAAGGCACTTCAGAAATAGGGAAATAAATTTTTGCAACGTCATTTACGTGGCTGAGTTTTCAATAGTAATGAGGAGACAAAAAGAAGAAAAGGTAATAGAACCTTGTTGCGTTCTGACTATATGATGACGATGACCTTTATATAACATATAGGGAGAAAGAGAGACGAATGTCTATGTTCAATCTAGAACTCGCTGGTTTTTCTCCATTTCGAATTGGGTTTGTATATGTATTACTATAGTAAATAAACGGAAGAGAACTATAATTATGAAATTTTATCTAAAATGTAAAATCAATAAACAAATTATATATACAAAAAGATTATATAAATCCCTAATATTCACACATTAAAATATGCCCGATAGAAGTATGTCTTCTAAAAATACGAAAAAGTAGTTATTCATAACTCAGGTGGCTTTACAAAAGGTAAACGAATGAGCATAAAAGCACAGCTGTTTTTAAAACTTAATATTATTAGACAAATTGTGGATAAAATATTATACGGCAGGAAAAACGGCAATGTAAAGCAAATATGATGATTTTGTCACAGCATAAGAATATTGCCTAGTACTGTTATATAGCAATTTGTTGTCACAAGTTTATAGTTTTTCGAAAAATGAACTCAGATTTAAATATTTAAACGTCAAATAAAATATAAAAACCTATTTAACCTTATTCCCAGCATTCTTCTTAAACACTGACATAACGTCACAAGAAAATAATTTTAAAAATCATTACGAAATTCAAAATTTATATTTATACCGGTATCTCAGAAAATAATAATATTTGTATAAAGTACAGTCATATTTTGAGATAAAATCTTTAATTCAGAGCAAAAAACTGAGCACACAAATATTTATTATTTTATGTACTATGTTGTAAAATAAGTATACTCAAAACAAATAAATATTATCTACCAAGTGCTCTACTCCAGTTTAATATCTTCTTCTTCTTCTTCCTTCTTTATAAATAGGCTTAATGCCTGTTTTACTTCGGTTTTGAGCCTCAATTGACGTTGTCTGACCATCTTTTCCTCGGTCGTCCCAATGATCTCCTTCCATTTTGTGATTTGTCTCTTGCTATTTGTACTATTCTATTTTCTGTCATTCTTTCGAAGTGTTGATTCCATTTCGCTTTTTTCTTCTGGTCCACGCGTTTATTTCCTCTAAACCACATCTCGCTCGTATTTCTTCACTCCTTACTCTTTCTCTTAGAGTTTAGTTTGTTATTTTTCGTAAGACTTTCATTTCTGTTGTTTCTAGCAGTCTTTGTGTTTTCGCCGTATCTGCTCTTGTTTCCGCTATGTACGTCATTATCGGTCTTATTGTTGATTTTTATATCCTCAGTTTCATATCAGTTTAATATCAATGCATAAAATATTATAAAAATTTCGTCATAGTTGTAAATTTATATTAGATAAAACCAAATGTAGAGCATATAGTGAAATCTGAATATCTTAGAATAACTATAACGAATGAGAACATTATTGATGAGGAAAAGCCAGGCCCATCGCTAAGAAAGTGAGAAAGCAATTGGCAAAAGAAAAGGGTACTTTGTACTAAAGTAGCCGTACTCTAAAGCATAAGCATGTCATTTTCTACTCTTTTAGTAAGTGATAGATCCGACCGTTACTTGATAAATTTCATTTTATCTAACAATAAAAGATGTATGCGTTTACACGTTATAGTTTGTAACTGAATAAGTTAAGGACGGGAGAATTGTTTGTCTCAAGTTGGCCATTCAGAATTATGTCTTTATTTTTTAATTTGCTAATTTCCATAGATTCTACTTTTCATAGAATCTAAAGGTAGCTTCAGGGCTTTATTAGAAATATACTTTTTTAGGAATGAAAATACGTAAATAGAACCTGGAATATGCATGTAACGTAACCTTTGATCTCTGAGATAAACCCAACTCCTGAACAATGGCGCCGATATATGTAGTTAAAATTTTGTACACCTATTTTAACCGTTTATTTCCTTATTATCCATATATGAGTTGTGACCGATATTACAAACTCATTTATTTTTCACAAATAGACTCTATGTATATTAACTACATTTATTACTATACAAATCTGATCGAAATATTGTCTAAAAGTAACAGTATGTAAAATTAAAATTTTTGATGAAAAGTAAAAGATTAGCCATATTTTATAGGGTTTAAAGATCGGCCAAATCGGCCTTTTTAATGCCAACTATCCTAATTCCGTCTATAAATATTAGAGAAGGGAATATCCAGAGATAAAGATAGGTACTTTACTTTACTTAACTTTATCAGACATATGCGGTTAACACAAATGTGACGTATTTCTAGTGCAGGAAACACATTGAGGGCCAAAGGGCCAAACATAGGCAAACAAGAAAAGAAAAACTTAAAATGAGAAGGGACAAAACCAGTCAGCTAAGGGAATCTTTCAACGGTGTTGAGCTTGGATCTGCTATCTACGTATATAATGAACAATATTACGGCTCCTGACTAAAGATCTGAGCACAAAACTAATTCTAAAATTTGGATCAAAAATACAACAATGGCTTGTATTGTCCGGGTATACCTACACAACAGAAGATTTTTCGTATCATTCAATGGTAAAAATAACAGATGGAAAACACAGAAGAACGGTCTCCTTTGGGGTAGCGTAATGGTACCTACACTGTATAATATTTACACAACCCATACCAGTAAATACTAGGACTTTTATTATGTAGACGATACATGTATATTGTTGCACAACCAAAAACTTTTGTTGCTGAAGTATAGAAAAATCTAAATCATACTTTAAACACAATAAAAATAGACTATGAATCAATTTTAAGCCAAACCTCAGAAAAAGTCAGATGTCCTGCTTTAATGTCCCTAACAGAGATGCTTTTAAAAATCTAAATATCCAATAGTGTCATGAAATTTTTAAACTCTGGACTTGCTATAAATACCTTGAAGATAGTTTGTATCACACTTTGTCATTCATAGAACATTGTTTAAAACTAAAAGGCAAACTGAGGACCAGAAAAATAATCTTTGCAAACTTGTCAACTAAAAATGAGAAGCATTCTTTCATCCTTAAAACGTAGACGCTTGCATTCTATGCTTCTGCTACCGAATATACCTTGCAAGTATGGATGACACCAACACATATTTAACACGTAGATTTAGCTATAAATTAGACAGCCAAATTCAGCAAATATTAAGACACACACACACACACACATCCATACATAAGCTCTACAATATCGTAGCTATCAATTCACCTAATATCCGATGATAAGTAGCTAGACTGCTAGAGAATAAAAGATACAAAGTCTAGAATCGCAACATCCACTCAACGAAGTCCAGCTCAATTTATGACTAAAATCGAGAAAAAACTGACCAAAGATTATTGCAAATTTGACACTAACTCCACGTTTATTGATTACATATTACCCCTAAATAGCAGATAAAACATTTAGAAGTATGTAATATTAATGAACTGGTACATTCTTCTTATATAAATTAAGCATTCTTCCCTCTTTTGTGCACTACTACCAATATTTACATAAAAATATCCATTTTTGCACTTAAATATTTATTTTAAGATAACCTATCCAGAATTATATGTAGTACAGAGATAAAACCAGAAATAAAATAATAAAGAAGCTGTATACAAGATATCGTAAAACAATGGATTAACTAAAAGTTCTTATTAATCGTATTCTTAAATAAAACGTATAAAGACATATTCATGTTAACAAAATACATTAGGAAATATTCGCATATGAAAAAACACGTCCAACTTGGTAATGAAATCCTTTTGTATTTATAAAGCTATTTTTAGAATAGCAGGTACCTACCAAAAACAGGTATTTGGTATTATACATATCTATTAAATATTGTCAATATGATCGCCAACATTCATAACGGATAGGCACATCAAGAAGAAGAAGAAGATTACATATTGTAATGCGTATGAAAAGGAGTCCGTATGAACCGTTTAAAATATATAAAATATATATATCAAGAACGCTGGCCTAAGTGCATAGTTGCCAAACTATCAGAGCTTACTTAAACCGATATACTTATAGTTCCAATATACAGTGAAAAAGATCTGAACGACCCCTATAATATATACACGTAAACTAAGCGAAATACATTTACGATACAGGGGTACTTATGAGCTCCAAATTTTTTTTAAAAATTATGAAACTATACATCTTAACGAATCGACAGAGCCAATATTATGGAATGGACAAGTGAGCTCCGTATATCGGTGTCCACTTGACCACGGAGCTCACTTGAACCTGAATTTTAACATGGGCGGAGTTCACTTTATGCCGTAGATATATATATATATATATATATATATATATATATATATATATATATATATATATATATATATATATATATATATATACCAAGTTCTATAACGTATGGGAGTTCTATTTATGAGAGTTAAAATTCTTACGAGAAAATCTTCTGTTTGGTTATTTATTTTTAAATTTTCCACAGGAGAAGGACACTTTCGATATTATGAAAACAATAGAAATGCATCCATCTAATAAAGAACAACATACAAGTCAACCTGCAGAAGAAAAAACAATAAAATATGAAATTAGTTGTAAAGAAGAAAAACATCAGAAGTTGTATATTCTGAGCAATACAGAGGTTTTCCCGAAGTGCTTTCAGATAGTTATTTCAGCTCTAATGAAAGTTTTACTAAAAACTCTGCCCAAGAAAATATTAAAGATCCAAAGCTACAAATAGTTGTAAACAGTTTGGCAGGAAAAAGAAATCCAAACTAAAATATATACTGGGAAAACACTTTAAGTGTGAAATTTGTTTTAAGCAGTTTATCAAGGCGGTAAGGTCATATATATATACCAAGGTCTAAAATCTATGAGAGTTCTATATATGACAGTTAAAACGTTTAACAAATTTGTCTCCTAGGCCATATATTTGGCCTTTTAATATATATATATATATATATATATATATATATATATATATATATATATATATATATACCAAGTTCTAGAATTTATGGGAGTTCTATTTATGAGAGTTAAAATTCTTACGAGAAAATATTCTGTTTTGTTATTTATTTTTAAATTTTCCACATGAGAAGGACACTTTCGATATTATGAAAACAATAGAAATGCATCCATCTAATAAAGAACAACATACAAGTCAACCTGCAGAAGAAAATCAATAAAATATGAAATTAGTTGTAAACAAGAAAAACATCAGAACTTGTATATTCTGAGCAATACAGAGGCTTTCCCAAAGTGCTTTCAGATAGTTCTTTGAGCTCTAATGAAAGTTTTACTAAAAATTCTGCCCAAGAAAATATTCGAGATCCAAAGTTACAAATAGTTGTAAACAGTTTGGCAGGAAAAAGAAATCCAAACTAAAATACATACTGGGAAAACACTTTAAGTGTGAAATTTGTTTTAAGCAGTTTACAAAGGCGGTAGGGTCACATATATATACCAAGTTCTAAAATCTATGAGAGTTCCATTTATGAGAGTTAAAACGTTTTACGAATTTGTCTACTAGGCCATATATTTGGCCTTTTAATATATATATATATATATATATATATATATATATATATATATATATATATATATATATATATATATATATATATTACATATACCAAGTTCTAGAATGTATTGGAGTTCTATTTATGAGAGTTAAAATTCTTACGAGAAAATCTTCTGTTGTCTTATATATTTTTAAATTTTCCACAGGAGAAGGACACTTTCGATATTATGAAAGCAATATAAATGCATCCATCTAATAAAGAACAACATACAAGTCAACCTGCAGAAGAAAAAACAATAAAATATGAAATTAGTTGTTAACAATAAAAAACATCAGAAGTATATGAAGTCTGAGCAATGCAGAGGTTTTTCCAAAGTGCTTTCAGATAGTTCTTTGAGCTCTAATGAAAGTTTTAATAAAAACTCTGCCCAAGAAAATATTCGAGATCCAAAGTTACAAATAGTTGTAAACAGTTTGGCAGGAAACAGAAATCCAAACTAAAATGCATACTGGGAAAACACTTTAAGTGTGAAATTTGTTTTAAGCAGTTTACCAAGGCGGTATGGTCATGTATATATATACCAAGTTCTAAAAGCTATGGGAGTTCCATTTATGAGATTTAAAACTTTTTACGAATTTGTCTCCTAGGCCATATATTTGGCCTTTTAATATATATCTATATATATATACATCCCACCATCATTTCGAACTCTTTTCACGTTGCAGTAATTTAGCATCACCCAGAAATACTATCATATTCAAATTATAAGTCATGTATATTCGTTTAGTGTATCTTTTTAGGCTTGACATTGTTGTCAGTTTTTTAATATATCGATTTTTTTATATATTTATTTTTTACACTCAACAGACATTTTAACTCCCTATAGGTCAAATCATTGTGTCTTGCGTCAATACAGAATCACGAGATGTTGCCAAAATATATATATTTATTTGAAACATAGATACATACATATCGATCCGTTTTAGTATAGTTCACCGACCGACATTCAACCTTACAGACCGGTTTTTAGGATTCTCGGATTTATTATTATGGTTTGGTTGTATATTTATTTAGCAGGTAATTTTTCCCAGAGAATTGTGAAAAATTATGAATGAACGATCGAAACGAATTTTGCCGCTGGCAGCAACAGATGAGTAATACTTGTATTATTCTTGTAAAATTGACAAATACGAGAAAAACGTTCGTCTCCAATAAAATATGTTGATGTACAGACGGTTAGTTTTTTAAAATTAGTATTAATTTTTGGTTAAATTTTGTTTGTTTATGTAGAATATAATTTTTTTTGTTTCAAATTAAATTTAAAATATATTGTATATGCTACCAGTGCACTGTTCATGTTTATTTGTTTTCTATTAAAATAATAAATAACTATGTAAATGTATAATTTTTTATTTACTATAATAAAATTTGTGGAAATGTTGCTTTAAAAGTTAAAAATACTTAAAGAAAAATAAAAAAATAATAATAAA
This sequence comes from Diabrotica balteata, assembly GCA_918026665.1. Classification (NCBI taxonomy): domain Eukaryota; kingdom Metazoa; phylum Arthropoda; class Insecta; order Coleoptera; family Chrysomelidae; genus Diabrotica; species Diabrotica balteata. The sequence continues at coordinate 40,621,684 of OU898285.1, read as the reverse complement.
AAACTTTTTACATTAGAATGAATAACTGATACTAATTTGCAGCACCTTCTTCTTCTTCTTCTTTTGGCATCATAACCCTGGACGAGTCTTTGCCTGTCTGGCTATGTCCTTTCATTCAGATCTCTCTTGTGCCCTTCTTCTCCATTGTCTTATGTTGATTGTTTTCAGGTCGTCTTCCACGTCATCCAACCATCTCGTTCTGGGCCTTCCTTTTTTAGCCTTTCTATGGGCTTCCATTGTAACATTTTCTTTGTTGTTTTTGCATCGTTTTGTCTCTGCACATGTCCCAGCCATGACAGTCTTTGACTTTTCACAAATCTTACAATGTCATAATCTTCATTTAACTCATTAACCTCGTCGTTTCTTCTGATTCTCCATGTGCCATCTTCTTCTTGTACCGGACCTTATACTTTCCTCAGTATTTTTCTCTCGAATGTCCTGAGTTGGGCTTCATCTTTTTCGCCATTACCCAAGTTTCACATCCATAGGTTACTACGGGTCTAATCAGTGTTCTGTAGATAGTCATTTTGGTTCTTTTGTCTAATAATTTCGATGTCATCAATCTTTTATTAGCATAGTATGTACGATTCCCGCTGGAAATACGTGCATTAATTTCGCTACTTACGGAGTTTTTCTGATTGATTTCTGTGCCGAGATATGTAAAGGCATCCACTCGTTCGATAGTATAGTTGTCTATTGTGATATTATTTTCATTGTCAGTTATTCTTTTGACTGTCATATACTTCGTTTTTGCTTCGTTTATTTTGAGACCTCTTTTTCTTGCTTCAGGATCAATTTGTTTAAACACTTCCATTAGTCGTGGCTTATTCCTACTAATGATGGCTACATCGTCTGCATATGCAGTAATTTGTACTAATTTGGTGTTTATATGGCCGGTTATATTGGTTTTTCTGATGACTGCCTCAAGAACTTGGTTGAATAGCATGGTTGATAGGGCATCTCCCTGTCTTACTCCCATGTTGATGTTAAACAGGGGAGTCAGTTCTCCATCTACTCTGACTGCGGCTTTTGAACCCTGCAACGTCATTTTTATGAAGCTGATGTATTGCTTAGGTATACCTAGATTATACAGGTCTTCCAGCATTCTGTCTCTTGTCACACTATCAAAAGATTGTTTAAAGTCTATATACATAGTATATAGGTCCATGTCGTATTCATAAGCTTTTTCTTGTATCGTTCTTAGTATGAATATGTTATCTGTAGTGGCTTTATTTGGTCTGAATCCATTTTGATAATCACCAATTATATTTTCGGAGTATTCTAATAATCTATTGTAGATTATACCAGAAAGAATTTTGTATATTACTTAGCAATGTAATTAACCTATAATTCTGGCATTCCCTCTTATCTCCTTTTTTATATATTGGCTGTATGAGGCCAACTGTCCATTCCTCTGGCATTTGCTCCTTCGTCCATATTAATATTATTAGGTAATGGATTCTTTCCCAGAGTTCGGATCCTCCATGCTTTAATAATTCTGCCAAAATTCCGTCCGTTCCTGGTGCTTTATTGTTTTTTACTTTATTTATTATCTGAACTACTTATATAATATTATTCATAACTCGGACTTTCGATGTGCAGCTCCGCCGTATAATATTTTGTCTCGTTCTGATCATTTTCGTTGTCTGCATTTAGATTTTCTTCGAAATATTGTTTCCATCTCATTATAATTTTTTGCTTATTTGTTAGTAGTTCTCGGTCCTTGTCTTTGCATATCGTTAGTTTTGGTCTAAATGACTGTGTGCTTTCTTTTATGCATTGATAGAATTTTCTGCTTTCGCGTCTGTTGTTATGCTTTACGATTCCTTATACTTGTTTTTTCATAGCCTCCTTTTTCTTTCTTCTGCGTATTCTAGTCGCTTGTATTCTTTTTTCGTTATAAATCTCACTGCTATTTCTTGTGTTTCTTTGAAGTTGGTTAAGCCTAGCTTGCCTTTTTTCCTCTACTGCAGTTCTGCATTCATCATCATACCATTCCGCATTTCTTTGCCTTTTGGCAGTTTCCTCTGCTGACTCTGTTATAATTGTTTCTAATTGTCTAAATTCCTCCTCTGCAGTATCTTCCTCTCTAGTTCAGTTGAGTTTTATTTGGAGAGCATTTCTGTAATCTTGTCTCTTTGTTGCGCTTTTGAATTCTTCGACATTCCATTTTTTGATTTGAATATTTTTCCCTTTTGCTACTGTCGCTATTTTCTACCGTAATTTTGCCCCTACAAGATAGTGATCTGAGTCAGAGTTCGCCCCGCAATACGTTCTGACATTAGTTATGTCTGTTGCCCATCTTTTTGAGATGAGTATATGGTCAATTTGATTTGCTTCCTTAGTTCCTGGTATTTTCCATGTTCCTTTATGGATATCTTTTCTCTGAAAGTTAGTACTGACAACTACGTAATTATTTGCTGCTCCGGACTGTGCCACCCTGAGTCCATTTTGACTGGTTTCAGTGTGCAAACTGTGTTTCCCAAATATATTTGCAAACGTTTCTTCTTTCCCCAGTTTAGCATTAAAATCGCCTAACGTTTTAACAGCATCGTGTCTTTGGATTTTATCACATACATCCTGTAGTTCTCCATAGAATCTTTCAACGTCTTCTTCATCAGCCTCTTCCGTCGGTGCATATACATTAACCATTGTCACGTTATGAAATTTACCTTTAAATCTTATGGTGCAAATTCTATCTGATATTGGTGTAAATGCGATAATGGCTTTCCGCAGTTTTTTGGTTATTATAAACCCTACTCCTCTTTCACCTTGTCTCATTTCATTTCCGGAGTAGTATAGTGAGAATTTATTCTTATGAATTTCTCCCTGGCTCTTCCATCTGATTTCCTGCAGTGCCAATATTTCAACTCCGTATTTTTCAAGTTCTTCTGCCATACTTATCATAGCTCCTGCCTTTAAGAAGGTTCGCACGTTCCGGGTTCTAAATTTTAAATCCATAATCATGTCCATTTTTTTGTGCTGAGTTCGTTGTTATGAGATCCGTCCGTTTGTTTCATTAGCCATTGTATTCGCAACAATTGAGTTCTACAAGGAAGGGTTGTTAACCCTTCGCTCAACCCCCTTTTCATCGGAGGACCAAGGCTCCCTTCTTCGTCTGCCCTGACTCCACCATCCACTGGGTTGGTTACCCAGTCTCCAGTGGGGTTGCTCAGGTTACCGGTGTGTACCAGCGTGGAGGTGAAGATAGGAATTGAGTAGAGAGGCTAAGTGATGCCAACAGGATACGACATCATGTATTGCGCTTAACTAGTTTTTCTTAAAACAGTTTTTGGAAAATTTTAATATAAATGGTGGACTACCAGTTTTTTAATAGGTAGGTACTTGGAATTTGGTCCTTAAAGACTCCCATTGACTGAAAGTTTAAAATCGCAAAGGGAAATCTTCTTTTGATATCCACTGTTATATAAGAAATATGTTATATGTTCACATGAATAGTAGCTCAGCATTTGTTCACGTAAGTGTATACCACATTTATTTTTATTATATTAATCAATTAACTCTTTTAAATATCAATCCTCTTCTTGATCTAATTCTAACCCTCTGACAACGAAATTCTGAATATATCATGTATATATCTCGTTTATCTCTGCATTTGGTCACACATATTTCTTCAGGACTGTAAATACTGACCATCTCACGTTGTTTTTAGTTTCTTTGACAAGTAGAGATTGTCTATTCGGTTATTTCTTAATATAGACTATGAGTAATTGTCTAGATTGTCTAGCTTATTGAACACTATTATAGAAGTTATCAGTGGTCAATCTACGTTTATGTTCACATCTAGCTTTTTTAGATGTCGAAAGCATATTATTTACATCTATTTTTTTTACAAATATAATACAATTTACAAAAACAATTTTATAACTCACTTTTACAGAGGTAATTAACAATAAAAACGTACTAATAGAAACTAATAATTTACGATTTTCAATACTATAAGGGTACTTGAGGAACAATACGTTTTCACGTAATAATAGTTCCTGTATAAGTGAAATTGTATTTTAATGTGCTTTATTGAAGCACACTAGACATATTGCAGTTTTACCATCACATGCTCCACAGTATGTTTTAACTATTTTAACTTTTCTATCGGTCTTTCTACTAGTCATGTTCCTTCTTAAACTTTTGTAATATCTTGTACACTTTCTTCTCTTTTTATTACCTACGTCGCTTTGCCTAAGATGGTATTTTTTGGGTGTAACTGGTCGTGAGCGTTCCAACATTTATTTATTTGCAAATGTCTTCGCGAACACCAATCTGAACTCAATGATAGGTTGTCGCTTTTTCGCCTTTTCTATTATTTAACAACTAAGCATTGGCTACTGCGGTATTAAATATTAATTTCACTGCCACTTTCCGGTACCACTTCAGAATTTTGGATATTGGGTTCTGGTAAGAAGCAATTTGATTACTAAAATCAACACTCTTTTTCACCAAGTTATAATCGAGAATAGCTTGTGGTTTTAGCACTTGTGTATAATTTTTCTTTTCACCTGATTAAACCAAGATAAAACTATTATGTTGAAATATTGTAATAATTAAAACTGGTTTTTTGTTGACACATTTTTTCACTTGTGAAATCAATAATGGGGGTAAATTTCATTATAAGTAACCGGTTGCCACTTTTTTAATCAAGATTTTGGTTTTACATTTTTTGTAGTAGACCATATGCACATAAATTCGTTTTTTAAACTATGATTATAATTCATCGACCAATATTCTAATAAAAAAGTGTTTTTGCGTCGTCCGGAATGTTATAAACTGGTTCTCTTTCACAAAGCATACGAAATATGGTTTACATTCTACATTTAGAAAATCTTTTATAATGCAAGTCTTGTTCGTTTACCTAAACTTAATTAATACACAAAACAAATAATCTATTGTTTTTATAGAAATGCATATTCCTGTCGGATTTGTATCAGTGGGGCATGAGTCACTGGTGTCTCGTATATCAGGACCTCTTATTGCATTACAAACATAGTTCTCAATTAGCAGTGTGGTACAAATTAAAGCCGTAATACTGTTCGTAATACCATAAGACCGTATGTTGTAAATAAATATATCCCTACAAGACTTATCTTGAAAAATAGGAAAAATACAATAAAAAAAAGCAATATCAAAAGGTATTTAAAAATGGCTAGTCATTCATGGGCGTACAGTTAAAAACAAAAATTTTCAGTGTTCTATTGCTTGATTATTATTATCTGGTTGGTATATTTTAAAAATACTAGCTAAGTATTCTGCAAATGTTGACATTTTTTTCTGGTCTGATCTGCCTCAACTAACGTCATTTTTTTTAAATGGTGTATTATTTCATATTCTTAAATGTATATTATATATTTCACGTTCTACGATGCATTCCACGTTTGACACACTGTCTTATTTAATTTTCTGTCATTCTATTTGTTAAATCCTATCCAATTTACGTCACAGCGTCAAGGAGCAGTAAATGTGTGCAGTGAACGGGAGGCATATGTCTAACAGTGAATGTTGGAACTTTTTCGCGTTTATCATATGTACAGTAGTTGACTAAAAGTAGACGTATGCAAATCATATGCTATTCGCTAAATTCTGTCACGTAATATGCCATAGACCTCTGTGGGTTATTATGTTTTATTGCTGCCAGTTTACCGTGATATTACATGCCGCCATGTTTACTTTGTCTCCACCATCGTATTATCTCCATTAAATCTTATCATTTAGGCTCCATATGTCATGATTAGACCTATAGGACAGGAGATACATAACTAAGGCTCTTTTGACATAGCATATATAGGAGCAAATATTTATACCTAAGGTCTTTTTGACGTGTTGCTGTATTTGATCTACGTCGTAGCATTCTATTGGTTAAATGATATCATTTGAGGTACTGTATGTCACGATTGGACTAATAGGATAGAAGATACATAACTAGGCCCTTTCACGATTGGACTAACAGGACCGCGGATGCATAACTAAGGCCCTTTTGACAGGCTGATGTATGCTGTATTTTATTTTTCTGTCTCATAGTATTTGATTGGTTAAATCCTATCATTTGAGGTACTGTACGTCACGATTGTGCCACTACAAACGAAGATATGTAAATAGGGCCCTTTTGACATGTTGCTGTATTTGATTTCTAAGTCATTGTATTCTATTAGTTAAGTGCTACCATTTGCTATATCGTACGTGACGATTGGACTAATAGGACCGAAGATACATAACTAAGGCCCTTTTGACATGCTACTCCATTTAATTTTTATACCTTATTGTATTTTATTAGCTAAAACCTTTCATTTGAGGTGCTGCACGTCATGATTAGAATAATAGACCGGAAGATACACAACTAAGGCCCTTTTGGCATGTTGCTGTATCCGATTTTTCTATTTCATTGTTTTCCATTGGTTAAATCCTATCATTTGAGATACAGTACGTCACGATTGGACTTATAGAAACGAAGATATATAACTAAGGCCTTTTTGACATGCTGCTGTATTTGATTTTTCTGTCTTATTGTATTTTATTGGTTAAATCCTATCATTTGAGATACTGTACGTCACGACTGGACCAATTGGAGCGAAGATACATGATGCCAGAATGATTTATGGATGAAAAAAATATATATATTTTTAAATTTACTATTTCGTTGTGGGTAATATTATATTCAACAGCGATGCCAAATTTCTGATGCTAAAATGATTGATAATGAAAGTTGGATATACATTTTTATGTATATAATGACATCGAGTAAACGGTAAAACCCTGAACTAAATATATATAATATTTTCACCGTACCATCATTTTAGACTCAAACATTTTCTGGAATAAACTTATATAACTCAGTAAGGGATAAAAAGAGAAAGCCGATATTTTAAAATACCAACACGGTATCAAATCTCTAATCAGTGAGATGGTTAAAATTCTTGTAACAAGTACAGAAAAAAAAGTTACATAGGTGTTGTAAAGTAGCGTCGATATACAGATGCTACTTTGCAAGACGATGCTAAATTGATGGTAAAAGCATAATGTATCGATGCCAAAATGATAGTAGGATGTATATATATATATATATATATATATATATATATATATATATAATATATATATATATAAATATATATATATATATATATATATAATATATATATATATATGATGTATATATAATATATATATATATATATATATATATATATATATATATATATATAATCAAGTTCTAGAATGTATGGAGTTCTATTTATGAGAGTTAAAATTCTTACGAGAAAATCTTCTGTTGTCTTATTTATTTTTAAATTTTCCACAGGAGAAGGACACTTTCGATATTATGAAAACAATAGAAATGAATCCATCTAATAAAGAACAACATACAAGTCAACCTGCAGAAGAAAAAACAACAAAATATGAAATTAGTTGTAAACAAGTAAAACATCAGAAGTTGTATATTCTGAGCAATACAGAGGCTTTCCCAAAGTGCTTTCAGATAGTTATTTCAGCTCTAATGAAAGTTTTACTAAAAACTCTGCCCAAGAAAATATTAAAGATCCAAAGCTACAAAAAGTTGTAAACAGTTTGGCAGGAAAAAGAAATCCAAACTAAAATACATACTGGGAAAACACTTGGGACAACAATACATACTGGGAAAAAGTGTGAAATTTGTTTT
>OU898285.1:40327217-40613518 GCA_918026665.1 Diabrotica balteata | reverse complement strand
GGGTTCACTACTATTACCGGTAATAGCCAACATTATGCAAGAAATAGAAAAACGAGCAATAGAAACAGCCGAACAGAAACCCAAACTTTGGCTAAGTACGTGGGTGATACTTTTATAATCTGGACACATGGAGAAGAAAAACTAAAGGTATTTTTAGAACACATCAATAATATACACCATAAAATCCAGTTTACTATGGAACTGGAAGAAAACTAACAACTACCATTTTTAGATGTGTTAATAATAAAGACAGACACATAGGACACACAGTATACCGAAAACCTCACACATACTGACAAATATCTACATGCTGATTCTCATTAACATCCTGCACAATTACATTCAGTTATTAAAACCCTGATGACACGTTTCAAAAGACTGACAGACGTAAAACATAAAAATAAGAAAATGTGAAAACAGAGCTAAGAAAAAAAAATAAATTAGGATCCAACAGAAGAGGAAAAACCTATTGCAAAAACCATTCTACCATATGTAAAGGGTACAACAGAGAAAATAGGGAAGTGCCAAGAAAACACAAAATAGAAACGTATTTAATACCGACAGAAAAATTTCAACCATTTTACCATCCGTCAAAACAAAAATATCGTTAGAAAATCAAGTAGTGTAAGGAGATTCCATGTGGGGACTGAGAAAAATCGTACATCGGATAGACCAACCGAAGAATCAATATTAGACGAGAAGAACATCAAAATGCCATCGAAAGGAGATAAAAAACGTCGTCCCTTGTCCAACATCTCTCAAACACAGGATATATAATAAACCTAAACCAAACTACGATTGACAACTAACATTGAAATTTAAAAAAAAAAAAACGCGAAATCGGAGAATCAATAAAAAAATAGAAAAAAATCCTAACAGCCTAAACCAAAGAGATGATGCTCTACGGCTTCCAACAAATGGTAAAGTCATAAGTCATTAAAGTATATTTTATATATATTGTCATACTTCTTCTCTCCCAACCAAAGAAAAAAATAAATAAAAAGATCCATCGTAATAAAATTTTAAGATATCTTTATAAACAAAATGTATATAGTAATTTAAGATAAGATTTAGTGTAGATAAGAACAGAAATTTGTTTGGCAAACGACTTTGTCCGGGTCCAACAAAATTATCGAAAAACCCCTTTGTGTAGAATTAGAAGACAGTTTACCTGTAAGTTAATCTTGTCATTGTTTGTGTATTAAATGACCATATTCTAATCTTTGGAAACAGGTATAGATTGTGTATTAACAGACTGAGGACAAAAAAATCAATTTTATTTATTCTTTCTCTGAAACAGTAATTTGGTTTTACCAAATGATTACACAGAATTTTTAGAATAAACATTAACAGTAGTAAACAACATTTGAGCTTTTTGATTGGAGAGTCGTTTTTGAATGGTAATGGAGTTAGCCTGATTAGGATACCGGGAGCGAGGCAGTTGTAATTTGGCCATCAAAGAAAACAGTCGTTTGTTTAAAGATAGGGTGTGGTTCGTGAGTTTGGATACCGGCATTGTGAAAAGAAGAAAATAGTTTTGCAGAAGGAGATGACAAGTAGATTAGAAGAGCTCCGTGTATCTACCGTGGGCAGTTTGTGAAGTACATGTGAAAGTAGTTTTACGGCATCAAGTTGACAAAAGGAGGTCCTTGTATCATAAATAAGTAGCTGAGTTTTTGGAGAAGTGAATCAGGTGTTTTTGGGTAGTCTGCAGGAGGTTTGCAGAGACGTTAGGAAGGAGCCGAGGTGCCAAAGAGGATAGATCCCACCGTTGAGGAGACTGGGCTTTTCTGGGTATGTTCCAACATACAATTTAATAAGGAAAAAAGCTGTAAGTGTATTGTACAATTGAAATTGGTATCTGTGAAGGATCTGTGTTGACATCATGATCATTATCATTCAAATTTAAAGAACTAAGTTTTGTTAGACTAATCAAAAGTTTAAAGTTTTGTTGTTTTTTTGTTTAAAGTAAAGGAAAGTTTAAGTAAAATTGGTTTTCACTTAATATAATAGTATGTAGATTTAAAATCCTATTATTATAAAAATTTCATATAATTTCTTGTATGCTGATTGATAAGATAATGGCAGAATTTGATAATTGTTTTATTTGATTACAACTAAGTTATATTTTTTGATTGGCTTAATAAAGTAAAATCAAAGTCAATAACAATATTATATATATATATATATATATATATATATATATATATATATATATATATATATATATATATTTGACTATGAAAATGGTTACAAATATGACTACAATATTTACAAAGAAGCATAAAAACATACTTCGTAACCATGTGAATGTAAAGGCTATTCAGCTCCTGGTTCTGAATAGAATAGTGGGAAAACTTGAAGAACCAAACATATCGAGTTGCTGTAAAACCTTTTAAGTCAGTGTAAATATTTTAGGGCGTGGTGTCACTGTAGACAGAGTGTCATCACGCCCCGACAAAGGCTCAAGGAATGAGAAGGAAAATACTTAAGGTTTAAAAACACAGTTATGTATATTTTAAGTGGTATGTTAAGCTACTTAAACAAAATTGGGAATACCATTGGAGAGAACTCAACAAATATTAGTATTAAACTTGTTATTAGACAAAATTTGACGGTTAGTACAATTTTTGTGACTACTTGTAAGTGTTTATACAAAAAACCTTTTAATTGCTTTTATTCTTTGGTTTAATACCATTTTACATTTTTCTTTAAAACAGCTTCTCTCTTTTTTGCCGCCTCTTTCCTAGTATTACTATCCATGTAGAATTGCTTCTCCAATCTTTCTTTACTTTCGGTGTAAGTTTCCACAATTTAGGATTCCTCTAAGTTTTTCTCCTACATTTCGTTTGTAGCTTTTTCCTACCTCACTGTTTTCTTTTAAGAGCAATAACATGTTACAAGTTACATTTTGTTTGAATTACACTTTTACCAAAAATAGTTTTATACGATTGACTGTTTTTCCATCAGGTGACATTCAAGATTCTTTATGTACATTCATGTACCTGAAAAAAGTTTCCAGAATTCCTAATGTTTATTCTATTACAAACTGAACTAATCTTTCACCATTTCTATTAGTGCTTTTATGTAGACTGTATTTTCTCATTGTCAATTTATACAATTTTTCCAGCCCCACCTGAAATTCTCTAAATATAAATCACAAATAAATCCATATTGTCGACATGTTTTGTAAGCAACAGATCTTTATCAGATCATACAGTATCAATTTACAACATAATATAACTCAAGTGCTAGACATGAAACAATTCATCAAATTATTGGACGGGTTTAGCCGTTGACGTCAAAACTGGCCATCAATTTGAGTCTATCACCTCGTTCTCTCGGAAAGCAAAAATTGCTCGTTCATCTTGAAAAATCGCCAATCAACACTGGGGTATAGGAGAATAAATGTGCATGAATTACCGAAATTAATAGTACCTCATCTATCAGGGCAGGAGTGGCGACAGACAAATCTCTTGTGTATAATAATTTATGCGTTAAATAAACACCAAATATTACAGTGGATCTTGTAACCAAATAACATTTCTTTGATAAATCTGTTAGCAAAAGAGCTGAATTTTAAATACAAATCTCAGTTGGTTTCATATTATAGTGAGTGGAAATTTACATATTAAAATCGTTAAAAGTTTTAATTCTACACGACAATAAAGGTGGCACTAAAAATAATACAGAAAAAGCACAAAAGGACATGAATCCTTTAGTTGTTTTCTACTTAAAAATGTACCACAATAATACCATTACAAAATAGAATCTTGAAATCTTTAAAGAATACATAAAAGTATGGAATTTGTAAAAGTGTTTAAAATGAAAAGAGTATAAATTACTTAATTCCAATAAAAAAAGCTAAATGGAAAAAGGGTAAAAAAAATAATTGAACTTATACCAATTGTGCTGTACAACGAACGCAAGAACATGTTAGTGAATTTGGACTTTGCTATTTTATTATTACAGTATTATAGCGTATATCCATAGAGAACTGATGTGTAGTGTAGTGTGATGGATCAAAATTTGGAGTATACTGAAAAAAATAGACTTAAATACAATAGCAGTACAATTACTTTAAGTAAATCAAGATGTTCTTAATCAGAAAAACTTAATAGGTTACTCAAATCTAAGTGAATATCTGCCGATAAGTGAACCTTACGGAATATGAGCTAGTTAGACATAACCGAAACCAAAAATAATTAAAAGAAATATACCTGGTAAAAGGTCAGCTATGAATTATCATTTCTTTGCCTTTATGCCAATGCGGTGTAGGATTTCCTAATTGCCAGAAACTTGCAAATCAGCAATTCTTCATATTATTAGATTAACGTCTTGACATTGAATAAGCCCGAATCATCTTAATATATCCTCTCTCATTTTGGTATCGATTGGTGTTACTCCCTAGACTAAACTTCTCTTAATATCTATATATCTATACAGCCCTTGCAGTCTAATTTTGGACATAGGCCTTATCTTCCTTCTTCCACGTCTCTCTATTGTAGGCAGTTCGAATCGACTTCGGGCCTGCGTGTTTCTTCAAGTCATCTGACCATCTCATTTGTGGCCTTCCTCTTTTTCGAAATGTATTTTAAAGTTTTTTGCTTTTTTATTTCTTCTCTAGCTATCAGTCTTAAGTTTCCCTAAAAACGTAGTTTCTCTTATGATATATAATTATTTAATTAAATTCTGTGTTCTTTTATATGCTTTAGTTTGCTTTTATTTTCCATGACAATTTATTTTTTCTTCCTATTTTCCAGTATAACAAAGAACGTTTTGTTATCTAGTTTTATTGCTTCTATTTTTATTTCCATATCCATTTTTTTTATAATGTTTTTATGCCATTCTAGCTTTTGTAGCATTCAATTATTTTCTGATATTTTCTTCTCAATTTTTTCTGTTTGATTTCCTTGTTTCTCCAAACACGGAAAGGAAAACGAGAATGAAAATAAGCCCACAACAATAAGATTAGCAACATGAAAGATTACTTCTTTCAACACCAAAGACCAAGAGATAATAGAAGAACTGATAAATAAAAACATAGATATTTGGCAATCGAAGAAGCCAAGAAAAAAGGTAAAGGCCAAAGAGACTATAACCAATATTTTATAGCATACAGTGAAGTAAAGTAAGAAGAACGAGCACTAGCAGGCGTAGGTATACTTTTACATAAAAAATTTTAAGACATTATAACATAGATAACTGCCGTTATATCTCCGAAAGAATAATACATCTTAACACCACAATGGACTATGAAAAATTAAATGTCAAATCTATCCATAGCCCCGAGGACTGCAAACCTAAGAAGAAGCGAGAGGCATTCTACAAACAATTTTAAACCATCCTGGATAATATATCTCATGAAGAACCATTAATTTTTATGGGTGACTTAAATGCACAAATGGAAAATGAAATAGTTCCACGCAATGGAGAACGCATGGCTAATCTCTATGCTTTTAACGAACTGAGAATCAACAATACATTTTTCGACCGTAAGATCCAGTATAAATATACATTTTTAAACTCCAGGGGTACAAATCTATAATTAACTTTGTAGTAACTAATAGAAAAGTTCACTCAAATCAGATTCTAGATATCCTAACCTTAAACTCAACAGACGCAGATAGTGAACACAAACTAGTACTATCAGAAATAATAATGAAAATAACACCAAAACATTTTTTACAGAAAATCACCGAGGAAAAATTCAATGTAGAATCACTGTGGAACGACTCTATAGGAGAAATATACCAAAGGAGGCTAGCACAGAAGATACAGCTGACGCAAGTAGGCGATATCGAAGATATAAACGCGAGCTGGGAGAAAATTAAAAACAACATTGAATACTCCAGAATCCCAAGTCATCATTAGAAGAATACGAAATGAAACAAAGCACTTGGTAAGAAGAACAAAAAACAAACACTGGAAACAGTTTACAAAAAGGATGGAAAGCGACTGTAGATGTAGATTCATAAGAAAACACCGGAAAGAAATCGCAGAGTTAAAAGAATAACATGCCAGCAAACGAATGGGAAAGATACCTGACTGAATTGCTTAAAGGAAAGTAAAATAATAATCAACACAATAACGTACCTGAATTAAGTCACAAAATAGAAATCAGTTATCAGGAAGTAGAGATAACCATAAATTCACTCAAGAATAGAAAGTCACCAGGACCAAACGGAATAACCAACAAGCTTTTAAAACAAGGAGAAAAAATATAATCCTAGAGATGACAAAACTTATACAAAAACTAATATTGCACTGCAAGATACCAGACGTATGAAGAAACAACATAATAATACCAATGTTCAAGAAAGGAGATAAAGAAGACTCCAACAATTATAAAGGCATATATCTACTGAACACCGCACTTAAGCTTACCACAAAAATCCTAACCAATAAAATCAATAAAATAATAACTTTATTAGATGAACAACAAGGATTCAGATCCGGAAAATCCTGCGTAGATGCCGTATTTGTACTAAGCCAAATCATAGAAAAGGTATTTAGAGACCTGAAAAAGGCTTTCGATTACATCCAAGTCGAAGACGTCTTACACCTACTGTGTAAATGAAACATACCAATCAATTTTATACAAATCATCGAAAACATTTATTTTCATAATTGAATACAGGCAAAGATAAATGAAAAACTAATACAGTGTCTTCTTCTTCTGGTTCCTATCCGTTTCGGAGGTTATAAATCATATTGGCAATCATAACCTTGCTCGTTGCGGCTCGAAACAGCTCCGTTGAGCTTTTCTTAAACCATGTTCTTAAATTCCACAGCCATGATATTCTCTTTCTACCGGTTCCTCGCTTACCTTTGACTTTACCTTGCAATATAGACTGTAGCAGGGAGTAACGGTGTTAATTTCTCATAACGTGTCCCAGATATTGCATTTTATGCGTTTGATCGTAAACACAATCTCTGGTTCTTTCTTCATTTTTCCTAGAACTTCCTTGTTTCAAGTCCATGATATTCTCAGCATTCTTCTATAAAGTTTCATCTCAAATGCTTTAAGTTTTTTAATAGTGGTGTCTGTAAGACCGTTCTTACCTTTCCTATGCGGCGCTTTATTTCCTGTACATTGCTCCACTTTTCGTTTATAATAGTTCCCAGGTAACAATACTGGTTTACTCGCTCTATCTCCGTCCCATTAATGTATAGATGAGCCCCGTTTATATTCTTCTTGCTGATAATCATTTGTTTCGTTTTGTGGGTATTAATGTTTTGTCCGTACTGTTGACTGTACTCGTTTAATCTGTTCATTAGGATCTGAAGTCCCTCTAAACTATCTGCTATCACCATGGTGTCGTCGGCATATCTAACATTGTTTACTTTTTCACCATTTAGAAGGATGCCTTTGCCTATTCCGTAAAGAGCCTCGTTAAAAATTTTCTCTGAGTACATATTAAATATCAACGGAGATAGGATACATCCCTGTCTAACTCCACGTAGTATTTTTATGTGATCTGTTTCTTCTCCGGTAATTTTTTTGTATGCGGTCTGATTCCAGAACACAGTGTATACTAGTACAAAGCGGAGTCAGACCAGGTGACTCGTTAAGCCCACTTCTCTTTTATATTATAATGGACGAAATAATACAAGCAGTACGTAAAGGCCATGGTTACAAAATGGGGAACAAAGAAATCCAAATATTATGTTATGCAAATGACGCCGCATTAATCACCGAGACAGAAGACGAGCTCCAAAGATTAACACACATCTTCACTAAAGCAGGAAGCAAGGTTAAGATATCTGGAAATAGACATAACTAGTTACGGAGATGTTGAAGAAGTACAATAACAAAGCTTAGAAGTAAGTAAAACGGCGAGATCTCTTAATGACACAATCTGGAAGAACAAACACCTAAGACAAAACACTAAAACAAGAATCTATAAAGCAACAATTAGACCTATATTAACATACACGGCGGAGACAACACTTGACACATCTAAAACTAGATAACTACTAGAAACAACATAAATGAAAATACTCCGATGAATATAAGGGAAAAGTCTGTTGAATCTAGCGATAGAGGCGAAAACATGCAATACAAGAAGAGCATGCAATATAGAAGACATAAATGGATGGATGACAAAACGAAAACAAGAGTTGAACGAATACATTAGTAGAATGGCAGAGGATAGGAGAGTAATATAGGATACATACAAGAAGTAAAAAGAAGAAAAATACTCATTTCCCATATAAACAGTATTATGAACTCACATTGCTAACATTTTCATCACTTTGAAATGAGAGGTATATCACTTTTAATATGGTGCAATTCTTTGCAATATTTTACGTACTGACTTTGCTTTACGGTTAATTTGCCTTTTGATATTTTATTTTTTTTTATTTACAATTAAGGCGCATCAACCTAAGTGGTTATTAATATCATAAATCTGAGTTGAAGTACATTGGTTAATAGAAGATTACACACTTATTTGTACAGACACTGATGTTAAATTTTGTTGTATATTCCAATTGACTTTAGAAAACTTAAAATAGACGAATATACACAGTTTTCTTGTAGACACTCGCGTAGCGTTGTCGGTAAGTTACACTTTTGTCTCTCATTTAAATATGCTGGGCATTTGATTAAATAATGTTTGACACTTAAACTGTTAAAACACTTACCGCACATTGGATTAACACTTCCAGTAATAAGGTATTCGTGTGTTAAGCGTGTATGTCCTAATCTCAATCTGTTTATTATAATTTGGTATTTTCTGTTGCTACACGTATTCTTCCATCTTGTAACAGTTGTTTTTATGTCTCGTAGTTTTTGTTGAGATTAATTCCATTCTTGAAGCCACTGTTCTTTCAATGTCTATTTAATCCAGTGATGAAAATCTTTCTTATAGGTAGATTCTATCAAGTCTTCGTTGTTAACTGAAGATGTGGCGGCAGCATCTACTCTTTCATTACCTTATATACCTATATGTGATGGAATCCACATATATTTATTTTACAATCGCATTCTTTAGCTGAAATTGGTACAAATGGTTCTTTATCAATCGCAACAATGAATGAGTTGGGTAAATGGTGACTAAGCTACTCATGGAACTTAAGGAATCTGTTATTATTAGGCACCTGTCTAAGTTGGCGTCCAGTGCATATTCTAATGCTTTGTAGATTGCAAATAGTTCTCCTGTATATACTGTGCTAAAATTTGAGATTTTGTATGGAGCAGTGTAGTCGTTGTGTATGAAGGCACATCCCACTCCTTTTTCTGATTTGGAGGCATCAATATAAATATGTCGGTATTTCTGGTACTTATCAATCTTACTATAAAATTGTTTAACCATAGAGGAAGCATTAAGTTGATTACTAGTCTTTGTTAAACTTAAGTCTAGGAAAGGTTTTCTGACCATCCAAGGAGGAGGGGTTAAAAGGGTGGTTTGATATATTTTAGGGAAGACAATATTATTGCTGGTCATGTATCTATTGAGTCTTTCATAAAAACGGGGGTTTAGATCTTTTTTTGTTAAGATATGTTGTGTGAAAACGAGAAGCAAAGACATTGTTTCTGACGGGATTTTCACTATTTGCTGAAACGTTTGCAGCATATGCTAGGCTAAGATATTGTCTTCTTAATTCCAGAGGCATTTCTCCTACTAAACATAATAAGCTATCTGTAGGTGTGGTACAAAAAGCTCCTAAGGCTATTCTTACAGCAGCATTTTGGATGGTTTGCAACTCTTTCAAAAGTGATTGGCTGGTAGACCCATACACTATTGAACCGTAATCGACTTTAGATCTAATAAGGCTTTTATATACTGTCAATAAGATATCTTGATCGCATCCCCAATTTTTAGTAGATAGGACTTTCATTATGTTCAAATATTGTTGACAAAATGTTTTAAGATAATAAATATGTTGCTTAAAATTTAAATGTTTGTCAAAATTAATTCCAAGGAATTTGATACAATCAACATATTCTATTTTTGTATTAAATATTGTACAATGATTGTACAAATGATTGTTGGAAAAAGATTTCATTCCAGATTTCATTGACCATTTTTCTAATGCAGAAATAGTATCTTGTAAGGTTTGCTTAATTAGTTCTATGTTTCTTCCTTTACAATAAATTATAAGATCATCTACGTATAGCCTACTTTTTACTGGTGGAGAATCGTTTTCCAAAATACTGTTAATAGCAATAAGAAAAAGAGAAACACTAATCGATGATCCTTGAGGGGTTCCATTTTCCTGTATTCTTGTTTTAGAAATGAAATCATCTACTTTTACTTGGAAACTTTGGTCTTTTAAAAAGTTATTGATGAAGTTTAGCATATTTCCTTGTATACCTAATTTCTGTAAAGTTTTAATTATTCCATGGCGCCAAACTGTATCAAATGCTCTGGTTATATCAAAAAATACCGCTATGTAGCTTTGATTATTTGCTAGCGCTTCATGTATTTCAGACTTGAGATCAACTAAGTTGTCTAGAGTTGATCTATCTTTGCGAAATCCACTTTGTTTGTTAGATAAAACAGATCTTTGTTCGAGTATCCAAATAAGACGTTGGTTAATTAATTTTTCGAGCACTTTGCTCATTGCACATCCTAATGATAATGGACGATAGGAGTTTGGATCTGAACGTGGTTTACCAGGTTTAAGGATAGGTATTGTATAAACATTATTCCAAGTGTATGGAAACACTCCTTCAAGCCATATTTTGTTATATATCTTTAGTAAAAAGACAAATCCATTTTTAGGCAAATTTTTAAGGAAAATAATAGGAATATCATCTGGACCAGGACTACAGTTTTAATAGAATTTATAGATTCAGTTAACTCCTCCTCTAGTATTGGTGCATTTATTGGTAGGTTATCGCTTTTATCATAATTAAATTCTTGTAATTCTTCTTTGGTTTCAAATTGTAAAAACTCTTGAGAAAAATTTTCGTTACTTGAATATGACTCGTAGGATGAAGCTTAATACATTGGCTATTCCAGATCTAGATGTATAAACTTTGTTATTATATTCTAAAAATCTTATTGATGAGTTTGTGTGGCGCCCTGAAATTTTGTTAATTTGTTTCCACACTATTGCTGCTGGAGTAGAACTGTTTATGGTTGATAAAAACTTTATCCAAGATTCCTTTTTTGCTTCTTTTACCACTTTTCTACTAATAGCCCTTAACTTCTTAAATTCTAGAAGATTTTCTTGTGTTTTTTGTTTTTTGTATTTATTGAATGCTCTGTGAGTGTTATTTATAGCATCCTGACAGTGATTATTCCACCATGGTACTCCAATACAATTTCTTACTATTTTCTTTTTTCCAATGATATGATCTGCTGCGGAAAGTATGACAGAGGAAAATTTATTTACTAAGTCGTTTATATTATTATGCGGTGATGGATCTGAAAAAAAATTCAATTGATTCTCTACAAATTGTGTAAACGGTGACCAATCCTCGATTTCTGTATTCCATCTAGTGTATGGTTGAATTTTTTGTTCGTTTTCGAAATGTATCACTATGGGAAAATGATCGCTTCCGTATAATTGTGTACTAGCTTCCCAAGTTATGTTTTGTACTAAAGAAGGGTCTACAAGAGATAACTCAATTCAACTAGTGTTTTCAGTAATAGAATTAAATCTTGTTGGCGATCCATCGTTAAGTAGGGTAATATTGGCGTTATTAATGACCGTTTCTATTATGTGTCCTATTTTGTTATATCTATTAGATCCCCAAAGTGGGATCCATTTAGATCTCCTACTATAATCTTAGGCGACGGAATTTGTTTTATAATATGAGTTATCTCTTTTATACTTATATCAGTATTCGGTGAAAAATAAATGTTGCAGATGTTAATAATTTTTGGAGATTTTATAGTTACTGCTACTGCTTCAAGGTTGGTATTTAAAGGTATTTGTCTAGATTCCAATGAGTTATTAACATAAATAGAAACTCCTCCACTAGCTTTTTTAAAATCACGTCTGTTTTTATGATAACCTGTAAATGTCTTTCTTCTTCTTCTTCAAGTGCCCTGTCCGTTGCGAACGTTGGCTATTAACATGGCAATTTTGATCTTGTTTGCGGCGCTTCTGAATAGTTCGACCGATGTGAGCCCGAACCACTTCCGCAGATTTTGGAGCCACGAGTGTCTTCTCCTGCCTGGCCCTCGCTTACTGTCTATTTTTTCCTGGACAATCAATTGTAGCAGACGGTACTTATCGTGTCTCAATAGTGCCTAGATATTCAAGCTTTCTTTGTCTAATTGTATTCACGATTTCTTTCTCCTTTCCGATTCTCTGGAGTACCTCCAGGTTGGTGACATGTTCATGTTGGTGACATGTAAATGTCTTTAATTTTGCTAATTTTTGATCAGTAAAATTCGTTTCTTGGAGACATATTATTGAAGGTGAGTGTTTAGTAATTAATAATTTAAACATTTCTAGTTGTGTATAATAACCGTTTATGTTCCACTGAAGAATTGATATTTTATTCTTATTCTTCTTCAGCCTGTATTCATCTACTGCTGAACATAGGCCTCTTTCATTTGCTTCTATTGATTTCTACTCTTGGCCATTCTCATTCACTGCTTGCCCGCGACTTGTTTGATATCATCTGCCCACCTCTTCTGTGGTTTGCCTTCCCCTCATCTGTTTTCTCTTGGTCTCCCGTTTGTTAATATCTGTGTTCATTTTTCGGAATTATCTCAGGCAACATGTCCGACCCATTGTCACTTAAGCCTTGCTATATGTTCTGCGACATTAGTAATCTTTGTTATTTCTCGAATGTCGATATTTCAAACCCTGTCTCTTAAAATAATCCCTATCATGGTCCTATCCATCGCCTTTTGGGTTGTACTGAGCTGTTCTAAGGTTTTATTTGTAAAGGCCATGGTCTCCAGTCCATATTTAGTTACAGGCAAGATACATTTGTCATAATCGCTACGTTTTAGACACATTGATATATTTTTATTCTTCAAGGTAAAGCTTAACTTGCCGAAAGCTACCCAAGACAATTGTATGCGTCTTTTTATTTCGGCTATTTGGTTTTCTTTGCCAATTTTAATGGTATATCCAAGATATATATAGTTGTTCAAATTTTCAAGACTGGCGTTGTCAATAACAATATTAGTTTGTAAATTACTCATTATTTTTGTTTTCTGAAGGTTCATTTTAAGACCTATTTTACTTGACTGCTGATTTAATTTCTTGAGTATTTGCTCCAGTTCCTTGATATCTGTACTAAATAATACTATGTCATCCACAAACCTCAAATGACTTGAACGTACACCATCAATGATTAGACCTTTTTGCTAAAGGTCGTGGCACATTATCGTGTACGTTACGTTTCCAGTACGTAGCGTTTAGTTTTCGAAAAATATAATTTAAACGGTTTTAAATATGAACAACTCACACTGTCCGGAACGTATCGTACAGAGACCTAACGTTTCCGTTCAGTATATTCGAAAACAATATTTTACTGATGCCGACTGCTACGTAACGAGTCGTAACCGGTTGATACGGATAATGTGAATTAGATGTCCGTCGTTTTCCCCTCGTTGTTTAATCAGGTATTTGTTTGATTTTGATACAGAGTATTTGAAAAAACAAATTTTTGAGGCTATTTTGTCATTTATGCATGTATTTTCACTGCTTTGTGACAATTAAACACGAAAATGATAAACAATTAGGACTTCTGCGTAGAAATGATACCTCTTCTTTTTTTAAAATACTCTTTGGTTTGATATGTACGGTTTCTTAAAGGTGTGATTAAATTTAAAATATATTTAAACTGAATCCTACTCATTCTAAAATATCCATAATGTTTTTCATCGTCATCAATTAATTCTTTGTATAAAGTCCAGTATTGACCTTTATTTTTCCTTTCTCTTAGCATTGGATTACTTCAAATCTTTTACTGCAGTTTATCTTTCTTCATCGTTAAGTACAAGAGCAATTGCACATAATTTTTGTCGTGAAAAGCGAGATCATACCTTCACCGAAACAAACTGAAACCTTCTATTTATGAAAATGTGAACGCGTAGTCCGATTGCTGGAATGGAAACACTACGTGCCGGAATCTATACCTGCATGATAATATGCCGTGACCTTAACAGTCGAGCTGTTTGAATACATTTTTCAATGCTAGGGTAAAAAGCTTTGGTGAAAAATATCACCTTGTCTAATACCTTTACCAAAACGCATTTTTTCAGTTTTTTCGTCTTGATTGATTTTGATGTAAAATGTGGCCTGTTCATAAATGTTTTTAATAAGTCTAGTGTAGTGATATTTTATTATCTGTTTATATTATTGAATTTTAATTTTTATGGAATTTTACAACTTAACAAGAGGGTAGATAAACTACTATTTTTATATTTTCATACTATTTTATAGTTGGGTTCTAGCATTTTGTTGAAACATTAGTTACGGTCCAAATACTACAAATATGCAGTGCACTTTTAATATTTATATTCAAATATGATCAATATCCCACTTAACATTTTTTCTTATTTTTTTACATGCAACTATACAGGGTGGTCTTTAAGTAATTGTATAAACAGAAACCGTAGATTCTGCACTTTAAAATATTACGATTTAAGCCAACTTGTTTTAATAAAATGTTGATATTAAGAAAAATACAGGGTGTTAAAGTGGAAATTTAAAATTTTATTTTTCACCATAACTTTTACGTTTATAAATATTTTTGGACAAAAATTTACAATTGGATGCTTTTAAGTAGGATAAATAATAATTTTATACACACTTTTATGTAACTTATAGAGGGCGCCACATATGCCACATGTGTGGCATACATTTGTGCTTAACTTTTTATTCTTTAAGTTAGCTCTATTTGTGTTAAAATATATTAAAGTTGCATTATTTTTACAAAAAAAAGATATACTTATTAGTAACCTTAAAATTGAACCGCTTTCGAGATAATCGCATTTTATAAGTCAGCTGCATAATAATTAGCCAGCTGTCGATAAGCATAATTCATAGTTTATTCTTATTAAAACAACTCAAACATGATAATGTTACGTCCCTCCACACATATTCTTATTTTTATTAAGTATTTTTTATTATTTTATTTTATATTTAATTATTTTATTAACGTGTGTGTATGTCTTGCAATCGTAAATTAATACGGCCCTGGACAGTCTACCCCTACTATACTTAAGTAAGGGGATGCGAAGCTACGAGGCTACACGCAAATCAATTACACAGAGTCTTGTATAAATCGGCGCGCTAAACAGTACAGTATTATTTGTGTAAACAAGAGTCCTTGAAGCCACCCCGAATCCTGAGTTGTCCCAGTGCACTGTGGAAGAAGCAGACGTAGATCAACATCACAGGTACCGTAATTTGATTGCATACACACACCATATACATATTTATATTAATTGATAAATTTACATAAAACTTATTTACATATTAAAATAAATACCAGCACCTAACTAAACAACTATGTACAAGTGTCTTTTATAGTATACATCTGTACATTTGGTCCTTCAGACGCCCAATTAAATTAGTTTAAAGTAATTTATTCAATTAAACAACGCTATCAAATTATATATAAATTTTTAAATATTTGGCAAGCTTCTCCAAGATCGTTGAAGGTCATTCAAAAGTCTGCAACCGTATAGATACATCTGGCATTACAGCCCCTTTAATCCCAAGTACGACTGTACCTGCTATTGTTAAATATAAGCCTTTACAATTTCTAAAATTCCTACAAACGCAAGGTCTCTGTACCTGACTTAAGTAAAAGCGGTTAAATACAATATCTATAAAATTTCTTATGAATACTGATTAAGAATTCTTTGAATGCGGGTGGTTTATAATCTTATATATTTTGTATAACTTAGGAAATTTTAAAAAACGCAATATTTATTGAACCCTTTGGTTTTAAAAATATTTTATGCGTGTATTTCTAGTTACAATTAAATATATATATATATATATATATATATATATATATATATATATATATATATATATATATATATATATATATTATATATTATTTTGTTTAAATAATACTTGGAGTGTTTTTTGTATTTTTTTTTGTTTGCTCGATTATACAGACTCAAATATAATAAATATTTTTAATTATTGATACTTATTGAGTTTCATAACTTTAAAAGTATTACATATACGAATACATACTGAACTTATTGAGAATCATTCTTTAAAGGTTTTTTGTGTTACATAAATTTCTATTTCTATAAATAATAATGTCTTCCAGAAGTTCAAATAGAATTATTCGTTTGCGTGCGTTGAGAAACGTTGACATTTGTAAAATTAAACAAATGGAAAAACTGGCAGATGAAGTATTAGTTGATGCTTCATTAATTCCAGGATTTCTCTTTGCTGCAAAAGATTACGAATCTATCAATACTAGTTTTAATGATCAACATACTGAATTAATTAATTTAATTGCTGTTGAGGAAGACGTAGATTTACATACGGAAGAATTAATTAGATTTGAATTTGCTAATAGTATTAATAAAATAGCTTCTCTTTATTTTAAACATAATGCATCAGTGAACATTACTGCTAGTGGAACTCAAAATGTGTCCGCTGATCCACATATTAGATCAAAAACTAATGTAAATCTTCCTAAACTAAATTTAAGTATATTTACGGGCGAGATTACCGATTTCCCCACATTTATAGATTTATATAATGCTCTTGTACATAATAACTCTGATCTTTCTAATATAGAAAAGTTTAGTTATCTTCTGCAATCACTTAAGGGAGTACCTTACAATTTAATTAAAAGCATTAAGCTTCAAGATTCTAATTATATAATTGCTTACAACACCTTAATTGATCGCTATGAAGGTAAACGAGACTTATCTAGAGCATTGTGGAAAAATATACAAAATGCCAGTGTGGTTAAAACTGATGATCCTATTTCACTTAGAAAGTTATTAGATATTTTCAATGAAAACCTTGCATCTCTAGAAAAGTTACTTTTTTCTCCCTCTCAATGGGACTTCATTCTAATGAATATACTGATGGACAAATTGGATGTAGAGACAGTTAGAGCTTTTGAATTACACTTTGCTTCAAAAAATGTACCGACTTATGAGGAAGTTTATAAGTTCGCATTGCAGCGTTGCACTTCATTGGAATCTTATAAAAGACAAGTGAGCAAAAATGTCAAATCAACCAATTCCGATAGTTCTAATAACGTAAGGTATTCATCTCGTCAAACTTCTACATTTTTGACCAGTTCTGTCAAAAATAAATGTCTATTTTGTGGTTCGGATCATGCTGTGTTTAAATGTAATCAATTTCTTGCTGAATCACCTCAAAAACGTTTTGACTTTGCCAAACAGAATAAATGTTGTATAAACTGCTTGTCTAAAACTCATGTTACGGTCAAATGCCTTTCTTCCAAAAGATGTACACATTGTAACAAAAAACATCATACTGCTCTTCACTTTGATAATCTCAATGCGAATGATCAATCTTCTTCTTCTTCTTCTCATAACGAGGTTGCTAGTTCATCTACCGATCCCATGCCTTCTATTTCCGCCTTATCAAATACTTTAACAAATAATGTCTTGCTAGCTACAGCTACAATCTATGTTCTAGATCGTTTTGGTAAAGCCTTGGAAGTTAGAGCCTTGTTAGACAGTGCGTCTCAAGCTAACTTCATTAGTAAAGAATGTGCAGACAAATTAAGTCTCCCTAAATTCAATGCGGCTTTATCGATACAAGGTCTTGATAGAATGTGCACCCCAGCCAAATCAGGCGTAAAATTGAACATTTCTTCGTCTTATGACATAAACTTTCATTGCGAGATAGATGCAATAATTCTTCCTCAAATCTGTCAAAACATGCCAACTGTTCCAATTTCTTTAGACAACTTGACATATCTTCAACATTTAAGGTTGGCTGATAAAATGGCACATATTCCTGGTAAAATTGATGTTCTATTAGGCGCAAATATTTTTCCTTATATCTTAACAGGGGGAATTATTAAAACTCGTAATGATCAGCTTTCAGCTCTTGAAACAAGTTTCGGTTATGTTTTGATGGGAAATATTCCACCCACAAATATAACAAATATTCATTCCTTTTTGACGTCATTTTCTGCTAATGATTCTGAGCAATTAGATGCGACATTAAAACAATTCTGGGCCATTGAGGAAGTACCAGAAGTTAAATCCTATTCTCCGGAAGACTCGTTCTGTGAGAAGTTGTATACTAATACCACGTATAGAAATGCCGAGGGCAGATTTGTAGTAAATCTTCCTTTCAAAAACGAAATACCTTCTTTTGGCGACACAAAACGTTTAGCCTTACAAAGATTTAGTTCTTTAGAGCGCAGATTTGCCAAAAATGAATCACTTAAGATTCAATATTCCAACTTTATCAAAAGTTTCATGGATAATCATTATTTAATTCGTATTCAGCCAAGTACGGCAGCAAATAATGCTTATTATCTACCACACCACTGTATTTACAAGGAGTCGAGTACTACTCCATTGCGCGTTGTGTTTGATGTTTCCGCACACGCCCCTAACTTTCCGTCTTTAAACGATACCTTATATTCAGGCCCAAAATTACAAAATGATCTTGTAAATTTATTGCTTAAATTCAGGTTTCATAAATATGTCTTTACTGCAGATATTAAATCCATGTTTACTCAGATTCTTATCACTCCTGAGCAACAAAGATTTCAAAGAATACTTTGGCGTTTTTCTGAACAGGAATCTATTGCTGAATACGAACTTACTCGGGTTACTTTCGGTGTGTCTAGCTCACCATATCTTGCAATTCGTACCCTACAGCAGCTAGCACTCGACGAACCGGACTTACCTGTGGCCTCATCTATACTCCTTAAAGATACTTACGTAGATGATGTGGTGACAGGAAAGGATTCTTTAGAAAATAGTGTTCTTGCTATAAAAGAATTAATATCTTTATTGAAACGTGGTGGATTTGAGTTACGAAAATGGGCAAGTAATGCCCCTCAGTTATTCTCTCTCGCTAATATTCCTTTGGATCATATTTTGCAACAGTCTTTTTCATTTGACTTAGATCAATCTTCGTTGAAGGTATTAGGACTTGGATGAATCCATCATCTGATGATTTCTTTTATAAAATTTTACCTCTCCAAGCTTCCTGCACAAAGCGAAATCTCTTAAGTCAAATAGCTCGCATATTCGATCCTTACGGTATTCTCAATCCTGTCACTTTGATAGTGAAAACTATTATTCAACGTCTTTGGCTACTTAATTTAGATTGGGATGCAATACCACCTTTGGAAATTACTTCAAAGTGGGAACAATTTAAAATTGAACTGCCTATACTGTCTAAGTTTTCTATACCTCGTCATATTTCTTTAAATGGAATTATTTCCTGTGAGCTTCATGGATTTTGCGACGCTTCTTTACGTGGATCTTCTGCTGTTACATACCTTCGTGTTTGTTATGATACAGGAGTCATCAAAACTTATTTCCTTTTAGCCCGAACAAAGGTATCTCCTACCAGGGTTCAAACTATTCCTCGTCTTGAGCTCAATGCAGCAGTAATTCTTAGTAAATTATTATCTTATATACTGCACACTCTCACTATATCGTTTAGTAGAATTTACGCATGGTCAGATTCGACTGTTGTTCTCCATTGGATTAATTCACAGCCCTATAAATGGAAAACCTTTGTCAGTAATAGAATTTCTTATATTCAAGACAGGGTTGCTTCAAAACACTGGCGATATATTCCTTCTTCATTAAATAGTGCGGATCACGGATCTCGTGGACTTTTCCCTGAGGATTTCTTAAATACTCCTGCTTGGTGGGTGGGTCCGGAGTTTCTTCGCACTACTGAAGATAACTGGTCATTCTCCTTGACCGATTCTATCGAACACAACTTAGAATTAAAACAGAAGAGTTGTCTTTTCTCTTTTCCATCTGACGAATTTGTCGATGATCTCTGTAATCGATTTTCTTCCTTTTCAAAATTAAAACGTATCTTTTCCTATGTTCTTAGATTTGTTGGTAACCTAAAATCAGCAAATCAACGAACAGTTGGAAGGCTTTCTATTCAGGAACAAAGTAATGCCACTAATCAACTAATTAGATTAGTGCAACAAAGATATCTGAAGGAGGAAATAGAGCAGTTAAGAGTAATACTGTAAAATTCAAATATTTGAAAAAATTAAATCCCTTCTTTGATTCACATGATCTTCTAAGAGTGGGTGGAAGACTTAGCCAGTCAGAATTAGCGTATGACAAGCGCTTTCCTCTTCTTTTACCTTCCAAAGGTAATTTTATCAAATTACTTATTTCAGAAGTTCATATTGTGCATCTACATGCAGGCATTCAAGGTACACACTTCGCCTTGTCACAAAACTTTTGGATAATTTCATCCAAACGTGTTATTCGTAGTGTTCTTTCAAAATGTCTTTCCTGTTGGAGACTAAAACCTCAAAATTATCAGCCACCTATGGGGGCTCTTCCCGACGTACGGATATCCAAGGTCAAACCATTTTCTTGCGTTGGCGTCGACTTTGGCGGTCCTTTTCTGATAAGAGCCAATAAGCTTAAAAATGCCAAACGAACGAAAGCCTATATTTGCCTATTTGTATGCTTTGCCACTAAGGCTTTGCACTTAGAATTAGTATCTGAACTTAGTACCGAGGCATTTTTAGCCTCATTCAGACGTTTTATAGCACGTCGAGGACGTTGCTCTGTTGTCTATTCTGATTGCGGAACAAATTTTGTAGGCGCAAAATCCTATTTAGAAGACATCAAGTCACATTTTGATAAAAACGACGTCATTACATGGCATTTAAATCCCCCTGCAGCTTCCCATTTTGGTGGATTGTTTGAAGCGGGTATAAAAAGCGTAAAAACACATGTGTCTAGAGTCATAGGTGAACAGGTTTTAACCTATGAAGAATTCAATACATTACTCATACAAATAGAGGCTGTCTTAAATAGTCGTCCCTTATGTCCTGTTAGTAATGATCCAAATGATTTTTCAGTGTTAACACCTGGACATTTTCTTACACTAGAGCCTTTAAAGATAATTCCCGATCGAGATTACAGTGATGTTCATTTAAATAGGCTAAGTCGTTGGCAATTGCTGCAACGATTACATGCAGACTTTTGGCGAAGATGGAGCAGAGAATATTTACATACTCTTCATCAACGCACAAAGTGGCATAAAAATGAGGGTAATCCTAATATAGGTACTCTTGTACTAATACGTAATGAGACCAAGCCTCCCTTACAATGGCAAATGGGTCGAATTAAAACTTTAATTTTCGGTCAAGATGGTATTGCTCGCGTAGCTATCGTACAAACCGCGAAAGGTGAACTTAGGCGACCTTTGGTGAAGCTATGCCCTCTGCCTTATATTGACTAAAAATGCAAATATGCATTTTGGTGGGTGGGAATGTTACGTCCCTCCACACATATTCTTATTTTTATTAAGTATTTTTTATTATTTTATTTTATATTTAATTATTTTATTAACGTGTGTGTATGTCTTGCAATCGTAAATTAATACGGCCCTGGACAGTCTACCCCTACTATACTTAAGTAAGGGGATGCGAAGCTACGAGGCTACACGCCAATCAATTACACAGAGTCTTGTATAAATCGGCGCGCTAAACAGTACAGTATTATTTGTGTAAACAAGAGTCCTTGAAGCCACCCCGAATCCTGAGTTGTCCCAGTGCACTGTGGAAGAAGCAGACGTAGATCAACATCACAGGTACCGTAATTTGATTGCATACACACACCATATACATATTTATATTAATTGATAAATTTACATAAAACTTATTTACATATTAAAATAAATACCAGCACCTAACTAAACAACTATGTACAAGTGTCTTTTATAGTATACATCTGTACAATAATGTAACATCATTTAGTAATCTTTTGTTAGAGCTACTAAATGTCTTATTGCAGAATCGATTCTTCATCTACTTCTTTAGGTGCCGTGTCCGTATTCAGACGTTGGCTGTCATCATGTTTATAACTTCCCTTTTCTATCGCTTCTTAAGTTTTTATTCTGGCGTTGTATTACTTTTTCTCTATTGTATATATATATATATATATATATATATATATATATATATATATATATATATATATATATATATATATATATATATAACAAGCGAGTCTTGTACAGCTGACGCCGCCTTTCGCATCCTAACTTCCAGCGTTTTCTGTCGAAGCAATCTTCAGTTTTTAGATCTCTGGCGGTCATTGCATCGTCGACATCGTCTCTCCAGGATCGTCTTGGTCTACCTCGTTTTCTTCTAGTTGGCGGAGTCCATTCTTCTATTTTTTTTGGCCATCTATTTTCCATCATTCTCTGAAGGTGTCCATACCAGTTAAGTCTTTTGGCTTCGATTGTGTCTATTATATCTAGATCGATTTCCATTTCTCTCCGAATATCTTCGTTTCTCACCCTATCAAGTCTAGTGAGCTGGCAACATCGTCTCCAGTAGTTCATTTCCATGGCCTTAATTTTTGATTTTTTTCTTTGGTTTATTTCCCAGAGTTCGGCGCTGTACAGTCCAATACACTCTATAACTGTTTTATAAATTCTTCTTTTATTTTCTTTTGATATTTTTTTATTCCATAATAGTCCGTGTAGCTGTCTGGTGGCTGATCTTGCTTGGCCAGTCCTGGAATGTATTTCTTCGCTACTTCCTGCTTTTGATGTTATTTGGACTCCCAAGTACTTAAAATTGTCTGTTGGTTTTATAGTTCCCATTTCGATTTGTAGGCTTTCTGGTTTTTCACCTACAACTAAGTATTCAGTTTTTTGTATATTAATTGTGAGGCCCCATTTGGTGTACTCATCTTCCAGTTTTCTAAGCATGTAGCTTATATCACTCTCGTCTTCAGCTAGAATGGCTTGGTCGTCAGCGAAATGTATCGTGTACAATCATCTCCGATTGGGATGCCCATATTGCAGCACTTTCTTCTCCACAGTGAGAGTGCCTCATTTAGATATATTTTGAAGAGTGTAGGTGCTATGCAGCAGCCTTGCTTTAGACCCTTACTAATAAGAATTTCTCTAGTTAATCTATTTCCAGTTTTAATGTTTGCCGTCATATTTTTGTAGAGCTGTTGTACTGCTTGTATATATATTTTTGCTTATTCCTTGTTTTTCCATTGCTACCCAAAGCATTGAAAGTGGTACACTATCGTATGCCTTTGTCAGATCTATAAAGACTATATGAGTTGAAAGGTTGTGGGCTAATCTTTTCTCGATAACTTGCTTTAGAGAGTATATACTGTCCATGCAGGATCTGCCTGCACGAAAGCCATTCTGTTCTTCTACATCTGTCATCTCTGTTTCAATTTTATTTTTTATTATTTTTCCATACAGTCTTGAGAGTGAATTTATGACACTTAGCCCCCTATAGTTTGAACAATTCTTTCTATCTCCTTTTTTGTATATGTTGTTAATATGTGCTTTTGTCCACTCCGGTGGTAAGTCGTGTCCATTATAGAATAAGGTGAAGACATACGCCAGTAATTCCCGTAATACTTGTGGGCTATGTTTTAATAATTAATTTGGTATACCTTGTGGTCCGCATGACTTCCCATTTTTTAGAGTTCGTATTGCATTCTCGACTTCCTGTACTGTTATTTCATCGTCTTCACTGAATTCCAGTTTATATGTTGTTGTACTGATGTTCGTGAGTTGAGGTCTTGTTTCAGTCAAAAGTTGTGAGTAGTGTTCGATCCAAGATTTTTCTTCTATTAAATCTATTCTACTCGTTTCTTTTCTGTTTGTTCTCAGATTTTTTACCGTTTTCCATGCTTCTCTTGATCTTGTTGAACCTATATATTTGTTGAGTTCTTCGCATTTACTTTCCCATGAAATATTTTTTGCTTTAGTTACTAAGTTTTTTACTTCTCTGTTTGATCTTGCATATCTTCGTCTATCATCTGGATCATTTGTTTGCAGCCACTTTTGATATGCTTGTTTCTTGTTGTGTACTGCATTGGCGATGTCGTTTGTCCACCACAATGGAGTATTCTTTTTGTTCTTTTGGATTGTGCCGAGCGCTTCGTAAGCTGCTTTATTGATTTTATTGATTATCTCTTTATAGGTATTCTGGGCTGAGAAGTAGATCAGGTTTGCCAATTTTTGGCTAAGTCGCAGCTTATATAAGAATCATGTCGAGTCGTTTTGCAGTGCATCAATATTGTATTTAGGTAGATTCGATTCCGGGGGTTTTGATTGAGCTAGTTGGTTGTCATTTTGATGTAGTAGCCGGGGTCGATACTGTAGGTAACATTTTGATCTTACCATATAGTGGTCAGTTCCGCACTCCGGTCCTCTTAATACTCTTATGTCTTCAAGTTGTATGTGTGTTTCTTGTTTTGTGATGACATAATCTATAATCGACTTTGTGTTTCTCGTTGGTCGAATCCAGGTGTACTTATGTATGTTTTTATGTTGGTAGAATCCGTTTAGAATTTTTAGAGAGTGCTGTTCACAGAATTCGATTAAGTGTTCCCCATTTTCATTTGTTTTAGCGTCATCATATTTTCCTACGACTTTGTCATTTATTGTTGTTCCTGTCCAAGCGTTAAAATCTCCCAACAGCACAATTTCTTTGCGGCTATTTATATTTTCAATGAGTTCCGATAAAGTTTCGTAGAATATTTGTTTAGCTGCTTTTGATGCATTTTCTGACGGAGCATATATTCCAATGATCTCGAGGTCGCGCCCTTTCCACGTAATAGATACTCTAATAATTCTCTCATTGATCTGCTCCCAGCTTTTCAGGTTTCCTTTTAAGTCTTTTTTTTATCAATATTGATACCCCTGCTTGTGCTCTTTTGTCTTTCTCTACTCCACTATAAATATGTATAAAACCTCCTATGTCTTCACTACCTTGGTCTTTTTTCTTTGTTTCGGTAAGAACCATGATATCTGATTTTATTTTCTTTACTTCTGCCATGACTTCGTCTGACTTGGTTCTCCACCCTTGGATATTCCATGTATTTATATTCAAAGTCCTTGTTCGTTTGCTACGTCGTCTTCGTTTTTTCCCGTCCATATTACGAGGCTGGATTTTAGAATTTTTTGCAGTAAGTTTTTCACGGATGTAGAGGAGCAGGCTCTACGTCCCAACCCCCTACCAGGAGGACTAGGATTATCTGTTAGAGTTTACTCCCTTAGTCGAGAGAAGAGTAGTAGAGTGTAGTAGACAGAATTATAGTGACCCGTCCGCTCTCGGATTACCCTAATAGCCACTCGGGGTCAGAAAAACAAGAGTTTGCCAAGAGAGGCCGATAGGAAAGATTAAAGACATTTCACTCCAGACAAGTTGAAAAAGATCAAAATGTGAAGGCCCTGATGATCCGCCAGGTACGTTTCATAAGCGTATGAGTATTGGTACACTTTGTATTCCCGCTCATACCTCGAGGTGTCGACTACAGACTGTATGGCTCGTCCAGCATGCCATAGCATGGAGGATAGGGTGCATGTCATTTTTACAATGTAGACCCCCAAACTCCACGGCCTGACTTAATTCTCTATTGTAAAATGCTAAAATCCCAAAATATGTGTATTATGCTAAATGCTATATTTATTATATAATAACCCATATTTATTAAGACAATTAGAAGTCAGAGCACAGGTATTGAATAACACATATGTGTCTTGTTTCATAATACTTTTGCTACAAATCCAACCTTAAAGACTCAACATTTTTACAAAAACACCATGGTTGGTCTAATAACCAATATCGTTATAAATATAGTTCACACGCAGGCAATTTAGCTTACCATAATACTAGTTCGTTAATAAATCATAATAGTCCATTTGTTCGAGATGTAATTATAGTTACTCGTAAGCTGTAACGTAATCATATAAATAAAAGTAATGCCAAAATAAAAAAGTAATGTCATCGATAGGTTATTCCGTGTTTATATAAGTAACCAATTAACGAGATACATCACAGTTTAATAAAGTATTTAAAGCCTGCGACAAAAAGTAGTTCCATAATATACCATAAGATGTAAATATATATCCAAAAGAATATATTTATCCATTATACATTATAGCCTCCACGTAGCCCAGAATTTAATCCGCTTGATTTTGGTGTATGGGGCGCATTAAAACAACGTGTATATAAGAATCTCATAAACACTCGCAACCAACTATGGAATAAAATAAATACTGCACCAGTTTATTTCGAATCAATGATGCTATTTAATATGAGGTGGTCTTTTATGGAATATATTGACAAATGAATTAAAGAAACTGGTGGATATATCGAACACTTACTTTGATAAAAAGTTATGTTATTTAGTTTAATTATTTCTTAATATGGTTTGTAAACAAAATGTGTTGATTATGACTTTAATTTAACATAAAACGTAAAATTTTTGATGTAAAATCCTATTAATCTGCTATTTTGTCAAATCCTATTATTTTTTATCCTGCTGATATATTTATTTTATTTAATATTTAGTTAATTATTAACTTTAGTTGTTTTATTCCAAAATTCAGAAGTAGTTATGTTTTTGTCTATTTTTTCATTGATTCATGGAGTGATTGCCTTAAATTAGAATTATGCAGCTGACTTGTAAAATGCGACTTTTTCAAAAACTGTTAGGTTTTAAAGTTATTAACAAGTATATCTTTTTTTTTGTTAAAATCATGTGTCTTTAATATTTTTGATATATTTAATATCACAAACATAGGTAACTTAAAGAGCAAAAGAGTTAAGTGCAAATGTATGCCACATATGTGGCATATGTGGCGCCCTTTATCAGCTACATCAAAATGTGCATTAAATTGTAATTCCTTATATTTAAAAGTACCCAGTTGTAAATTTTTATACATAAATGTTTAAAAACATGAAAGTTATAGCAAAAACTAAAATTTTTAATTTGCAATTTAACACTCTGTATCTTTCTTAATATCAACATTTTATTAAAGCAATTTGGCTTAAATCTTAATATTTTAAAGTGTAGAATTTTCTGTTTCTTTTTGAACAATAAGTTAAGGACCACCCTGTATAAACATTGATTTTTGAACAACAAAATTTTGGTAAGTACCTAGGTACACACTACGAAACGACCAAGAAAAGCTAAATATGCTATAATACTAATAATAAAGCTATACTAGACTTAAGCCACAGCATTTGCAGCATTTGCTGTTCCAAGTAGAGGATTATTTTAATTTGCCATTTTGTCGGAATATGTCGGAAATATCGAATACCTTTTCTTTCTGTTTTTACCACGTATCCACCCTGTTTGATATACAGGTTCATCCCCAACTGGATGTTATTCAACTGTCTCATTTTCGATGTTATTAGACAGTTGTTTATCAAACACTGCATGTTTTACATTTATCAAATTTTTATTTATTTTTTCTAACTCGGCTTTTAGCTAGTATGTCAAATAGTTGAACCAAAAATAATATTGAGATGGACTCACGCTGTCACTGTAGTAGACGTGTATACCAGCTAAATTTGCTTTATCAGGAAAAATCTCTATTTGTACTCAAAATAAACTGAGTAATGTAAACACGGTCATAACCAATATGGGCTATTAAAGCATATAATAGGTACATAAATTTGATTACTAAAATTATAAATATAACAATTTATAAATTATTGACAATATTTTTTTAAAATTGCCGATGTAGTCAAAAATCCTAATTTAATAAAGTTTCGTCACGCACTGCTTAATTCCGAATGCAAAATTGTGTTTTAATAACATTCAGGCCTGCTATAAAGGGTAGAGTTATGTAAATTTTACATCTGCCTTGGTAAAAAACACAAAACTTTGAATCCACTTTGATTGCATTCTTTCATAATGAAAGCAATTGTTTCCAGACTCGATTTGAATTATTAATATACTTCATTTATTATGCGAGATGCAAGATGCAAAATAAAACTTAATTACTTTTTTTGGCTAATGGCGAATTCCTCTCTTTAGTTTTACTTTTACTGTGCTTTTTATTTAGATTTATGTTTATCAACACTTGATGTCTTTATTCAAAAAGCCAACTAAGTAAATGAACAAACATATTTTTTGTTAATTTTATGCAATTTATTAGTTGCTTGTTATTTAAAAGATTTGTTTAGTCCTGATCTTGTAGGTTTATACATATCGTGATTATAAGTCTGCAATGTCTGCAAGTCTGCAAGTTTCCAATTAAATATATTTTTTTTTCATAAAGTCATATTCGTACATGCAATATGACTTTATGCATACGTTACTGCTAAAGCCCGAAATTGGTATATATATATATATATATATATATATATATATATATATACATATTTATATATATATATATATATATATATACTATAATAACAGCTAATCTGGTAGATAAGAAAGGGGGATTGAGGTTAATTATGTATACAGCTGATTGAAAGCCAATTGTACTCTGTTTAACAGTTCATTATATCTCGCGAATTTTCATTGGCATCATCCGATAATAGCTACAGTCATTTAAAATATGGTAAAATACAATTTGATATTTGTTTGTTATTTATATTTTACTTGATTGAGGTTAACGACCATGTGATTTTTTAATAACATCAAGTACAACGGTTTGTGGATGCAACGTGGATTGCAGCTATATTCGATATGTAACATTTAGTTTAAAAGGTTTTATAATTTACTTTAACATTTAAAATATAAGCACAAACACAATTCAAATTAAAAACAAAACAAACACAAACACGTTTATTTGAGCAACTGCCATTAAGGATAAGTACCAGAAATACCAAATATCGAATGATACTGACTGAATTATTAAGATGATAATTAGTTCCATGTCGTTGATGTAGTAGCAGTGTGTGTTATTAAGATTTACTGTAAAAGTGTATTTTAGTTGAAAATTTTAAAATTACATTTTGTGTTATAATAATTATTTAATAGTGATGTGTGTTTATTTATTTATAATTTTTGCTTTTCAGTGTGTAGTAAATAAGTATACATCTCACTCAGATCCTTAACATCTGATTTCTTATTGAATAAATTATCCATTTGAGTGATAAATGCCATCTCGAGGAAGAGTCTTTTATTTAGATTATTTTCCATTGCAAGAATCTTTGTGTCGCTGTAATTCATTATATGGTGTTCATCGTGTACGTGTTTTGCAAAGGAACATCTATCAGGACATAATCCGCTGTCATTATTGTAGAAAGAGATACGACTTTTTATTTGTCTGTTGGTTTGGCCAATATATTGTTTGTTACAACTTCCGCAAGGAATACAATAGACTATATTGGATAATTTGGTCCGTAGGTGTTTTATCTTTTACTTTAGTGAATATGGAATTAATTTTTAACACTGTGTAATTAGCGATTTTATGTTCTTATCAACTGATTTAAATATCCGTTTAAGTTTCGGTGTTAAGTCTTGTATGAACGGTAATCTAATGTATTTAAATATAGTTAATTTGGTGTTAGTGGTTGTGTCTATTGTGGGTGTAGTATTTTGTTGTGTATGGTTAGGGATGATTTGTGATATAGATAATGTATCATTTGTTGTACTAAATAGAAGATAGATAAAAGAAGATAGAATTTATTCATCCACAAAGTTTACACAATTCTTACAAAAAAAAATGTATAAATCTTATCGGGGGAATACGGCTCTGACCTTGGTTTAGCAAACCACATTTAGATTAGCTCCGATAATATCGTTTAACTCTAATAGATTAAAGTGATCAAAAATAGTTAAAAGTGTTTACTACAAAAATCTACAGTGCTTTTCATCGATTGGTCTACAATCGCAGTAAGTAAAATTAATATTCTCAATAATACATAATTACAACATATTCTGAAGTCAACAAAATTATCACAAAGGCCGTTTCAACCGGTTTCAGAGCGGGTTTTATTTAAAACTCTGCTGATAATACAGAGTCGGATTGGCACGGGTAAAAAATTGACTATGATAAATAAATTTAAAGACAAAAATTATTAACCAAAAATGAATCCAAAAGAGAATAATCCTTCAAAAAACACCACACCATCTACATACTCAAACATACTAACTTCATTCAAATATCCGGCAAAAGACCAAGCTATTGTACTATCTGCCATAGAAGGAATTAAAATTCATGATTATATAGTTGCCATTGGATCACTTGTCCTTCCAAAGAACATAGTTTTTGCTTCGAAAATTGCAAACAACCGCATTTGCATTTATTTATCTTCTAAAAGAATAGTAGACCAACTCATTGATTCACACAAATACGTCAAAATAAGCAACGTGCAAGTAGAAGTCCGCAGATTAATAACTCCAGCATTAAGATTAGTCATCTCGAATGTTTGTCCAACCATTCCAAATGAAATTATACAAGAAGAACTCAAGAAAATGGGAATTATAGCCATATCAAAAATGACATTTCTTCGAGTGGGTATGTCTGAGACAGAATATAACCATGTTCTAAGTTTTCGGCAGCAAATCTACATCAATCCATTAGAAAACTTATCTATAACAGACTCTTTCAACATTTCTTTTGATTCCACAACATATCGAATATACCTTTCTATAGACGAATTTAATTGTTCTAAATGTCGAACAATAGAGCACCGAGAAGTTGACTGCATTCAAACAACGGATTCGCCCAGTGAACAAATGGAAACAGAAGTACCTGAAAATCCTAATTCAAATAACCAAACCAATATAGAGCTAACTGAAACCACCAATAAAACTCCATCTGAAGTCAACATTCCCTATAACCCTCCAGCTCCTACCCTGTCTATAACTAGCAACGATAACCCATCTTTAAATAAAGATAAGGCCAAAAGACAATTATCAAATTCTCCAGATGTTTCTGATATTCCCACATCACAAGACATCTTCTCTGTTCCCAAAACATCTAAACCAAAAAAAAGGCCAAGTCGACTGAAAATACATTTGCTGTCCTCGATCTTATTAAAAACTTAATAGAACAAAAAAATCCGCCCTTTACTATAGGTTATTCAGAAATATGCCCATTTTTAGAAAATTCCACTAACTCTAAAAACCCTGAACTTATAGCAAAAGAATACACCAATGAAATATCCGAAATTATTGACATTCTCACTTTTATCCACGCAAATATTCAAAATCCCTCTTTGAAAAGAACAATTACAACTATTAAGAAAAAATTATCCTCAAATTATTATTAATCTACAGAAGAATCTGACAACGACACAATTAGTCAGGATAAATAATGTCTGATACATTTTTAATTCAATGGAACCTAAACGGATTCTACACCCACCTTGAGCAATTAAACCTTCTTATAAACGATTTCTCCCCCATTGTAATTTGTCTGGAAGAATCTCACTTTAAAAACAATTCTGTAACACTTAGAAATTATGTGCCATTTCTGAAAAACAGAAATGAAATGCATGCTAGTGGTGGAGTAGCTACTTTCATTCGAAATGACACTGAAGCAAAAATCATTCCACTTATTACAAACCTGGAAGCTGTGGCTGTGTCAATTACCTACAGTAAAAACATCAATGTTTGTAATATATACTTACCGCATCCTAACCAAGACGACATAAATAAACTAACAGCACTCATAGAAAAATTACCCCATCCCAAAGTAATTCTAGGCGATTTTAACTGCCATCACCCAGCGTGGGGTAGCCAAAAAATCGATAAATGTGGCAACTTTCTACACAGTCTGATAAATAAATCAAATTTAATCTTATTAAACACTGGAAAGCCAACAAGATTCAATTCATATAACGGATCATTCTCTGCAATTGACCTGACTCTGTGTAGCCCATCACTAGCACACATGTTTCAATGGAACACAGCAAAAACTCTGCACGACAGTGACCACTTCCCCTTATTTATTTCAATCGAGACAAACCAACCTCTTAATCCGAATGTATATCAAAGATGGAAAATAAAATCAGCAAACTGGGAACTTTTTCAAAAAGACTTGGAAGACGAGATGGAAAATTATGAGATATCAAATGACATTCACAAAACCGTCACGGACTTTAACAACATTATCTTAAATTGTGCATCTACATCTGTAGGAAAAACTAAACCGTGTAAAAGGCAACCGGTACTTTGGTGGAATCAAGAAATCTCTCGGGCCTTGGCTGCTAGCAAGCACGCCTTTAATGTTTTTAAGAGACACAAAACAGAGGAAAAATTAATAAAATTTAGGAGATTAAGAGCTAGTACACGATTCTTAATAAAAAAGAGTAAGAAGGAGACCTGGATTTAATATGTTAGAAGCATTAACACATCCACACCAGCAAATATAATCTGGAACAAAATAAAGAAAATAAAAGGATCAAGTTTACCTTACTCAATAAATGCACTTTCATATAACAACCAAATCATCTCTTGTAGAAACGAAATTCCTGAAATTCTAGTAGACGTATTTCAAAAAAACTCTAGCGATTCTGTACTAGATCCGATCTTTTCTACACATAAGACTACCACAGAATTTGTAGACATCAAAATTCGCAACCAGATCTCTCCCATAAATGTACCCATAACTTTGCAAGAATTAGATTTTTCTCTTTTAAACTTAAAAACCACATCTCCAGGTCCTGATGATATTCCATCGATATTTTTAAAAAATCTACCCGAAAATGCAAATAGATACTTTTAGACATCTTTAATCACATCTTTTTAAATCATTACTTTCCTGATAATTGGACCAAAGCTATTATAATCCCAATTTATAAACAACACAATACAAAAGATTGTCCCACATCTTACCGTCCTATTTCCCTCACCTGTAGCATGTGTAAACTACTCGAGAAGATTTTAAATTACAGGCTTACATGGTATCTAGAAAATGAAAATCTCCTGACCACAGTTCAAAGTGGTTTTCGACGAGGAAGATCTGCTAACGACAACTTAGTGGCACTTGAGTCAACCATTCATGATGCATTCTTACTAGATCAGAAAGTTATAGAAGTCTTTTTTTATGTGAATAAAGCTTTCGACACAACATGGAGATACCTCATATTAAATAAACTTGATAAATGGGGAATTCAAGGACATATGCTTGCGTTTATAAAAAACTTTCTGAATAAAAGGGAAATACAAGTAAGAGTAAATGGATACACCTCTACCACTAGAATACTCGACAACGGTGTTCCACAAGGTTCTATTTTAAGCCCAACTTTATTTTTAATTGCATTTAACGATGTACCTAATAAATACAATTAAGCCTCCTATAAAAGCAAACTTATACGCTGATGATTTAGTTGTGTATATTAAATGCAAAAATACTACATCTGGGGCTAAAATACTACAGAACCTTCTATACAAAATCGAAGAATGGTCTTCCAAAACAGGCTTCCTCTTTTCAACTAATAAGACCATTACACAGTTTTCAGCAAACGCAAGAATACCATTCCTATTTCGTTAATATTTAACGGTCAAAATATATCTCATTCAGAGGAATCGAATTTTTTGGGCCTAACGTTTGATTACAAATTAAACTGGAAAACAAACATTACGACTTTACAACTAACTTGTCAAAATAGAATAAACTTGCTGAAAATTCTATCCAATAATATATGGGGAGCTGATTCTAGTATCCTGCTTAACACGTTCGCTGCCGATCTTTAAAATGCAATATATAGTAGGGGCCGACAACGTTTTTTGAATTTTTCGTTTAAATGTTATTTAGAAAAGTTGCTTGAATAGTTGCACTAAAGCTATGTCAACTAATTTTTTTGTCATTAGATATACTTTGTGATATCACGCGCCAGCGCGTGATCGGTGTGGTCCCAGGAATTTCATCTCAATTAGCCGTATCACGCCATAGAGTGAGACAATAAAACGACGTTATTATAATACGAAAACAGAAACTATATTTATATTATATTATATATACTAATTCGAATAAAACGAACAATACATAAAAAATTTATAAAACAAAAATATTACTCAGATCAAAATAAAATAAATAAAAAAACTAAAATAAGTGATCAAACCACAAATGTCCCTGTGGATTAAACATTTGTAACTTATTTATGAATAATGGTACAGCAATCTAGACAATATCCTGGTTCACTGGGGCACGACCTACATGTGTAGATAGTATCCTTTCTTTTTCCATTTTCGTAACATAACTTGCAATGTTTTCTAGGTGTTTTCTTAATACCTGGTGGTGCCACTCTTTGTGACATAATGTGACCAACTTCTGGGGGTCGTCGGTGTGCTTGGTCTTCTTCTGCCCTCTTCTGGGCCGGGGCTAATAAACTTTGTATGACTCGAATACGAAAGTCATAAAGACTTATTTTTTGGGTAGAGTATTTGTTATATAAATGGTGTGAATTGATAAGCATCAATTGCAGCACGTGGATAAACATCTTCGTAGGCCATCTTAATGTCTTTCTCTCTGCCGGGTAATAAGAGAGCATTTGGTCATGTCTGTCAATACCGGACATATACTTATTGTATTGAACGATCGGTAAGGGCTTCGATACAATTTGTTGTCTTTTATTTGGTACATCCACCATTATGTTTCGATATTCATTAGAAATATAGGACACATTCCTCTTATCTCTCCATTTTCCTATGAGTACTCCATCTGCATACCTTCCCATTACTTCACCTTTTTTTAACTTACTGTCTTTTATTTCCTTCGGTACATGCTTTCTGTCCAATCTTAAAGTTCCCGTACAGTGTGTTTTATGATTCAATAGTGTTCTAGCTAATAAAAAACTGTTATAATAATTGTCCATATACACACTATGTCCTACTTCCAAAAAACCGTCCAATAAATGCATTACCACTTTTGATGCATGATCTTTACCACCCAGATCGTCCAGTTTTCCTGCATAAACGGCAAATTTTAAAACCATACCAGTTGGGGTTGTCAGCATGTATAATTTAATGCCATATTTATGCCTCTTATTTTTTATATATTGGCGAAATTGAAGTCTGCCTCGCCATAACACCATAGACTCATCTAAACTTAGCTCCCGTCCTGGATAATACAGTGCACATACTTTTTCGTTAAAAAAATTAATTAGGTATCTAATCTTCAATAATTTGTCTTCAGGTAAAATACCATTTTCTCTATTTTCCGTGAAATTCAGGCAACGCATTATCAATAAAAACCGATTTCGGCTCATAACTTTGTGAAATATCCAATGCTATATAACTCATCTTGTCGCCAATAGTCTTGGACACGGTTTATTCGAATATTGCCCATGTGTAACAGTAAGCCTATGAACAGTAACAAATCTTCAGAAGTTAACTGTTTCCAGTTAGTTATCCTGGATTTAAAGCATGTTCTTTCAGATAAAAATAGATTAATGGCGTAACTGTTACTCAAATCACAAATTTTTGTAATAAAATCGTCTGTCACAAACAATCTAAAATATTCAATCGGTGTCATTCCAGTTACGTCTACTAATAATCTTTCGTGTTCAGTAAATTCAAAAACATCTTTCATTGTGGTTGGATTCAAAGAAAATTGTATAGACTGGTCTTGATTATGAGAAAGGTTTTGTGGACGTTCATTATCATTATTTTGTAACACGTACTGTTGTACACCAATATCATTTTCAGAATCCTCAGAATATACTTCGTCCGATTCATCCAAATCACCAAATACCATCTCGTCCTCGTCGGA
This sequence comes from Diabrotica balteata, assembly GCA_918026665.1. Taxonomy (NCBI): domain Eukaryota; kingdom Metazoa; phylum Arthropoda; class Insecta; order Coleoptera; family Chrysomelidae; genus Diabrotica; species Diabrotica balteata. The sequence goes on along the minus strand of OU898285.1, from coordinate 40,577,947 downwards.
GCTGTCATGTTCCAGTAAATATAGTAGTTCTTTTTCACTTAAAGGCTGTTTTAAATCAATTTTTACCTTTTTTGGTTGAGAAGGTCCTGCCACAATGTTATTACTTTCCGCCATTTTCACTAGACTGTCAACATACACTGGTACTGTCAAATCAAAAACCGCGCAATGTAAATCATAACCTATGATCGATCCTAGCAGGCCGACACTTATTTTTAAACTCATTCCATAAGCCGTATTTAAAAACCTACATTATAGAGCTTACAGCTATATCACGCACTGGCGCGTGATCGGCCTTTTTCCAAGTACGACCATCACGCACTGGCGCGTGATCGGCAGCGAACGAGTTAACCTCTACAAATCAATTATTCGCAGTAAACTAGACTATGGTGCAATATGCTACGATACAGCAAATAAAACGTTTCTAAAAAACCTTAACACAATTCAAACAACAGCTCTAAGATTAGCCGTCGGTGCCTTCAGAACCAGTCCTGTAAGCAGCTTACAAGTAATATCAAGAAAACCTTCTCTACATCTAAGACGACATCTACTTACTTTAAATTATGCAGCAAGAATATCTTCCAATAAAAAGCACCCATTATATTTTGAGATTATTAACGCACCTACATCCAATTTGTATAGAAACAAACAATATAAAGACAAACCCTTTAGGGAAAGAATCAATCAAAAAGGATTCAATTGCAATGAATTCAAATTATCCATAACTACAAAATTAGACTTTCCTCCATGGCTTACCCCCTTACCTATCACCGATTTAACTTTAACACGGTACCCAAAAAATACCACAAATCCTAACCTTATCATTAACGCATTCAAAGAAATTATGGAGAAGTATCCAAATCACCACATAATATACACAGATGCATCAAAAACTGAAAGTGGCCATGCTGCAGCCTTCACAAATAAAAATTACAAATATGCCATTAGAATTCCACAGCATTGCAGCATTTACACCGGAGAAACCACAGCGATATTAGAAGCTATCAAGAAATCCTCTTCAACGACTGAAAATAATATTTTAATCATCACAGATTCACTCAGCGCAATTCATGGAATTAATCAACTTTACCCTAGCCATCCTATTGTACAAAACATAAGAAATGAACTTAATGCACTACACCGTATAAATAAAAAGGTTACATTTATCTGGATACCTTCACACATTGCCATTAACGGCAACGAGGAAGTTGATCAATTAGCATTAAAATCCTTCAAAAATGAAAATGTTCCAGAAATTACTAAATATCCCCACACCGACCATAAACGACAGTCCCTGAATCATATAATAAATTTATGGCAAGCAACCTGGGATGCAACAGACTCTAAGTTGAAAACAATAGAGCCTCGATTAGACTCTAGCCTACCACAACAAGGAAAAAGAAGAGATCAAGTAATCGTAAATCGTCTTCGAATCGGCCACACAATACTAACACACCAACACCTTCTAAATAAAGAATCAGCTCCAATTTGTACCTACTGCTCTACTCAACTCACGGTGAAGCATCTGATAGTCGACTTTTCGCAGTTCCAACCTCAGAGAACATGCCGAGGAATTAGTGGAAATCTGAGAAGTGCGCTTACGACAAATATCTCGGATTTATTGCAGTTTCTAAAAGACATAAACATTTATAATAAACTTTAATTTAACAAACTGTACTACTGTGTATGTCCCCCCACTAATAACCCTTGGTGGTTGATGTGGGTTTTGTATGTTTAAATAAAAAAAAAATCTTATCGGACTAGTCAAAATTTTAATACAAAAGAGTACAATATATAGCAAAAGTACACATGATTAAAATAAAACAGTGATTACAATAAAATAAATAAGAAATAAAAGTTACAAATACAAGTTACAAATACATATTTAGGACTACTGTTGCAAAAATGTTAAAAATTTAAAAAACCCATCAACACTGTAGAATGTGTTGTCTTTTAAAAATGAATATACAGTTTGGCGAAAACCTTCATGTGAAGAATTACTGAGAGTAAAAAATATATTGACTATTTTATTGTAACATTTTATTCCAATATATTCAGGTGCATGTTGGGATACACCTAATCTAGAGAAAGGTTGTCGAAAATTTGATTTACCCCTAATATCATGTGAGTGAATGTCTTCATTTCTGTCAAACTTGAGCTTGTTTTTCTCAATCTGCAATATTAATTGGAAAATTTAAAAGCTAGGTAGTGTTAAAATATTAGACTTCTTAAATAGTGGCTTGCAGCTATCTGAAAAAATACCATCCATACTTCCTAAAACTTTCTTTTGAGCTATAAATGCCCGTTCAAAATGAGATGAGCAACCCCAAAATATTAAGCCATACTGAAGTACAGACTGGACTAAACTAGAGTAAATTATTCGCAATATATCAAATAAGACAGTTTCTCTTAAATTACGCATTATATAGCTACATGTACTTAACTTTGCTCATACATGATTTACGTGAGTTTCGCAGATAAGTTTATGATGTAGGGTTACCCCTAAAAATTTCTTTGTAGCATTTCTACTGATTTGCCATCCACATATAAATAAAAGTCAGAATTTGGAGTCAGAAGTCAGAAGTCATAAAGAAAAGTCAGAAGTTTTTTGGTAAGAAATGCATAAAATGTGTTTTTGTTACTGTTGAGCTTGAGTTCATTATTTTTACAATATGTGCTAAATTCAGCAGACATAATATTGGTATTTTCCATCAGTTGTATGGGTTCACTGTGAGACATTGGCATTGAACAAAACGTGTTTAGGTCACTTACAAAAATAAAAAATAAAAACCCAAGTATTGAGTCTTGAGGTACACTTATCGTACATTGAAGTGGCCTCGACGTTACATTTTCCACTGTGACTAGGTACTTGAGTTCTATTACTTAGATAAGATAGGGCCCAATTGTACGGTATATCACGTACTCTAATACACTGCAATTTTTGTAGTAAGAGTTCACGATCAACCATATCAAATGCTCGACTAAGGTCATAAAAACGATGCAACACATTTAATTTATCATTTAATGCTTTATAAACAAATTGAAGACCGTCAGAAGTAGCAGTATTTGTAGATTTCTTTTTCTAAACCCGTTTTGAATAACAGAAAAAATTTTAAAATGTTCTAAATAATCTGTTAATCTACAGTATTGTGCGAATTAATGGAATCACTGTGAATTTTTTTTATTTTTTCAATATTCACAGTTGGCAACACTACCTACACAGTTGACAGCTGACCAAGCATTGAAAACATAACCTTACTGTGTGTTGGTGTGTTTGAGTGTGTTTTAGGTCATTTCTTACCAAGCTTGTGTTGTTTTGGGGGTTTTTGTACTATTTTGTGTTGTTTTTTTTTATTCCAGCATGGATATTACGCCTTGGAAGCGTGAAAAGATTGTCACGTTGAGTGAACACACTAGTATGTCACAAAGAGAGATTGCTAGAACGTGTGGAGTGAGTCAGGGGGTAGTAAGCAAAATTTTGAAGCGTAAACGAGAAACGGGATCAGTGGATGTGAAAAGGTTAGGAAAATGTGGAAGAAAGAGAAAAACAACACCAGCAGATGATAGATTTTTACTTCTAAAGAGCAAATTGGACCCAAAAAAATCAAGCCAAGACCTACAACAAGATCTAGCAGCATCAGCTATAGTGATTCATGACTCAACTGTTTGTAGAAGACTTTTGGACAATGGTAGAAGGGCAATTCGTCCACAGAAAAAACAGCTTCTAACTGAACGAATAAAGAAACAAAGGCTACTGTGGGCCAAAAAATACTCTAATTGGACTGTAAGCGATTGGAAAAAAGTCCTATTTACAGATGAAACCCAATTTATAGTTCAGGGACAGCGGTCGAAATTCGTCAGGAAGTCTGACAATGAAAAGCTTACACCATCTCATATTGATCAAAGCGTAAAACATTCAGTCAAGAAAATGTTTTGGAGATGTTTTTCATACATGGGGGTTGGATCTTTGGTGCCAATTGCAGGCATGATGAACAGCCAAAAATACAAATCCATGTTGGAAAAGTATTTGGACAAACAACTCCAAAAATGCCAACCCCAAGGAGGAGCGATTCTTCAACAGGACTCTGCTGCCTGTCACAAATCAAAGGAAATGATAGCATTTTTAAAAAATAAGAAGATTAATGTTTTAGATTGGCCCGGTAATTCGCCCTACCTCAACCCCATTGAAAATTTATGGGCCATTTGCAAAGCTAGACTGCGAAAAATCGACTGTACCACTAAAACAAAAATGATAGAAGCAGCATTCAGGTTTGGTATCGAGATGAAAGGATATCTGACAACTGCCAGAAACTCATAGAATCTATGCCAAAACGGGTAAAAGCAGTAATTGCTGCTAAAGGAGGACATATTTCTTACTGACTGATGTAAGTTTACCTTTATAGTTTTGTCAAAATATAATTTTTTGCTAAATAAACTGTTTTTTCATTAAAACAGCCTATGATTCCATTAATTTGCACAATACTGTATTTGCATAGGCTGCTTCAAATATTTTAGAGAACTGACTTAGAGACACACAAATCAGCCTATAGTTTTTAATATCCGTTACAGATCCTTTATTTTTTAAAATAGGGATTCCTTTCGATTCCTTTATATCTGGAAATATTCTACAGTATAGAAATAGTATCTTAGTATGTAATGTGTTTGGGTATGAGTTGTCTAGAAAGAGATGATGAAGGATTTTTAGGTTTTTATAATAGAGAGATTGATCTGCAATTTGAAAGATTCTGTTTTTCAGTTGTTTTATAAGATTAATTTTTGTACTATGCTTATGATATGACCAACAGTTGATGTATCTTCCAAAGCTAATAGTTTTCCTAGGTAATATTAGGTATATTAGTTTGGTGTCAAGGAATGGGACTGACTGATGTTTGTCTTCTAAATTTTACAGTTGAAACAGGGTATATAAAAGATATAAGTATTTATGTTACATAGGTAACCAAAAGGGCCTAAAGATGTATTAGTTTATTTTAAATTTGTGTTTTAAAGAGCTTAAAATTTTTTAACAATAAGATTATATTATGTACTTTGATGTAGAAATTACTAACCTACCAACGCACAAAAGTATTGTTTCATAGCCCACAATAATGTAACCTAATTAAATGTGAAATTTTTATTTTTATTGATGGTGCCAGGTCGGCCCTGATAGTACATTAATGCAAAGCTTTTTTAAATTTTACATAGCCGCAGTAACCCTAAATCGCAATAAGGGTTCTATAATTCGATAATAACTTCATTAGTGGACTGGACTCTCTGAGGCAAGCTAACAAACAATCAGCACTGAACCGTTACTTAATATCGTCGATATAAATTTGATTTTGATCAATAATACATTTGTTTTTAATAAATTCAAGCTGCTTGCTGCGAAAAAACTTTCCTTGAAGTAAAAAACAAAGACCCAATTTCCTTATATAAGGAAAGTATCTTTGTGCAGCTTACTGGAAAAATATTCTAAACTAAGATAAGCAAAAAAGTAAAAAAATTCTCATAGCTTCACAATACTGAACTTAGTTATTACAAATATTCTCTATAAACTAAATAAATACACCGTCAGATTTTGTATACACACTCAAGAAAACAACAGAAAACATATTATTTGAAAACACTGTTCAGATCCTGAACAGATAACAAGTGTATCTCCCAAATAGATAAAAAGCTTTCCTAGAGGCTTATTCGTCTATACTCGATATATATAATTGCAATTTTATGTTAGTATTTTATAACAATCTTTATACAGGACTGGTGAAAGCAAAAAAAAATATAAACATACTTAAATTATCGTCTTATTATTGTATAAGGATTTATAAGAAAATACAAATAAGCAAGTCTTAAGGCTTTACACGAGAACTGCACGCCTCAGTGGAGGAAACCAAGAGTTTACTTTACTAATTTCTCTAATCGTTTCTAGCTTATACAGTTTCAAAAGTTTATAAGTAGTTGTTCCTCAAACTCTAGTCATTTGAATGCTAGTCCTTCAAGAAAGTTGATAAACGTACCAAAGAGGTGTTTAAAATGTTTTGCTGACGAATATCGTTGTAAATACTTTAGACCCAAAGAAAAACTATCGAGTCGATCCTTTGATAGCTGCATGTTACAAAAAGTTACGAAACGTTGTTACCGAAAAAAGAGTAAGAGTCCCGGGGAAAAACACTAACAAGATTATGTAGATCACATCACAAACGAAGTCGAAGCCCCGCTAAATCAATGCTATAGAAGCTATAGAATTCCAAAAGACAGACAAAGATGAAAACAAATTACGAAACATGATTGAGAATTGAATATGGCACGATGTCCGAATCGACTGACTAAGAAGAAGAACACATTTAGGTACTTCTTATCATCATCAGTTGGTTCACCTAGCACCTCAGAAAACTAAGGTGGTAATTCTCGAAGAGAGCCGGGACAACTGGTCTCTTCGCTTTATAGTGGAAGATGTGGAGATTTCACCGGTAAAATCGGTTAACTGTCTCGGATTTGATTATCGGAACAACTGAGGTTCGAAGTACATATCTAAAATATCATTTATACGGCTGATGTCAAACATTGGATGTCCATGTAGCACCAAGGTGCTAAATGGAGTTTTCCAGTCGGTGGCAACCTACGCAGCCAGGAACTGGAAGAACTCAGCAACAAACACGACACCTCAAACTTACATAAAAAAAATGAAACAACTTACAGGAAACACTAGACAAAGAAGAACACTCGTAACAAGAGATAATAATGGAGGAATACTTATTAAAGAGAGCAAAATAAATGAAGTATGGGAAAAATACATAAGCCATCTGTTTCATGACGAGAGGGAAAATGAATAGGATATAGGTGAAGAAGAACAATACCTACCAATTTTACTCTCAGAAGTAAAGCATGCCCTACAGAATCCAAAACAAGGAAAAGCACCGGGTCCTGATCAAATTCCAGTTGAAAATTGGTTAAAACCTAATTTATGTGAAGAGCAGATAGATCAAATGCAGTTTGTCTTTAGAGGAGACATGAGTACAAGAGAGGCATTATTTGCCTTGACGGTACCCTTGCAGCAATATCGGGAATATAACAAGAGTGTTTAGGAAGACCTTTCACTGAGTGCAGCATATGAAGTTATTAGATGAATTAAAAAACATCAATTTAGACAAAAAAGATAGTAGTAGATAGTATAGAAACAAATAATATACCGATTGCGAGGTGGGTCAGGCAAGAATGCGTCTTTTCTCCGACGCTTTTCAACGTGTGCCAAAACAAAAGCCTTATGAAAAAAAAAGGGAATAAGAATTGGTGGAGAAATCGTAAACACCATGAGATTTGCAGATGACACGGTAATTATGAGTGAAAGTATAGAAGAACTACAAACTTTATTAGATGCAATAAATAGTGAATGCATTCAAATGGGACTTGACATCAACACAGATAAGACCAAATTTATGATAGTATCAAAGAGTCCAATAAATAATGAACAACTAACCCTTGGTGGACAGCAAATAGAGAGGGTAACAAAATATAAATATCTGGGAGCTTACATCAACACAGAATTAGATCCAGACCAAGAAACCAGGATACGTAGAGAACTGGCAAGGACAGCGCTTTTAAAATTCAAGCAATTGTTCTGTGACAAAAATCTAAATACTTCGCTGAGGCTGAGGTTTGTTGAATGTTACGTCTGATCTCAACTATTGTACGGGGTAGAAACATGAACGTTAAAGCGCATATAGTTAAGAAGCTTGAAGCCTTTGAACTTTGGACATACCGGAGAATGTCAAGAATTCCATGGACTGCCAGGGTCACCAATGAGGAACTGCTAAGAAGAATGGATCGAAACAAAAATTGCTGAGAACAATAAAAGTACGCAAGACTGCATACCTTGGACACATACTAAGGAATGATAAATATAGTCTTCTGCAGGTCATCATGCAGGGTAGAGTCGATAGCAAAAAGGGAATAGGTAGCAAAAGGAAGTCATGGCTGCGAAATATTCGGGACTGGACAAAAATGACTGTAGACGAATTATTCCACGTTGCAAAAAAAGAGATACTTTTAGAAATATGGTCGCCAACCTCCGTTTTAGGGGGGAGCGGCATAGGAAGAAAAAGGTAACCTATACTGCCACACTGAACACTGCAAAATGCACTAAGCTGATGGAGGCTTCGCAAAGGCGAATACTCCTTAGGGTATCTAGCGCATACGGGGCGGCTTCAAATGAAGCTCTGTATGTCATTAGAACGGTGATACTGATGATACGAAGGTGTATCTGAGAATAATGGATGGAAAGATAGGTGAAACATAGAAAACGATAAAGAAGTGGCAAAACGAATGGGCGAAGGATGGCGAAAAGGCAAGGTGGACGAAATAGCTTATTCTAGATCCAGAGCCATGGTGGAAATGTAAGTTTAGGAAACTAGTCTACTTCCTGACGCAATTTCTGATCGAACATGATAGTTTTGACACCTTCACAAATAAAAAAAAACAAATCAGTTTCAGGCTGGATGAAAGAAAGATGGTAAACCTAATGATCATAGAAGTGAAAGAATGGGGAGAAGTACACTGTCTGATCTCTGGGGTAATCTCTAGGGTGATGAAGAAGAAGGAGCAGGAGGAGATAGCAAGAAATTGAACCAGGGATCTAGAATCTTGTTTATTTTTTCTCGAGAGCCAAGAACCAGTAAGTACCAAAAAGTTTGTGGCTTCACGGAAATATTTTTGTTCTTTTAATTTCTTTGGGTAATAGGCAATTCCTAAACAATTCCCAAACATAAATGATTTATGGTCACAGATATGGTTATTTGAAAGTTTTTTCTTAATATAATTGTTATTCTTCTTATATAGAAACAGTTAATATAAGGATTTTAGTTGTTTATTGAGTGGAAACACTACTCTGGAATGGTGGTTAAGGTTTTAGCCGGAACACGATTAATCCGGCACTACCCTAGAGTCTTCTGGCCTAGTATTCGTCCGAAAGATGCCAGGCTGTGTTGCTTCGTGAAGTTAGATGTCTAAAACAGATTTTACCCACCGTTGCCTGCAAAAATTCAATTTTTGCCTTCTTAGGCTCTTACTAGAACCTGGTAATACGTCAATTAAAAAAAGGTTAAACTTTAAGAAAAAGGTTAAACAGCGTGCATGATAGCGCATCTTCCTGGCGCAGTCGTCTGTTAGTTGTAAATGGTTCTGAAAGATCCCCTTTTACTTGCAATTTTACATTCAGCTTTTCTCATTGTCATTTTAATTAAGTCTTCCAAGTTCTTTGGTATCTTACATTCAATTACAGTCTAATATATTTGAGGTCTGTATATTGTCAGCATACTTTGCTAATCGTTTGTAAAGTATCAGGGACAGAATTTTGTATACTGTATTAAAAAGGGAAATCCTTCTAAAGTTAGAACAATTAAGCACGTTTTCTTTTTAGGTATAGGGGGTATAATTCCAGTATTTCAGTCTTCTGGTAAAGCGCATTTTTGACTTACCTACAATAATACTTTTGGAAAGATAATACAAATGTTTGACCGCCAAATTTAAATATTTCCGCGGGTTGGTTATCTGCTCCGGGTGACTTGTTTTTGACTAGAGAATAAATTGTTTTATTCGTTTCTTCCATATTTGGTAGTTATAGTTCTAGATAATCTTTACCTTCAGCTCTACTTTCTCCATTAAGTAGCATACTGAACTGTTCAAGATACCTTTTCAGTACTTCTACTTTGTAGTTCGCTTTTAGCTTGAAAACTTTTTTTATTAATTTGTTTGTAAAATTTTCTGTGTTTGTTATCTCTATCTAATTTTTTAAATAATTCGAGTTCTTTCTTGATTTATGTTCGCTTTTCCTGTTTGTCCTTTCTTTTTTCCTCTCTTCTCTTTACTCGATATTCTTCAACATTGCTCCTAGCCCTTCTGTTGATTATTTTCAGATAAGCGTCATTCTTCTCTTTGTTTACTCATTTGCATTCCTCATCAAACGAGTTGTTTCACTGTCCTTTGGGTACCTCATCCAAAACTTTATCTGCGGTATTTTGCAGCATGTTAAATTCAGTGATATTTACTTCACTTTTGGGATGTTGTGATAGCTCACAATCTAAGCATATTTGAAAATTTCTTACGACGTCGGTAAACAATTTATCAACGTTATATTTGTATATTTTTGGATTAGTCTTATCGTTCCTGGTATTTGATATACGTACTCTAAGAGTCCCACCTTTGATATAGTGATCAAAGTCTATATTAGCGCATATATAACTTCTGCAGTCTAGTACATGTGATCGATGTCTTGAATCAATCAGTATGTGATCTATCTGATTTTGGGTCAGTTGATCTGGGGATGTCCACGTCACTTTAGGTATACGCTTATGTTGGAAGTATATACTGTTAATTATCATGTTCAGAAATACTGCGAAATTTATTATTATATTAAATTAAATTATATTAAATATTATTATATTATATATTAAAGTCTCGTCCTATTATCATTACATTCTTTATGTATGCTATGAGATTCTATGGTTGGTCTGTACATCTCTTTTTTCCCTACCTTGGCGTTTATGTCCCCAATAGTCAACTTAACGTCGTTATTAAGACATTCTCTATTTGTTTGTTCTCTTTTTTTTCAAATAATTCTTCTTTTTCTGTGTCTCTTTTATTCTCATTGGTAGCATGTGCATTTATGAGACTATAGTTAAAGATCGTTCCACGTATTTTTAGAATACATATTGTACGATCTATAGCGTTAAAGCCTATTATTAGGTTACTAACTTCTTTGCTAACCAGCCTACACCAAAAATATGTTGCATTTGATAGCATCTACAGTAGATTGTCTGTGGTCGGTCTCAGCTTTTGTGAAGGAAGATTTCTGAACTAGGTAGGGATTCTTCAGTACTCCGCATAAGACAGACTGGGGGGAAGTCCTCAATCCTGACACTGCGCGTCCCATATGGCTGATTGGGGACGTCCTGTATATTATATAGGATATGTGCGAATAAGTTTCGCCAAATAAGCACCCGCAGATCAACTGAGAATATGGTATAGGGCAGCAGCTATGAAATTACTAACTTCAAGGCTAGAGAAGAATGACATCTTAATATGCTTGAAATCAGATACTTATAGGCGACAATCAGATATTGGTATAATCGGTTGTAATACTACGCTGTGTAAGGCAAGGAGAAACCAACACACTAATTATTCTCAAGATATTATAACTATGTCAAGTTATAGAAAACAAAAAGCTGCTAGTCCGTGGCAGACCTTAAATGGTCAAGGGGTGCTAATAATCTCCACGTTACATGCTAGGAACCACCCGAAAGTGGAAAACAAAAATGACACATTGAGAATTGGAACCTGAAATGTAAAATCTCTCTTTGTGCCAGGAAAATCTCATAACATCGTAAAAAAAATGAAAAAAATAAGAGTAAACATTCTCGGAGTCAGTGAAGTTAGGTGGCCTGGATCTGGACAGACAAACATCGATAACCATGTGATATACTATGCTGGTAATGACGACCCATTATAACGGAGTGGCATTTATAGTTGACGAGAAAAGCAATAAATGTGTAAAGAACTTCTATATCTGATCGAAAAGCTATGCTACAAATTAATACCGAAGATCGCAAAGAAAAATATTGTAAACATAATTCTGGGAGATTTTAATGCCAAAATAGTTGAAGGGCAGACCGAAGACGTAGTCGGAAACTTTGGTTTGGGCCAAAGAAATGATAGAGGAGAAATACTGGTCCAACTTTGCAAAGAATAAAATCTAGTAATCGCAAACACCTGGTTTAAACTATCAAAAGAAGATTATATACATGAAAATCACCTAGAAAGAATCAAAATCACATACTAAGAAACGAGATTGATTATATATTATGGTTGACGGACTGACAATGCAGAGAGAAAATAAAATCTAGCCTCGAATAAAACCTAGCCTTACAGTTCAAAAAACTTAAAGATCCAGCAGTACAGGTAGAGACAGAGAAAATACTCAATGATACACTCAATGAAAAATTCAATGAAGCACCCGCGGTAGCAAAATAATCAGTAGAAAGTATTTGGCACACCTTCAAAACAACAATTACAACTATACAAACAGAACAACTACAAGACAACACAAGAAAAACAAAGAATAAACGGATAACGGAACAAATCCTAGAAATGATGGACGTAAGAAGTTCTTACAAAAACCGCAATCAAGTAAACAAACTAAGAAACAAAATAAGGAAATCCAAAGAAGAATGGATGAACAGCAGGTGTAAGGAACTGAGGGAATTACTAAAAAGACACGACTACTCGGAAGTTACAAAAACAATTAACACGGCAAAGCCACGAAAGGCCTTAGATGCAGATGAGATATATGTAGAGATAATAAAACTTATCAATGAAAAAAATCTTCAGTCCTTAACTCTATTATTGAACAAAATATATACCACTGGAATTTTCCCAGAAGACTGGCTTAGATCGACATTTATACCTACACGTATTTTTCGTATGGGGCTTGGTACGAGGGAGGCATTGTTTGGCCTCCAGATATTACTACAAAAATGCCTAGATTAACGAAAAGACGTGTTTCTCTAATTTATCGACTACGATAATGCGTCTGATCGTGTAAAACACACAGAACTCATAGAAACCCTAACACAACATGGCATAGACCATATAATACAGTGGTCCTTATTCAAAACCTATATTGGGATTAAATAGCGTCGATTAAAATAGACAATCGTATGACAGCGGAAATGTCAACAAAATGAGGAGTTCGCCAGAACTGTGTAATTTCTTCACTATTGTTAATATATATTTCGAAAAGATCTCACAAAATGCGCTCAAAAGTATTAAAGAAGGAATAAAAATCAACGGAGAATATATAAACAACTCAAGATATGCCATAATCAAAGAGGAACATAGCTTAGGACTAAATATAAACACAAATAAAACAAAACTAATGGCTGGTACACGTGCACCAAATGCTGACATTAATATTTGTAACTACAACAAACAAATATAACCCGTACAAAAATTCCAGTATCTTGGTTGCTGGATTACAAAAAACGGATCTTGACTACGAAATTGTAATACGTGCTCGCATACAGTATGCTAGGTCCGCTTTTCAAAGAATGGAAAAATCCTAATAAACACTACCTTACCGTTGGATATCTGATACCAATTTATAAAAACATTTATTTATTCCATATTGCTATACGGAGTGGAAACATAGACTCTCCGCATCACAAATATGAGACGTGTAGAAGCCTTTGAGATATGGATTGTTCGAAGAATGCTCGAAGGTTTCTTGGACAGAGCACGTGACCAACAACTAGGTGCTGAGAAGAATGGAGACTTAGAGAGACCCCCTAAATATTGTCAAAATCAGAAAAACGAGTTATCTAGGACATATTTACAGAGGAGAAAAATACAACTTCCTACAACTGATAATGGAAGGAAAGATGGAAGTAAGAAGAGGTCCAGGAAAAAGAAAATGCTCCTAGTTAAAAAATGTAAGAGAGTGGACGGGCATGGACACATTCTATACTAAGAACAGATCAAGATAGAGAGCAATTTGCTGTAGTTATAGCCAACCTTCAGTAATTGAGGGGGCACCTGAAGAAGAAGATAGTATATTGTATTTAAACTCTTCTGGATAGTACCGAACCTTCTCCATCGTATCTCCTGTTATGTCCATATTATTTTTATTGAGAGTATCTAAGAGGCATATAATCGCATTTACAGAGTACAATGTTCCCACGTTCGATGATTCAAATCGAATATCGTTTTTTTTTTGTTTGCCAGATCGTCTATATAAGGTTCGTCCAGTTTGTGTTTTTTCAGCTATCGTAACAATGCCCTATGCCCAACACCCAAACTTGGGGGACCAGGGACTCTTCTGTTAGGATTACCATACCTTTATCTATTTGGGTTCGTGGGTTGTATTTTATTTCCCACATACCCAGTCCTAGAACCGGTTAGGGTATTTTTATATAATAAAATTTTCCTGTAAGAAGCTATATCTCCTATGTGTATACATATGTTTGTAAGTAGAAAAAGATCTTTCCACATCTACAGAACTTATTAGCGCGTATTTAAATTTGCAAATCTCTAGATACGGATTTACTACAATATTAAACTAATTTTTGTATTTTGAGAACAATTTCCGAAGTGTAAATTGAAACGTCAATAAACGTACTTTAACCTTTAATTGTGTTATTTAAATAGTAACTACTTTAAAATGCCACAAGAAAATAGCTTCAGAACAATTCTGTATCAGTATCGCTAACCTTTCAAAATTTCAATTTTTGATCTTTCAAATCTAGAGAGTTTCAGTTTATTAAAAATAATCGTTGTCATTCTCCTGTTATATATTTATCCAAATGGAGTCCTACTTTGATTAACTATTAGAAGTTAAGTGTTACATAATTTTAACTCTCACTGAGAGCTTATACGTCGACTCCGACTAACTTCCATTGGATATTAGAAGACATCTTTAAGCTTAGAATATGCAGCAAAAATAGCAGCGATATAAAAAGCAAATATAATTTTCTCAAATAATTCCCATTATAGACCTCAGAAAAGTTCAAATTTAATTAACTTCCATTATAAAGACAATCTATGCTCTTTTTTTCTTATATAATAATTATATGTAGTTAACATATTAACTTTTTATAAGCACAAAATAATCTCTAGCGATGTATCTAAAAGTATTGGTCATTTGGTCTTCACCCTAGTACAGAACAACACAAAGCTTTTACTGATCACTAAAATTCTACGCATATCTGTACAATTCCGTTTATTGCTTTTTGGCCATAAAGTCATGCTATCGTTTTTCATTAAATGCGGTTATCATTTGTCAATTTCGGGGACCGCCTTCTGCAACCACAATTTTATTAAATACCGAAATTTTACGACGATAGGAATAAATAGCTTCAGAAGGGTTGGCATAAAAGTAAACCGAATTTGTATTTTGATGTTATTTTCTTTAACAAACCAGAATGTATTGCAGTATTTGTAATAAGTTGCAAATGATGGGGAATTAGTAGAGCTAATTTCGAGCAAAACTAAATAAAATAAAAATAAGATGGTAGAATGTTGTTCAATGTTGTAAATGTTTATTTTTGTATATACTGATTTCTGTCAAATATTTAGAAAGATATAACTTACTATACTCCATTTCACAAGTATACGACTGTTTTAAATTCGGTTTAAGGTCTCGATTTAAATGGTCCAATGTGCAATTGTGCAATTGTACAATAGTAAATTTTTCCCATGTGTAACATACTGTTATGACAGATATAAACCTTAGAATTTACTAATTTATTTTTATTATTGTCTACATTTGAAAAACTTTCCTTGTTTATGGGTGGTAAAGGTTGAGATGGTCCAAATTTCAAAGGGATGTGAGGAGATGTAGGATATTCGGAAGTTGGAGATAATACTTTTCTTTTTTTATTTTCCCTATAATCAGTGCTTGATTTACTACAACTTGGTTGACTAATATTTTTGGTTTTCATAAATGAGGCCTCAATAGGTTGGAATAAGCAGGTACATTAACTTTAGATGTGTTAGTTAATTTTGGAAATTCTTTATCTGAATTTGACAATATTTCAAATCAGTTATTACAAATAAGACCAGAAAAAGAAGAACCGTTCAAATTTTTGGCCTCCAAATATGAAATTTTATGTTTAGTCATGATATTTTTTTTTCTTTTGATGTTCAGAAAAAGGACAGTTTTTAGAAATCGATATATGCTTATCACTTTTACAGTGTATGCAATACATTTTGTTTTCATCACATGTATGTGTATCAGTTTTAATTTCTCCACATCGTATGCAGTATTCCTGGGTACCTTTACATTGTCTAGAAATGTGTCCAAATTTGAGGCATTTATAACATTGCGTAACTTTACCTAACAATTTTTCAACTTGAAAATATACATAATTAATTACAACATAGTTTGGTAAACAATTGCTTTCAAATGTAATTAAAACATTACGTCTAGGTACATATTCTGTATTTCCATCCTTTTCTATTTTACTGTGCATTCTTTTCTTCTTCTTCTTCTTCTTATTTTTTATAAGCAAAATGCTTGTTCAATGTCGATTAATGCCTCTATTGGAGGTTATCACTCCATCTTTTGCGTGGTCGCCCGATAATTCTTCTACCTCTTGGTGATTTGTCCCTCGCTATTCTGACTAATCGGGTCTCTTCCATTCTGTTTATGTGTTCGTTTCATTCCTTTTTTCTGTTCAGTGTCCACTCATTTATTTCTGGTATATTGCATTTTCTTCTGATCTCTTCACTCCTCATTCGATCCCTCAGTGTGTTTCCTGTAATTCTCCTCAGTAAACGCATCTCCGCTGTTTCTAGTAGTTGCTGAGTTTTGGAGGTATCCGGTCTTGTCTCTGAAGTGTATGTCATTATTGGTCTTATTGTTGCTTTGTAAATTCTTGATTTCACGTCGGTATTAATGTGGGGATTGCGCCATATCGTGTTATTAAGACAACCTGCTATTTTATTAGCCTTTTGTACTTGATTTTTCACTTCTTTCTCCACATCTCCGTAGCTAGACAGTGTAATTTCTAGGTAATTTCTCTCCATTACTTGCTCAATGCTGATACCGTCGATTTCCAGTTTATATCTAATTGTTTCTTTACTGATTACAATTGTTTTAGTTTTCTGTGTAGAGATCACCATATTAAAGTCCTTTGCCCTTGTGTTGAATCTATGGGCTAGTCATTGTAGATCGTCTTCATTGGATGCAATTAGGGCCGCATCATCTGCATAGCAGAGTATTCTGATTTCTTTGTTCCCCATTTTGTATCCTCTTCCTTTATTAACAGTATTGATGATTTCATCCATGATTAGATTGAATAGTGTTGGACTAAGCTAGTCTCCTTGTCTTATTCCATTGCCCACATCTATTGGATCTGTAAGCTGGTCAACTATTCTGACTTCCATATTGTTGTTCTGGTAAATGTTCTCTATTGTTTTTATAACATTTAGTGGAATTTCTCTATCGTAAAGAAGGTGAATTACATCTTTAAGCTTTACATTATCGAACGCTTTCTTCAGGTCTATTAGACATATGAATGCTGGTCTGTTATACTCTAGTGCTTTCTCGGTAATCTGTTTTATGATGAATACTGCATCTGTGCACGATCTTCCTGTGCGAAAACACTGCTGTTCATCCGCTAAGGTAATTCTCTGATTTATTTGGCCTTGCAATATTTTGGTTGTAAGCTTCAACGTGGTGTTTAATAAGTTGATACCTCTGTAGTTTTCAGGTTGTTTTTATCTCCTTTTTTGTATAGTAGGATAAGCTCGCTTTTCTTCCACTCTTCAGGTATTCTATTATGTTTGATGATTTTGTTAATTAGTGGTGTTAGCTGTTCTGTTAATGCTTCTCTACCATATTTCAATAATTTATTTAGAATTCCATCTTTACCTGCAGCTTTTCTGTTCTTCAATTTTTCTAAAGTTTGTTTTACTTCTTGTACGGTTATCTCGACTTCCTCGTTTGTAATGATTTCTGGTGTTTCTGGTTCTAACATCATTTGCTGTTTATCATTATAAAGCTTCTTTAGGTATTCAATTCATGTGTCGTTATCTATGTGTTTCTGTTCGATTAAGTCTTTCATCTCTGATCTTTGGCCTCTTATGAAACGCCATATTTCCTTTTGTAGACCATAAAAGTTGTGTTCCATTTCTTTTGAGAAGCGTTCCCAGTGTTCGTTTTTAATTTTTCTTACTAGTGCTATTGTTTCGTTTCTTATCTTTTTGTAATTGTTGTATTCTTATGGTGTTTTGTTAGACATGTATCTTAAGTAAGCTTTCTTTCTTTCTTTGCATATTTCCAAAAGCGGAGTTTTCCGCTTTTGGAAATATTTATTTTTAAGAATTTTCCTTTCTCCTACAGCTTCTTTTGCTGAATCTAGGATGCTTGCTTTAATTTTCGCCCAGCTTTCTTCGATTCCATCACTTTCTACGATGTGCACGTTGTCGAGTTTATCTTTGACTCTCTTTTGGTATAGAAGTTTTGTTGATTCGTTCTGCAGACTCTCGACTTTTACCTTTGTGGTGTATTCTTCTTTTTTATTTTTATTGTTTTTATTGTTACATATGCGTGTCGTCATTCTGATTTTTCCAAGTATAAGCTTATGGTCGCTTCCTATTTCTGCAGATGTTAGTGCTCTTATGTCCAATACTTGAGAGGGATGTATTACCCTGTTCATCAGGATGTAGTCTATCATTGACCTTTGACCTCTTGTATTTTCGAATGTGTATTTATATTGTTCCTTATGAGGGAAAAAAGTGTTGTTGATGCGTAGTTCATCCGTGCTACATAGGTCCGTGAGGAGATCTCCGTGCATTCTTTTAATAACAATAATTTGCAAACTAGAGGTCATATATTTTTTCAAATATTTAATGTTATATTTGGTATTGACATCACGTATCAGCCCTTTGATTTCTAAGAGATGATTAGGAATGTACGCCTGTAAATAATTATCGTCTTTTAAATGACTATTACTGAATAATTTATTTGCATCCAAAATAGATTTGAGTATTACTTTAACACGGTTTCTTTCTATACTTTTAATTTCCTTAATATTGTTGATCTTTAGTTTTTGATGTAAAATATCACCCACAACCATAGGGTGCAATCGGCCTATATTCTGATCTTTTCAACATATACACAACAATTTTGAAAGTCGTAATTACTAAAATTAATATTAAAAAGTTTTACTTCCCTTGTAGCAGGAGAAACGGTGGTATTAATTCCTGTATACATATCTTGTTCACTAACACTAACAACTTCAAAAGTATTTAGTTTGCGCATTGGCGTCTTATTAGTATTCTCCCCCATCAGGGGAGAATGTTTTCACTTTTTTATCACTATTTTACTAGAATATGTAAATATTTTTAAACGCGACGAAATTAAAATATTCTAATTGTCACAAAAACTGGGAGCTTAATGACTTTATCGATAAACACGTCTACCCGATATCAGTGTATCGCTTTGACTGTTATTAATACTTTAAAGTATTAAATTGCATTACTTTCGCTCTTCCACACGTACACGCTATCTTTCTTCCGATTTGTTAATACAAAAGATGTTTCGAATGTATATTAATCTGTGTTCTCCCGAGGAGAGAGTAAAATCATCATGCTTAAAAATGATTTTCAATAGTAAGTATAACCTTTAGTATTCCCCGTACGGATGTGTGTTCCATATGCATTAAGTTTGTAGAAAAAATTAAAAGATCTATAAATAAGGAAGAAAAGAAAAAATTAAAGTGTGTTAAAGGTGTGTTAAAGGTGGTTAAAGGTTGGTAAGGGACCTCGGAGGCAGTACGAGTTGCCGAAGCTCACACTGCAATAAAACTCTGTGAAACGTCCACTGTTTTCTGACGAAAAAGTCGGAAGTTCTATAAATAGAACTCAGCTCTGCCAACAAATCCTACTCTCACGTCCTCGAAGGCAATACGCCGCGTAACCACTGGGTGCATGGCGCACAATGGGTGTGCGTTATGTAGCTGAAGAGATAGGGTGAAAGGCGAGTTTCTGGCGCCTTAAAACTGGAACATATCGGCTATGGGAATAAACCCTGACAGAAAATTGGTATTTAACCAGGTTAGCACCCTACTGTAAGACTATAAACCAGCCAGCTCAAAGAAACAGGTTAATGCTTCGGAACAGGACTGAATCTACGACGATGACCAATGCGAGAAAGAGGACAACGAATTCATGGAAAACGAAAAACATACTCCGAATCGGTACTTGGAACGTAAAATCCTTGAACAGCAGAGAACAACAAATTACCAAAGAACTAACGGAGAAAAATATAGATATATGCGCACTTCAGGAGACCAAGAATAAAGGAAAGGGTCAAATTATGCTAATAAATTACTTGTTGATTTACAGCGGCGTGGCAAAAGAAACCAGAGCTAAAGAAGGAGTAGCCCTACTTTTACACAAGAAATGCATTGACCAAATAGAGGATTGTAAATACATTTCACAAAGAACAGTTTACGTAAAACTCAAACTAAATGATAAGTCCCACACATAATAGCCATTTATGCTCCAGAGAACAACAGAGACGCAGACACAAGAGAAAGCTTCTTCGAACACCTCCAAAACACGATAAATGAGGTCCCTAAAAATGAATTTATGATCGTTACGGGCGACTTTAATGCCCGTGTTGGCAACGACATCGTACCAGGGATAAAATAGCGTCATAACGAAGACATCAGAAATGAAAATGGAGATCTCCTCACGGACCTATGTAGCACGAATGAACTATGCATCAACAACACTTTTTTCCCTCATAAGGAACAATACAAATACACATTCGAAAATACAAGAGGTCAAAGGTCAATAATAGACTACATCCTGACGAACAGGGTAATACATCCCTTTCATGTATTGGACATAAGAGCACTAACATCTGCAGAAATAGTAAGCGACCATAAGCTTATACTTGAAAAAATCAGAATGACGACACGCATATGTAACAATAAAAACAATAAAAATAAAAAAGAAGAATACACCACAAAGGTAAAAGTCAAGAGTCTGCAGAACGAATCAACAACACTTCTATAACAAAAGAGAGCCAAAGATAAACTCGACAACGTGCACATCGTAGAAAGTGATGGAATCGAACGAAGCTGGGCGAAAATTAAAGCAAGCATCCTAGATTCAGCAAAAGAAGCTGTAGGAGAAATGAAAATTCTTAAAAATAAATAATTCCAAAAGCGGAAAACTCCGTGGTTCTACGCAAAAGTGAAAGAAAAATGCAAAGAAAAAAAGAAAGCTTACTTAAGATACATGTCTAACAAAACACCACAAGAATACAACAATTACAAAAAAATAAGAAACGAAACAATAGCACTAGTAAGAAAAATTAAAAACGAACACTGGGAACGCTTTTCAAAAGAAATGGAACACGACTTTTACGGTCTACAAAAGAAAATATGGCGTTTCATAAGAGGCCAAAGATCAGGGATGAAAGACTTAATCGAACCGAAACACATAGATAACGACACATGGATTGAATACCTAAAGAAGCTTTATAATGATGAACAGCACATGATGTTAGAACCAGAAACACCAGAAATCATTACAAACGAGGAAGTCGAGATAACCGTACAAGAAGTAAAACAAACTTTAGAAAAACTGAAGAACAGAAAAGCTGCAGGTAAAGATGGAATTCCAAGTGAATTATTGACATATGGTGGAGAAGCATTAACAGAACAGCTAACAGCACTAATTAACAAAATCATCAAACATAATAAAATACCTGAAGAGTGGAAGAAAAGCGAGCTTATCCTACTATACAAAAAAAGAGATAAAAAACAACCTGAAAACTACAGAGGTATCAACTTATTAAACACCACTTTGAAGCTTACAACCAAAATATTGCAAGGCCAAATAAATCAGAGAATTACCTTAGCGGATGAACAGCAGGGTTTTCGCACAGGAAGATCGTGCACAAATGCAGTATTCATCATAAAACAGATTACCGAGAAAGCACTAGAGTATAACAGACCAGCATTCATATGTCTAATAGACCTGAAGAAAGCGTTCGATAAAGTAAAGTTTAAAGATGTAATTCACCTTCTTTACGATAGAAAAATTCCACTAGATGTTATAAAAACAATAGAGAACATTTACCAGAACAACAATATGGAAGTCAGAATAGATGACCAGCTTACAGATCCAATAGATATGGGCAATGGAATAAGACAAGGAGACTCGCCTAGTCTAACGCTATTCAATCTAATCATGGATGAAATCATCAATACTATTAAAAAAGAAAGAGGATACAAAATGGGGAACAAAGAAATCAGAATACTGTGCTATGCAGATGATGCGGCCCTAATTGCATCCAATGAAGACGATCTACAAAGACTAACCCATATATTCAACACAAGGGCAAAGGACTTTAATATGGTGATCTCTACACAGAAAACTAAAACAATTGTAATCAGTAAAGAAACAATTAGATGTAAACTGGAAATCGACGGTATCAGCATTGAGCATATAAGGGAGACAAATTACCTAGGAATTACACTGTCTAGCTACGGAGATGTGGAGAAGGAACTAAAAAATCGAGTACAAAAGGCTAATAAAATAGCAGGTTGTCTTAATAACACGATATGGCGCAATCCCCACATTAATACCGACGTGAAATCAAGAATCTACAAAGCAACAATAAGACCAATAATGACATACACTTCAGAGACAAGACCGGATACCTCCAAAACTCAGCAACTACTAGAAACAGCGGAGATGCGTTTACTGAGGAGAATTACAGGAAACACACTGAGGGATCGAATGAGGAGTGAAGAGATCAGAAGAAAATGCAATATACCAGAAATAAATGAGTGGACACTGAACAGAAAAAAGAAATGGAACGAACACATAAACAGAATGGAAGAGACCCGATTAGTCAGAATAGCGAGGGACAAATCACCAAGAGGTAGAAGAAGTATCGGGCGACCACGCAAAAGATGGAGTGATAACCTCCAATAGAGTCATTAATCGACATTGAACAAGCATTTTGCTTATAAAAAAGAAGAAGAAGAAAAAATTGATTGTTGAAAGAAAAGTTCATAAGCTAAGGGCTAATGCATTTTTTAAGTTGCTTAAAGAGTCACGAGATGATTTAATAACACTAACTTTCGATTGTCAAAGAAACTTGGTGCTTACTAAGTTCCCCGACCAAAGTGCCTACTACTCTAGGCAACTATATTCGTATAATTATACCACAAACCAGGAAATCTCTCAATCAAAACTTACTCAAAAAAATGTATTTTCGTATTATTTTAGAGAGGACGAAAAGGTTTCAACGAAATTTCTTCCGCGTTTTTGACAGGCTTGATTTTGTGACAGTCAACAAAATTGATTTTCACTTTGAAGTAAGGCTACCATTAGGCTAATAGCGGATAGCTGCAGTGGCCAAAATAAGAACACTGCGCTTATTGGAATGTGTTGCAAATGGCTTTCATCAAGAGCACCAAAACATGTAGAAAACATCAAGGTAATTTTTCCGATGGTAGGCCATTCTTTCTTGCTAGCTGATAGTGTGTTTAATTGGAAAGAAACAATCTCAAGTTTTTTAGACCCACTTTCTTTTTAAAATATAAAGCGCTTTTTCCTAAGAAAATGCAAGACTGGAAATATTACCATTGAGGAGAAATTAATTACAGAAATTATTTGCAAACATTTAAAAAGGTTTTAAAGAAATGTTGGACAATCTATATGATTGATACCGTTATTATAGAAAGTGGTCTGCAAAAAGTTAATATTTGAAATTGTTTTCAAAAATAGCTGCAGTACTCGCTTAGGGCAAAATTTCAAAGTGTTTAATTGGAAAGAAACAATCTCAAGTTTTTTAGACCCACTTTCTTTTTAAAATACAAAGCGCTTTTTCCTAAGAAAATGTAAGGCTGGAAATATTACCATTAGAGGAGAAATTAATTACAGAAACGATTGGCATACATTTAAAAAGGTTTTAAAGAAATGTTGTACAATCTATATGATTGATACCGTTATCATAGAAAGTGGTATGCAAAAAATTAATTCACTTAAGCTTAAAGATGTTGATAAACTTCTAACCAAGCACTTTGGAAATACTTGGAGAACTATGAAAGAACTCAAGCAAGCAGTTCAGGAAGGAAGTGCTGATGCAGTTCCAGATACTGAAGAAAACAAGGAAGGAACTTGTGAGTTTTTTTTAAGAACTTTCTTCTATTTTAATATAATATATATTTTGGTTCTTAAATTACATAATTTTGAAAACAAAATGTTGTTGTTTTATTTTTATGAGCTGTCATAAATAATATTGTCTTTAAAACTCTCCAAGGTAACCTAAAAACTTTTCATTATCTTCTCGCCGAATTTTAGTATCAAAAACGGCAATATACACCTTTTAGTACTAGGTTAATCTTTACTGGAATTGTATTTGGTGTGGGGGGGGGGGGTGAAACGCACACAACTATGAAAATATTGGAAAGGTGTATAATGCCTAACAATGGCAGATCCAAATCCGAAAGGAAGAGGCTCTCTGTGTTGCAAGCAAAATCTGTCGTCCTATAAGGGGATCAAGAAATGCGTATACAGAACTACTCTGCTGTGCGCAGCATGTGCTTATAGGACTGTATCAGCAGCAGCACTATAAGTAATCATCGGTTGTGTTCCTTTAAATGTATTAATAGATGAACAAATCAGTGTTTCTGGTCGTAGGTGACAGAACACTAGAGTGGAGGATAGGAGTGAGTTGAGGTCGGTGAAAAGCTCCATCTCAATTCACAAGTGTCAAAATTAATATACGATATGGCGCAGTGAACAAAGAAACTGATCCTGGACCTGCGAAGCTAGGTATATTGTGACCACAGGCATCTGGATTATTACCTTTCGCAAATTCTCATTGGCTACTGCTGTTTTCGTATCTCTTTAGGTTTGAAAAGGCATATTTTAATAACTGCCTTTACTGCGATCTGTAGATCCACAAATTCATCAGTAAATTTCTTTTGTTAAAAGAACAGAATGACAAGTCAAAAGAAAATGTAAAAAAGTATTTTTGAAGTGTGTATATTTTAGGCAATTCCTAGCTGAGCGCTTTCGGCTTTACAAAGCCATCATCAGAGCTATGCTACAATAAAATGTTCTTATAAGTACTAATTGGTGAAGATTATAATTTTTAACTTACGTCAATTTATAAATACCACTACAATGGAGAGATCTCATTTCCTTATATTTCAAAATTATGATTTTTTTAGTAGTTGAAATTCTTAAAACATATAAAAAACATATAAAAAGCCGACACTGGACTTCACAAACACGTTAAAAAATTGAAAAAAATTTTTTGTCATGGTACGGGTGTAAGAACCCGACCATTGATTGATGTGAGGAGGTAGACAGAATAGAACTAATGAAATCAAATGTCGGTCCTTTTAAACGATTTTTCAAAAGTGACAGTTGACAAATGTCATATATAGGAAATAGAGATTGTTTTTTAAATTCTTACAAAATTATTTAATAGTTTGGAATTACTAATAGTCATCAAAGACTTTCTAAAAATTAAGTTTTTAAATTAAATTTTATGTGTTAATCACATCATACAGAATGACATTAGTTGAAATTGAAATTGAATATGACATTGAATAGAATGAAATTGTTCAACAATAATATAAAGAAGAAACATGGTATTAATGTTACGTTATCTGATACTTAAGTGTATTGAGAATTGTATCTCTTGATGGAAATTAGTAAGAAATTTGCATAAAAAATTTTTTAAGAATATATTTTCATGTTTCAATTAAGAATAACTGTCAAATGAATTACAAAATGTTGTAAATTTCTAATAAAGTTTAAAATTTGTTTAAAAATATAAAATTATGAAAAAATATAATGAGATTGCATGAGGTCACCCTTCTTCCTCTAAAGTCTCCCATAATAATTTAAAAAGAGGGTTATAATTGAAATTGAGGTTGATTTGTGTGTTTAAGCAACAATCAGGGTTTAGTTTCATTTTTTTTTTTGGATATCTCAAGATCTTCCAAGAGATTCATAAGTCTAAAGTTTTTATTGGGAATGTTGTGTAAAATTTTACTGTTTTCAGAAGGAGAAAAGGAATGATTATTAAATTTAATGTGATATTCAAAGTTTGATTTTTCTGGGTTATTGAGGTGTTCTTTGATTCTTTGATTCAGAGTTCTCATTGTTCTACCTACATAAGTCATATTACATCCACCACAGGACAGCTTGTAAATACCACTTCTGTTTAGTTTGTCAACTTTGTCTTTGGTCTTGATGAAGATGGATTTGATGTTATATTTGGTTTTAAAGGAGATGTTTAAGTCACTGATTTTATTAACAAGTACTCTTGAAATTTTTTTTTTTGAAAAGTTAGGGATCTATATATGGAAGTAGTGTTGGATTTTTTATCAACATTAAAAGCTTGGTTTAGTCTCTTTTTGAGTATAGATTTTCTAATGACTTTATCAACAGTAGTAGAAGGAAAACCATTTTGTTTGCTATCTGTTTAATGATGGAGATTTCTTTATTGTAATTTTCTTGAGACATAGGGATATTAAGAAGTCTGTGGACATAACATTGAATAGCTGCCATCTTGTGTTGAAAAGGGTGATTTGAGGATGTTGGTATCATATGGTCAGTTTGAGTAGGTTTTCTGAATATTGAAAATTCTAGTGTAGGCAAAGAAGAAGAGGAGGAAGCATTCTTTTTGATAGTTAGGTCTAAAAAGTTGATAATGTTGTTGCTTTCTACTTCTAAGGTAAAATTAATTGCAGGATGTAGATTATTAATTATTGACAAAATATTGTGAGGTTCTGAAGGTGGGCCTTCTATAGAGGCTAAAATGTCATCATCATATCTGTACCATAGGATTATTTGTGGTTGAGAATGAACAAAGTTAGTTTCGAGAGAGTCTAGAAAAAGATCTGCAAGTAGAGGAGATAAAGGATTTCCCATTGCTAAACCCTCTGGTTGTCTATAAATTTTATCGTTAAAGATAAAGAAATGTTGGGAAAGGCAAAATTGGAGTAGAGAAGTAATTTGTGAACATTTATTTTGGTCAATGGTTTTTCTTTGTAGAAGGTTATTGATGATTGGAATGGTGTCTAATCTGGGAACATTGGTGAACAGATTTGTTACATCGAAAGAGACCATAGTGAAGTTATTCGGAAGAGTATGTGAAGAAATTTTGGAGATTAAATCTGAAGTGTTGGCAATAGTATATTTGGGAGTGTAATTAAGTAGATCTAGTAAAAGAGTGTTGATAAATTTTGCTAGTGAAGCTAGTGGGGTATTGACAAAACTAACTACAGGTCTTATTGGAACATTTGCTTTATGGAACATTAAATTTATCAACACTCTTCTACTAGATCTACTTAATCACACTATCAAATATACTATTGCCAACACTTTAGATTTAATCTCCAAAATTTCTTCACATACTCTTCCGAATAACTTTACTATGGTCTCTTTCGATGTAACAAATCTGTTCACCAATGTTCCCAGATTAGACACCATTCCAATCATCAATAACCTTCTACAAAGAAAAACCATTGACCAAAATAAATGTTCACAAATTACTTCTCTACTCCAATTTTGCCTTTCCCAAGATTTCTTTATCTTTAACGATAAAATTTATAGAAAACCAGAGGGTTTAGCAATGGGAAATCCTTTATCTCCTCTACTTGCAGATCTTTTTCTAGACTCTCCCGAAACTAACTGTGTTCATTCTCAACCACAAATAATCCTATGGTACAGATATGTGGATGACATTTTAGCCTTTATAGAAGGCCCACCTTCAGAACCTCACAATATTTTGTCAATAATTAATAATCTACATCCTGCAATTAATTTTACCTTAGAAGTAGAAACCAACAACATTATCAACTTTTTAGACCTAACTATCAAAAATAATGCTTCCTTCTCTTCTTCTTTGCCTACACTAGAATTTTCAATATTCAGAAAACCTACTCAAACTGACCATATGATACCAACATCCTCAAATCACCCTTTTCAACACAAGATGGCAGCTATTCAATGTTATGTCCACAGACTTCTTAATATCCCTATGTCTCAAGAAAATTACAATAAAGAAATCTCCATCATTAAACAGATAGCAAACAAAATGGTTTTCCTTCTACTACTGTTGATAAAGTCATTAGAAAATCTATACTCAAAAAGGGACTAAACCAAGCTTTTAATGTTGATAAGAAATCCAAAACTACTTCCATATATAGATCCTTAACTTACTTAGGACCAATTTCAGAAAAAATTTCAAGAGTACTTGTTAATAAAATCAGTGACTTACACATCTCCTTTAAAACCAAATATAACATCAAGTCCATCTTTAGCAAGACCAAAGACAAAGTTGACAAACTAAACAGAAGTGGTATTTACAAGCTGTCCTGTGGTGACTGTAATATGGCTTATGTAGGTAGAACAATGAGAACTCTGGAACAAAGAATCAAAGAACACCTCAATAACTCAGAAAAATCAAACTTTGGATATCACATTAAATTTAATAATCATTCCTTTTCTCCTTCTGAAAACAGTAAAATTTTACACAACATTCCCAATAAAAACTTCAGACTCATAAATCTCTTGGAAGATCTTGAAATATCCAAAGAAATGAAACTAAACCCTGATTGTTGCTTAAACACACAAATGAACCTCAATTGCAATTATAAACCTCTTTTTAAATTATTATGGGAGACTTTAGAGGAAGAAGGGTGACCTCATGCAATCTTATTATATTTTTTCATAATTTTATATTTTTAAACAAATTTTAAACTTTATTAGAAATTTACAACATTTTGTAATTCATTTGACAGTTATTCTTAATTGAAACATGAAAATATATTCTTAAAAAATTTTTTATGCAAATTTCTTACTAATTTCCATCAAGAGATTCAATTCTCAATACACTTAAGTATCAGATAACGTAACATTAATACCATGTTTCTTCTTTATATTATTGTTGAACAATTTGAGCCCTTGTTTCTTAAGGATGGCTGTCAGATTGAACATACATTGACCTAGAGCAATGACTTGAGTGAATTTACAAACTAATGTCATTCTGTATGATGTGATGAATACATAAAATTTAATTTAAGAACTTAATTTTGAGAAAGTCTTTGATGACTATTAGTAATTCCAAACTATTAAATAATTTTGTAAGAATTTAAAAAACAATCTCTATTTCCTATATATGACATTTGTCAACTGTCACTTTTGAAAAATCGTTTAAAAGGACCGACATTTGATTTCATTAGTTCTATTCTGTTTACCCCCTCACATCAATCAATGGTCGGGTTCTTACACCCGTACCATGACAAAAAATTTTTTTCAATTTTTTAACGTGTTTGTGAAGTCCTGTGTCGGCTTTTTATATGGTTTTTATATGTTTTAAGAATTTCAACAACTAAAAAAATCATAATTTTAAAATATAAGGAAATGAGATCTCTCCGTTGTAGTGGTATTTATAAATTGACGTAAGTTAAAAATTATAATCTTCACCAATTATTACTTATAAGAACATTTTATTGTAGCATAGCTCTGATGATGGCTTTGTAAAGCCGAAAGCGCTCAGCTAGGAATTGCCTAAAATATACACACTTCAAAAATACTTTTTTACATTTTCTTTTGACTTGTCATAAGTGTGTACAAAAAATATCAGTCTTTTGATTTTTAGAACAGAATGAGTCGGAATTCGTTATGATATTTTAAATGTTCTAAAGGAACTAGTAGGACTTAGGTGCAGTTGTTCGAAGTGTCCTCGACTGAGATAACGACGCGAGAGAGACAATATGAGCGAGACCGCGAATTATCGCTTAAAAGGCAGGACATCAGAAAAGAACATCGTACTCGCAGGACATCAGAAAAGGCGTGATGCGTGATAGGTGACAGAGATATTTTTTAGATGGAATGAAATACATGAACGCCATGAACGCAAGAAACACGAAAGCTAAAATCAATAATAGATTACGTAATAGTCAAACAAGATACCACAATAAAGGTGAGAGTTTGACGAGGAGCAGAATGTGGAACTGACCATAAACTACTGACCAAATTAGCAAAAATTGACATTAATTGTAAACATAATAAGACCCCCTTCACAGAAGAACCGTTAAGTACTATAAGAGAAAAACAATACAATATAGAACTACTCAAAGAACAATCAATAAGTGAACTATACAAACAATGTCTAGAGCAAAAATTAATAGAATCCAGATACGGCAACAGCGAAAGAATATACGAGCATATAAAGACGAGTGTAAAACAAGCAGCATTCGATGTCTTTGGAGAGAAAGAATATATAAACAGCACTATTATAAAATAAATGAACCACTAAAAAGAATTAAATAAAAAAAGCAAGTATACAGAAAATAGCTGACTACAAACAACGATAAAGTTTGTAAAGCAAATGGAGAAAAAGATAAAGAAGTGAAAAAACAAATAACACAACAAAAGAATGAAGAACAGGAAAGAACCTGCTTAAATATTGAAACATACATAGAAGGTACAAGAACTTTGGAGTCATGGAAAGTACTGAGAGGATTGAAACAAAACTTAAAAGAAAAAAAATTAATTGGGAAATATAGAGGACAAAGAATGGAAGTACTATTACATGGAACTGTTGACAGAACAAAGACCACAATTCACAAAGCAGATCTTGACACCAAGAAATAGAAATAACAAATAGGGAAATGAGAATGGCCATATAAGCAATCAAAAATAAGAAGGCGCCGAGACCTGGAAGCATCTCACCTGAGCTTATATAGTACGGCTCAAAAAAATTTCACTGGATGATAAAATGGATATTTCAGAAAGCCATAAATGGAGAACAGCTCCCAAAAGAATGGACTGAGGCATATATGACATCTATATTTAAGAAAGGAAATAGAAAACAATGCAAAAACTACAGAGGAGTAAGCGTAATTTCATCAATAGAAAGACTATATGGGAAAATACTGCGAAAAAAGATAGAGCAAACTATTAAAGACAAAATTGGGGAGGATCAGGCAGGCTTCACGGCAGAAAGATCATGTATAGACCAACCATATATATACACTGGAACAACTGTTGGAAAAGAAAATAGCAAAAAATAGAGATATACATTTAGCATTTGTGAACTGAGAAAGGCGTATGACTCTGTACCAAAGTCAGAACTTTGGGAGGTAATGTACAAATTAAAAATACAAACGGAACTCATAGAAGCTACAGAAGCTCTGTATAAATAAAATGAAGTGTCCATTAAATGGTAATGAGAATCATAAGACAAAGCACGTGGTGTTCGTGTGTATTAAGGTATAAAAAAAGCGCTTATTAAAAGCTTAAAATTTTTTATTATAAAAAAGATCTTTTCGGAATTGTATCATTCCATCATCAGTTTAATAAAAGAGAGAGTAAAAATACCAATATTAAAAACAACAAAGTTAAAATTTGAACATACAAAAAGAGAAAGTTGGTTTTTTACTACTTACATAAAAAAGGTTGTTAAAAAACATTGTGTGGCCAGATAAAAAACATTCGATGGACATCTGGATTTAAAAAATAATAATCTTCATGTTATTTATTCAGGTAAATGCAATAGACTCTTGACTTGTGTAATATAAAAAATGAAACTGGGGCATCTTATATGACCCCCTGTAGTTGGTGAGGTTTTATTGACTTACATTACCTCTGATCTGTATTGGAGTCTAGGGCTAACTGATAGAAAGATGGTATGAAAAATCAGTTAGTACCCGTCAATGTCAAGAGGAATGATGTGGTAGGAGCAAAGTCATTGTGCTTAAGTTTGTGAGTAGGCAGTTTTTAGTGAAGAAGTGTGTTTTGTGTGTAGTAGGATCATAAGCAATTTTTGGTATTTTAAAAAAACTGATGGGAGAATATAATTCAATGCGTGACTGTGATGTAAAATAAATTGGTATACCAAGGTAGGGAAAAAATTTTTATGTAATTTAGGTGGTTCAAATTAATAAATCATTTTAAATGGAATGAAAAGGATGTTATTACCTAATTGTTTCGTTGTATTAAATGAGTATATATAAAAGTTGGATTGTAATTTATGGAAGATGAGTCAAGGAAAAGAAAAAGAAATAAACGAGAAAGTAAGAAAATGAAATAGAAGGTGAATGTGACGATGTAAGCTGGGGAAATTGAAACTAATTGTGATAAGAGATCGATAGATGTAAAATGAATATTTATAAGAAAATGTGTATGATTGTATGTGTATGATTAAATGAGTATATATAAAAGTAGGATTGTAATTTATGGAAGATGAGTAGAGGAAAAGAAAAAGAAAAAAGAAATAAACGAGAAAGCCAGAAAAGGAAATAAAAGGTAAATATAACGATGTAAGCTGGGGATATTAAAACTGATTGTGATAAGAGATTAATAGATGTAAAATGAATATTTATAAGAAAATGTGTATGATAAGTGAGATGGTAGTTATTGGAGAGGATGGGTAGTTGGATATTGGCAAAGGGGTGATGTTAGTGTATTAATGGTGACAAGTATAGAGTTAAGTATGAATGATTATGTAAGTTGAAATTTAGCTATGGTAAATAAAAAGAAATGTAGAAGTGAAGTAAAATTGGATGGGTAGTTAAAAGAGAGAAAGTTAGATTAGGAGAATAATTGTCGATGAAGTGGGACGAAGTCTCTGTTGATGCTGGTGTGACGATTAACACAATTGGGACTATTTTTCTTTTCCTTGACTATTTCCAAATCCTCAAAAAGGTCAAGTTTGAGATAATCTCTACCAGGGATGTTATGAAGAAGAGAGATATCTTTTGGTATCTTGATTGTGTGGTTGTGATATTTAAGATGATGTGAAAAAGAAGAAGTGTTCTCTAACTTAGAATGTTCAATGGCCCTGGTTACTAGAGATCTACAAGTTCTACCGATGTAAGTGGCATCACAGTCAGAACACTGAAGTTTATAAACTCCACTGCGTTTGGTGAAGTCAATAGAGTCCTTACTATTGCATAATGATCTACTCAATTTATTGTTGACTTTAAAGGAAATCTTAATATTTTCAACAGAATTCAGGATAGTGTTTTTTATGTCACTGTCCAACACTTTCTGAATCAATAAAATACACTATCCTGAATTCTGTTGAAAATATTAAGATTTCCTTTGAAGTCAACAATAAATTGAGTAGATCATTACGCAATAGTAAGGACCCTATTGACTTCACCAAACGCAGTGGAGTTTATAAACTTCAGTGTTCTGACTGTGATGCCACTTACATCGGTAGAACTTGTAGATCTCTAGTAACCAGGGCCATTGAACATTCTAAGTTAGAGAACACTTCTTCTTTTTCACATCATCTTAAATATCACAACCACACAATCAAGGTACCAGATGATATCTCACTTCTTCATAACATCCCTGGTAGAGATTATCTCAAACTTGACCTTTTTGAGGATTTGGAAATAGTCAAGCAAAAGAAAAATAGTCCCAATTGTGTTAATCGTCACACCAGCATCAACAGAGACTTCGTCCCACTTCATCGACAATTATTCTCCTAATCTAACTTTCTCTCTTTTAACTACCCATCCAATTTTACTTCAATTCTACATTTCTTTTTATTTCCCATAGCTAAATTTCAACTTACATAATCATTCATACTTAACTCTATACTTGTCACCATTAATACACTAACATCACCCCTTTGCCAATATCCAACTACCCATCCTCTCCAATAACTACCATCTCACTTATCATACACATTTTCTTATAAATATTCATTTTACATCTATTAATCTCTTATCACAATCAGTTTTAATATCCCCAGCTTACATCGTTATATTCACCTTTTATTTCCTTTTCTTGCTTTCTCGTTTATTTCTTTTTTCTTTTTTTTTCCTCTACTCATCTTCCATAAATTACAATCCTACTTTTATATATACTCATTTAATCATACACATACAATCATACACATTTTCTTATAAATATTCATTTTACATCTATCGATCTCTTATCACAATTAGTTTCAATTTCCCCAGCTTACATCGTCACATTCACCTTCTATTTCATTTTCTTACTTTCTCGTTTATTTCTTTTTCTTTTCCTTGACTTATCTTCCATAAATTACAATCCAACTTTTATATATACTCATTTAATACAACGAAACAATTAGGTAATAACATCCTTTTCATTCCATTTAAAATGATTTATTAATTTTAACCACTTAAATTACATAAAAATTTTTTCCCTACCTTGGTATACCGATTTATTTTACATCACAGTCACGCATTGATTTATATTCTCCCATCAGTTTTTTAAAATACCAAAAATTGCTTATGATCCTACTACACACAAAACACACTTCTTCACTAAAAACTGCCTACTCACAAACTTAAGCACAATGACTTTGCTCCTACCACATCATTCCTCTTGACATTGACGGGTACTAACTGATTTTTCATACCATCTTTCTATCAGTTAGCACAGATCACCTACCTCCTAGATGTTCCACGACAATGCTTTAGTTGGATATGAAATTCAGCGCTCCATAAGATTCGTATCGGAACTAATTCAACCGGGAAATTAGGCGGGAATTTCAAATTTTAATTTTGGTGGGAAAATTTAAATAAAGCTTAAAATATTTAAATATAATTTAATATATTTGAAAAAAAAATGCATTTGACATTTTTAAATTCAAATATACACAATACCATGTAGGAAAAAATAAAACAAAATGTAATTTATTTATTTATTTAACACTTGTAAAACAACTTTGTAACTTGGAATAAAATAAAAATATGCTATTACCACTGAAAATTGTACAATTTTATGGACAAAGCATACAAAAAGTCAGAAAAATAGCAATGTAAAATTTACTGAAATTACATAAATCGTCAATATCACAAAATAAAAGATAATAAAATACACAATGTATTCTAAAATTTAAATAAATTGCTTAATGAATCCTTACGAACTAATACATTTAAGTTTCAGCATGTGATACTGAAATATATATTTATACAAATAGTTTAGTTACTTGTACACAGCACTATTCGTTAAGAAACTCTTCTACTGAATAATATGATCACCATAAAAATGGACTCACCATACAAATGTAAGCTAGGATTTGCATTTTTATACAATTTATGACTCCATCAAGAAACAAACTTATCTTCAAAGTGTACTGCAGACTCATTTTGTTTTAAAAACTGTACTAGCATTCATCATATCTAAATTAGGATTATTTGTAACACTAAGCCACTTCCTAAATCGTGTAATGTCTTTATCAAGGCTTTGGGAAGGCATGTCTAATTAATGACGAATTGGTACATTGTAAGATACAACATTTATTGTGAAGAACCATTTAACTAATTATTATTAATCTGCAAAATACTGTTTGAACACCACCAGGAACATTTAAAACACATATCACTGAGGTAGGGGATTTGTAATTTACAATTTAACAAAATCAAAATATAGACGCTAATATGACAATTGGCGATTGACAATTATAATTCTTAGTTGTGTTCTAAACCTAAACTGTAGAGTAAAGGTAAAGACAGAGTAAAGCGACATCTGAAGATTCGTATCGGTACTACAACTGACATTAAGTTTGGTTTGACCTTGAGCTACCTACGTGAAACGTCTAGTTATTAGTGGTCTGTGATCAGTTAGCCCTAGACTCCAATACAGATCAGAGGTAATGTAAGTCAATAAAACCTCACCAACTACAGGGGGTCATATAAGATGCCCCCAGTTTCATTTTTTATATTACACAAGTCAAGAGTCTATTGCATTTACCTGAATAAATAACATGAAGATTATTATTTTTTAAATTCAGATGTCCATCGAATGTTTTTTATGTGGCCACACAATGTTTTTTAACAACCTTTTTTATGTAAGTAGTAAAAAACCAACTTTCTCTTTTTGTATGTTCAAATTTTAACTTTGTTGTTTTTAATATTGGTATTTTTACTCTCTCTTTTAGTAAACTGATGATGGAATGATACAATTCCGAAAAGATCTTCTTTATAATAAAAAATTTTAAGCTTTTAATAAGCGCTTTTTTTATACCTTAATACACACGAACACCACGTGCTTTGTATTCAACAGGTATACTAGCCACTCCTGGATATCTCCACTTCATGGTTTGTTCCAGTTTCACTTTTTAAAAGAATCATAAGAGTTTTCACCACAACAAAAGCGCTCCACAGGTTGTTCCACATCTTCAACCCTATTCAAAATGTACATAGAAAAAGGCTTGACTACATGAAAAAGGAAATGCGAAGAAATAGTAGTACCGGTACAAAACAAATACCTTAACAAAATATACGTTAAGCTTTGCAGATTATCAAGTAGTCATTGCACAAGGCCAAAAATATCTCAGTTACATGATAAAGAAACTGCAAGAAGAATATACTAAGGCTGGCCCAGATATTTACCTTGCGAAAACAGAGTGTTTTTCTACAAGTGAAGAAGACATAGAAGATCTACAGATTGACAACGTAACAATCAAAGGAAAGGATAAGTTCAAATACTTGTGGTTTATAAGCACGAAAAAGGCAACAACAGAGGAAGAAACTAAGCAAAGATTAGGACAAACAAGAACAGCAATCCGACAACTTAACTCAGTATGGTGAAATAGACACCTAAATATGAAGAGAAAAACACAGATTTATAAAACATTAGTGCGAAGTATTATGACATATAGGGCAGTAAATTTAATTATAAACAAGAAAAACAGCAATAAGATAGTAGCAACAGATATGGAATGCCTGCGAAGTTGCTTCAGAGTAACAAGAATGGAAAGGAGAAGTAATGACGAAATAAAGCAAAGAACATCAATAGAAAGACATACTAACATATTATATAAAACAAAAAAGACTAAAGTGGTATGGACATGCAAGAAGAACTAGCGACAGCAGATAGATAAAGAGAATAACCGAATACAGCCCCATAGGAAGGAGGAAAATAGGCCGACCCAGAAGATCATGGAGGAACGATGTAGACGACGCCATGAGTAAGAGAGGCCTAAACGATGGAAATGGGACAACAGAGATAGATGAAAACGGTTGTGCAAGGGAAGGCAGTGAATACTGTAGAATCCCTGAATATATATGAAATGTTTAACTCCTTGAGTATTTTATCCTGGCATAGATTCGTTATCGTTTTAGTAACCCAACACCACCTGGTTCACAGGTATCTGTTCGCAGATTTTCGTCCTCCACTATAAAGATGTAAAAATTAGGTTTGGTTAGATTGGGTTAGGATAGGGGTTGTCAGGTTAACTGTCAAGTTGAGCTTCAGCTGGCGAACGAAGTGAGTCACATTAGCGGACTAGTTATTTGAAATGCTGGGATTTTCTTACTAGGGTAGTAGTTAGTTTAGTAGGTTAATAGTGTATAGGAAGTAAAATGTTATTTTTTTTTTATTTATTTAGAATTTGCGCATCAACCATTAAAGGTTATTAGCGGGTTTTACAGATTTTACAGTTGTTATTACAAATACAAATTTACTAGTTACAAGTTACCAGTTAAATTTTGTGTAGTAAACGTATGTCCTTAAGGAATTTGATTGTATTAGATACATTACTGTTTAAAATATCTTTAAGTTTCTTTGCTTCTTCTGGTATGTTGTTGATGGCTCTTTCATTTTGTTGCAGTTCTGCAGTTGTCCTCTTAAAGAGGACATTTAATCAATACATGTTGAACAGTTATTGGACATTCACAATAGGAACATTCAGGTGGTAGTTCTTTTGTTATGAGATGCTGGTGAGTTAACGCTGTATGTCCAATTCTTAGTCGGTTTATAATCACTTGTTGCTTTCTGTTTTCTGGAAATTGTAGTTTAGTGCCAATCCGAGTTTTCACGTTTTTAAGGTTAGCCTTATTAGAATTCCACATTTGTTGCCAATTTTTTACACAGTGCTGTTTAATATTGAGCTGGATATGACTGAATGGAATTGTAGTCATAATTTCAGTTTGCTCGTCAGTAGCAGCTTTCTTTGCTAATTCATCTACTTTTTCATTTCCTGCGATACCTGTATGTGATGGTACCTAGAGAAATGTAACGTTCACGTGTCTGTTTTGTAGGTGATAAAGTGCTAATTGTATTTGTTGGAGGATAGAATGTACTGGATATATTTGCCTTAAGCTCTGAAGCACAGATAAAGAGTCAGTAATGATAAGAAAATCTGAGCTTGCATGACTCTTACACATGTCTAAAGCTTTTAAAATGGCGATTGCTTCTCCCGTGAAAATGCTGCAGAATTGAGGGATGCGAACTGCATATTCAGACTTTCCTAGAATAAAGGCCGCTGCGTGTCAGTTTTCAGTTCTTGACGCATCGGTAAAAATCTTGTTATGGCCAGTGTATTCTAATATCCGTTCTTGATATAATTTGTTAATTATTATGGGATTTGTGGTACTCTTTGGATAGGCCGTGAGGGATAGATCAATAGTGGGAAAATTAATAGTCCAGGGAGGTAAGGTTCGTTGTGTAGGGTAAGAATGTGTGAGCTGCTCCATGTCAAAACATATCTCGTTAGACGTTCTTTAAGGGGTGGATATTTAATTTGTTGATGGCAATGAGTAGGTGGATATATTTTATAAAGAAGTGGATAGTTTGTGTTATTAGGGTTGGAAGACAATCTCGCGGCATAATTTAAAGAAATGTGTTGTCTTCGTATTGATAGAGGAGATTCATTTAGGATAACCTGAAAACTTGAAACAGGACTAGTTCGGTAAGCACCCAGAATTAGTCTTAAACATGTGTTTTGTATAATTTCTAGTTTTTTAAGTATATAATTACTCGCAGTTGAATAGCATATTGCACCATAATCCAGTTTACTTCGGATTAATGATTAGTATATATGCAGCAATTTTATGGTGTTCGCTCCCCAAGATCGGTTTGATAGCATTTTAAGGAGATTTATTTTAGATTGGCAGGATACGACTAGCTTTTTAATATGTTCTGCCCATGTTAACTGACTGTCCAGTCTCAGGCCAAGAAAGTCAATGCTCTCTACTTGTTTTAGGTTGATACCATTTAGAGTAAGTTTTGTTTTGCAATTAGTTTTTCTTTTATTGAATACGATGAAACGAGATTTATCACCTGAGAACGTAAAACCAGTCTTTTGGGACCAGTCTTTTAGTTTATGCAGAAATGATTGCAAAATGTTTGAGGCTAGTGTAATATTGCAGCTACTAGTATATACAACTAAGTCATCTGCATACAGACCTGCTTTCAAAGGTATCTTTATCTCTTGAGCGATATTATTAATGGCTATTAAAAATAAAGTGGGGCTTAAGGTTGAGCCCTGTGGAATACCGTTCAAGACATTCTGATTTTGAGGTAATTCCATTTACATGTACTTGAAATATCCTATTATTCATGAAATGTTTTACAAAGGTAAGAAAATTTCCCTGGATACCCCAATTGGACATGGTTTGTAAAATGTTGTATCTCCATGCAGTATCAAATGCTTTATTTATATCAAAAAATATGGCAATTACTTTCTGGTTATTTCTAAATGACTCACATATAATATTGTCAATAGCTACTAAGGCATCATAAGTTGATCTGCCTTTTCTGAAACCGTTTTGGATATGGCTTTTTTTTGGATAAGTTTTTGATAAATATGATTGGTATATTATCAGGACCCGATGAAGTGTTTTTTGATTTATCTAGAGCTTCTTCAAATTCTTAATATGTGATGGGGAAATTTAGTGGATTATCACTATCTATTATAGATATATCTGTCATCTCACGTTTATTTTTAAAATCTAAAAATGCGGGAGTTTGCATTGTTTGCATTGAAATAGAGTTTGCATTGCTTGAATTATTCTTATATCCATCTGACATAATATTACTAATTTCTTGTTTGGAAGATATTAATTTGTTTTTATAATAAAAAGTGTTAATATGAATTGAGTTTTGTTTACCTTTTAATGTACGTACTTTATTCCAGATTGTAGTCATAGGTGTTGATGAATTTATGGTAGAGACATAATTTGACCATGTCTCTTTTTTACTTTTCTTAATAAGATATTTAGTTTTTGCTCTAAATTTTTTTTGTTGTTTTATGTCTTTTTAAAACATTGAAAGCATGTTTGCTAGATTTCATAGCTAAGGCTATTTCTTCACTCCACCATGGTACTGGTTTTCGTTTACAAGGTTTTGTTTTTCCCACTGCAATATTAGCGCATTTTACTATAGTATCATTGAAATGATGAAGAGATGAATCAATGCTATCTTCTAGAATAAAGTTCGTAAGATAATTATTTATTAGATCTCTATATAAGTCCCAGTTTGCTGAGTTTAATTTCCATTTTTGGTAAACAGGGATATTTGGTTGATCATGCAAAATGGTTTCAATTGTTATAGGAAAATGATCGCTATTATATAGATAATCAAGACTATTCCAAGAAAAACTTGTAGCTAATGTGTGATCACACAATGAAATATCGATGGCAGAAAAAGTACTATTGTGGGAGCTGAAATGAGTAGATTTACCAGTATGCATTAAAATTAGATTTTGATTGTCTATTAATTTCTCAAGAAGTGTACCACATTTGTCTGTTTTTATACTACCCCATGTGATATTATGACAATTCAAGTCACCAAGTATTAGTTTGGGAGCAGGAATATCATCGATTAAGCGATGTAATTCTTCAAGTACATTTTCATTTGGATGAGGGAGGTAAATGTTACATATGTTAATAGATCTGCAGTTAATATTGCATGACACTGATACAGCTACAGTTTCTAGATTAGTATGTAGCTTAATTTCTTTGGTCTGAATGTGATTTTTTACACAAATACCAACACCTCCACTAGCATATGTTGCGTCTCGATTTTTAAGGAAATGAGAATAATTTTTTATATTAAAATTATTAGTTTTAAGGTGGGTTTCCTGTAAACATATTATAAGAGAAGAAAGATCGTTTATAAGTAGATTAAGGGATTCTAAATTATTGAAATAACCATTAAGATTCTACTGTAATATAAATGTATTATCCATTTTATTTTACAACGTGGGAAAGGGAGTTATCGCTTTCAATATCCGAGGATGAATCGGTAACTGAGGATTGTATCTTTTTTCGAAGTCTTGTTAGTTTATTTTTTATTTTGCGATCAGGAATGTGGTCGTGGACGAATAGAAGTATCTCTTTAAAAGAACCCATATCGGTTGTGTAATTTTCTACTATGGGGGTAGCATAATTTGAGTTTAATGCGTTACATATCGCGTCACAAAGAACTGTAAATTTAAGAGGAAATGTCGGGTATTTAGATTCGATTATACCTTTAATAGATTCATGTGACTCGGGGATATCAGATTGTGATGATTTTGGCCGCTTAACTGCATTTTTGGGTTTGGTAAAAATTGTTGGATCGGGTGGCGTTTCATGTATCTCAGGAGAGTCAGTAGATATTTGTCTCTTTGTTTTTTGATGGGAGGCATCAGTGTTCAAAGTAATAGGATTGTTATTTTTAGTCGTTTCGTTGTGAATATCTTCTGCTGTTATTTGAAAGTTAGTGGTATTATTAATAGGATTTCCTGCTTCTGTTGCAAGATTTTGAGGTTTAGACGCTAGTGATATTGTAGATTGAGATTCAATGGGTATTTCAGTTGATGTCAATTGTGATAGAATTGGGCAGTCTGTCTCGCGATGACCATTTGACATACACTTAGGGCAATTTAAGTCAGTGGATAGATAAATTCGATAGTTGGTGTCGTCGAAGGATATTGTAATGAAATCTGGGATAGTGATATTTTCAATAGGAGTGATAAAAATTTGTCTTCGAAAGCTTAAAACGTGGTTATGGGCAGTGTCCGGCATTCCAACTCGCAGAAAAGTCATCTGGGATACAGTATTAAGTCCTAATTTTTTCAGCTCAACTTCAAGTACTGAGTTTGGTATGGTGGGACAGACATTTGAGATGACTAGTCTTGTAGCAGGAGTCATTAGACGTCTTACTTCAACTTCTGAATCATTAATGGATATTGATGTATGTGTCTTCAGCAATGTATTGACGACTTCGGTATTGGAGAGATAAATACAAATTCTGTTATTTGAGATGCGGGATGCAAATAATATATTTTCTGGTTTTACTATATTTCCTATTGCTATCACGTATTCATTTATTTTTATTCCATTGAGAGCAGATAGGACAATGGCTAGGTTTTTGGTTGGATATTTAAATGAAGTAACAGCGTTGGAATATGAACATGGTTGATTGTTGTTAGGAGAAGAAACAGAACCAACAGAATCTTCATCCATTTTTAAAAATATTATTCATATATTGTTACCTCTATTCTTCAGACGGTCCTGTTTGTCACAACAGAATCGGTAATGAGGTACCAAAAGTTGTGTAGTTGATAAATCCGGTAGCAGGAACTTGTTTTGATATAAGCACAGAACACTAATCACAACCAGAAGCGAAAGCTTCGTCGGAACCTTTGATGTTGGGAGGACAGAAATTCAGAGTGACAGTAGCAATGAACCTACATTTGATTACACGAAGAAAAGTAGTGAGGAAGTCGTTCAAAACTGTAGTAAATGATAGTTACAATGAGAAATAAAGTAATCATTTTTAAGTAATCTGTTTTGTATGAATTTTATTTTTTCTGTAAAATTTAATATAATTTATATATCAATTCTGAACTGATAATTAAAAAGTTGTTAAGTCAAAAATATCGATTTGTTTTTTTTTTTTAACAAACAAATTAACGTACTAAAAGTATTTTAGTACGTTAAAAAACCGATTGAATTTGAGAGTTAATTTTAAAATAGAGATGAAAAGCTTGATTTCTATTACTTTTTATCGTTTTTTTAAGGTTAATAAAACACTTTATCACTCAAAATCTATATTTTGACTCAAGACTTTTTTACTTATCAATACAGAATTATACTTTTGAAATTTCTATTAACTTTGTCTTAAGTTGCTGACTTTTTTGTTTCCTGCTGAGGAACTTCTTTGAATGTGAATATCTATTAACCTCCAACACCACGATATTTTCGCTGCGCGTAAAAACTCTGCAGCTGCGGCTAGAATGAATGTATACAAAATGACCTTAGATTTCTTTCTGTGCATCTGAGGTCTCTGAAACTTCTGGTTGTATTGTAGTAAATTCAACTCGCCAGGACATATCAAATTTATGGTAGGAAAGGGTAAAAAGTTGTAATAAAATAGAATAATAAAAATTTATTGTAATTAATATACACGTATACCTCTTCGATTTCTCTTTCTGTGCATCTGAGGTCTCTAAAACTTCTGGTTGTACAGAACTACATTCAATTCGCCTGGATATATCACATTTGTAGTAGGGAGGGGTAAAAAATTGTAATTAAACACAATAATAATAATAGAAATTTATTGTAATTATTACTAATAATAATGTTTATTTAGGAAGCTTAGATTATAATATAGATTTACAAAAAATAAGCATACT
The DNA here is from genome assembly GCA_918026665.1 of Diabrotica balteata. NCBI lineage: Eukaryota > Metazoa > Arthropoda > Insecta > Coleoptera > Chrysomelidae > Diabrotica > Diabrotica balteata. The sequence continues at coordinate 40,535,010 of OU898285.1, read as the reverse complement.
TAACACTAAATAAATATGAAAAATCACTGAAATAGAGCTACCATAAAAGTAGCACCCCTTGTGTGTGATACTTAAAAAATGTATGTGCAAAAAAGCAACGAACGACATGTTACATCTTTTCCTGTTTTATCTAATATTTTCAGTTTATATACCAAATCTATCATAGAATCTAGGTAATTGATCTGAAAATCAGTTCCCTCAAATACATTTTTAAATTTGTTAGGATTATTGTTATCAGTAGAATTTAAAATATCAAAAAAATTATTAAATTTTTCAATAATTTCTATTGTTCCCAATGCATCTGATGGAAGAATACCAAGAGAAATATATGTATACATAGAACTTGCAACAGTGTTACTTAAAATTTGAGATGCTAATTTTACTCGCATTTTTTCAAAGGATGTAGGATATATATGGGAGTGTGTTAGTTTTGGTGCACACTTATAGAACTGCTTTTTATCTTCATGATAAAAAGTTTTTATAAATGACCAAGATGTTTTTTATCATCAAAATAAAAAACATTATTAATAAAGTTATTTCTAGTGGCTTTAATTAAATGACATGGATCATATATATAAATAATTTTTTGTCCATTGACATCAAATTCTGAGTTAGTTGGAGAAATCCCCAGTAATTTACTCAATTTTAGAAAATTCGTTCCCATATCAGTAACAAGACAATTCAAATATAAACCTGATTTATGTGATTTATGTAAACCTTTGTAAACACTACCTTTGAAACCAAAGGTAGTGTTTACAAAGAAATATGCTAGTTGTTGTTTCCAATTTGAATATAAGCCTCGAACCATTATCACAAGTAAATTTTGTGCAATTATTGATTCCTTTTTCCCATTTTCTATATCATATAGACCAACAATCTCATCACGACCTGTATCAAAAAATAAATTACTTTTAATAGACATTTCATCAATACAAATACTACAGTGCTTGTCCTGATCTAACATTGTGTTCACTTTTATCTTTAGGGCATCAAATATTTGGTCATTATTCAAACCAGGTTTACAGACCAAATTTTCAGTAATTTTTTGAAGACTTCGTTTTGAGGGCAAATACAATATTCTTTCCATAAAAGCATACGCTCTTGGGCCCAAAAAATATAGTGTTAATGCAAATTGTTTATATTCATCAGAATACCTTCTACTTTTTGGACATTTAGTTTTTAAAATTGCTTGAGCTTTCACTATTTGTGCTAGGGATTTGTTTAAAAATTTGTCACACATTTGAAAAATTTTTTTAAAGATTTATTGTCTTCCTTCTGTTTGGAAGACGCATATGCTTTCTTTGCACTTGCACGCAATTTTTTTATTTTCAATCTAAGTTTCCTTTTTCTTGGTGTACCTCCCGACAACTTGGAGGGGGTTTGTGTTGCAGCTGTGAAAAATGGAGCTGGATATGGGGCCTAGGTGGGCTAGACACTTCCTGCCTATTAACATCTGAAATATAAAAATATATTTAATAACCATAAACATGTAAACGTTCAAAGTAGATATGTTAATGCTTATTAGTGATTAGTTGAATGCATAATACAGTTGTAGCAATAAATAAAATTACCTGTTACCAGAAACTCTTCCATCAAAGTATCAGGTACAGTATTATGGTTTTTATCAGTTGGACTATTAATTACTTCCTGTACATTATAGGTATCAGTGGTACCTAAAACCACGACATAAATATTACTCAGTATGTAACCATAAGATATATTATGTTCTTAATAAGGCTGATAAAAGATCATTAAATTTCACAATTCCAGATCTTGTTTATATTATGAAAAACAACAAACAACTTTGTATATAGTTGTAAGTAGATACTGACTTTTATATGACTTTTATAATAAAGCACTATAATTGTGAATAAATAAAAAGTATCTACCTTCCAGCCTTATGACTTTCTTTAATGGTTCGTCTGTGTGTTTTGAATATTGGCTGTGTGAGAAAATCGTTGGATGTGCTTGTTGAAATAAATACTTCCGTGTTTCCTTTGTACATGTACACCGGTTCAAAATGTTTCTCGCACATTCTATAATTAGTATGCAATTCAGCACTCTTGGAAAAAAGATCATACCTATTGGCCGCTTTCAGACATAATTCAGCTCTAAAAAAAAAGTGTATTTAACTAAAATATAAACATTCAGACAACATTTGTAATACGTTTGAATTTAAAATTTAATTTGTTTACCTGCTACGATCAGTCGGTATTGAAAAGAGACTAATTCCTTCCCCAGTTTTCGATGGGCACCCACGAACAACACAATAAAATCCTCCCTTTCGTGCAGCCATCACAATAAGTTTATTACACAAATATATTAAATTAACTAACTAACTAAATAACTAAGTAACTAACTAAATAACTTCTCAATACAATACAATAACACTTTTCAATATATAAACAAACAAGGCATCGCATCAACACTACTAACACTATGTCCGATTTCGCACATGCGCAAAGAAATTTGGATTGCGAAAAAGCCCTCCGTTTCGCTTCTTGTTGTGATTAGTATTCTGTGATATAAGTATCTTTAATTATATTATAATAAATACTACTTACAGTTTTTTTCCAAGTAATTCAAATTTATTTTTAGACAGGCCATTCACGTTAAGACTTGTGGTCCCACTTAGTAGGACTACTAGTTGGATGTTCGTCTCCACTCACGCTCCGACTTTCTATCCAACTAGCGGTCCAACTTCAGTTATATTTAGGTTGTTTTCACGATGGTGACATCGCTTAACCAAAAAATGTATCGAATAAACACTACGCAAAATATAATAATATGATATGTATGTTTAAAAATTAGGTTTCGTTTCTCTAATTATTTGTCTAGGGCTGAACTAATTAATTTTTTCAACTCTTGATTTTTATGACTTTTTAAGATGTAGGAAAAAATTATAGTTTTTAAAGATTTGTATAGGTATAAAATTTATATTTTATTTGTTTTAAACTGGAGCTGGGATTTTTTTTTGTTGTGTGTGTGTGTCGTATATTTTTAATAGGAATAATTGTTCGTGCAATTGAAAGTTATTTTCTATTATTTTTTTGCGAACTAGGGATCTTTTGCTACAACTATGATTTAGTTTTCATTGTTTGTTGATAATTCTTCCGTAGCCAATCCGGAGTATCGGAAATTTACCTGTATAGGAATGTCCGAAATAGATCTACAGAAAGGAAAATGATTTGCCCTAACAAAAAGGTGATTTTCGTGCAATTGAAAGTTTATTTTCTATTAAATATTCGCGAACTAGAGGTCTTTTCATAAAGTATTTCATAGAAATCTCATACGTAACAGGTGCCGAAAGTCAACTGACAGGAAATTTTCGATCCAACCTGTGATCCGACTTCCAACTTCACCATTCACGCTCCGACTTCGTCGCCAGTCGGAAGTCGGATCTTCAAGTCGTCCCACTAGTCGTACCACTAGTTGTCCAACTAATCCAACTAGCCCACTCACGGTCCGATTTCAGATCCAACTGCAGAAGTTGGACCACTAGTCGTACCACAAGTCGGAACGTGAATGGCCTGCATTATATTAACACTACACTTTATTGCAATTTTATCAACTGAATATAAATAATATCGCAAAAAACTAGGTGTAATTAGGCTAGCTATTAAGCACATCTGTTAACGACAGAGGTTCGACGTGAAGTCGAAGTAAAATGTTATTTTATTAAAAATCATTATTTTATCTTATGAATAAAAATTTTTACTCCTTAATATTAAATATCATTTCGGAATTATTACAATCACTAATTTTCGTCGAAAATAGATTTTTATTATACTATAATACTTGTATGTTTAATAACAAAACAGTTTTTTTAATTGAGTAATACATTAATGATAATTACATAGAATATTATTATATAATAATACTTAAGCCATCATAGTATCGACATATTTGAAGAGGAAAAGCCAGTCCAGAAACATTGAAGTTAAAATTCTGGAAGCGTAAAAAACCACTTAAACTTAACTTCTTACAGCATGTCAAATTATGTTAAAAGTCTTGGCTAATCAAGCTGATTGGAAGTATTACAGATTTTCCTGTTAAAAAAGATGTCACAACTACGACTAATAGGATACGAAAGACGGTGGAAAAGTTGAACCTTATCGATTTTCCTTCCGTTTTACAAGCCCAAAGTTAAGGCAAAAAGCATTATTGAAATTCACGATCACGATTCAGCTTATCTTAAATCTACTTGCATGTGTAATAGTCCAGTTAAGAAAAATATTCAGAAAAGAAATAAATATGAATATGAAAGAAATTGAAATAATGAAAATTGATGGTGTATGAAAATAATGTTGCTTTATACAGCCTCTAAATTTTTTAGGAGTTAATTAATAATATCTGTTTTTTATTTATCCATTTTTTATGATATTTTAGTTTTTAATTATCTCTAACAAATAAATTATGGGTATAAATCTGAGACCACTTTCAAAATCCCTTATTTAAAATTAAGTTTAATATGAATTAGAATAAGAATTCTATTGAATAGCTTTCATCATTAGAAGCTGTACACTATTGATTTGCCATTATTTCAGATATAAGTATGGCATTCGAACGTTAATGTCTGATTGTCTCTTATTAAGTACTGTATAGAGTGATGTAATTTTTTTAAGATATGTAACAATAAAACACTAAAAATTTTGTTTTCAAGCTTCCACAAAATTTATTTTAACTTATCACTACAGCTGTTTGTCTCAAGGGAGGAGGAGGAGGAGGGGAGAACTGTTTGTCTCAAGCTGGTCATTCAGAATTATATCTGTGTTTTTTAATTTGTTGATATTCATAGATTCTAACAAGGATAAGTTAAGGCTTTTATTTTGAATATGAAGAATTTTAAACTCGTCATTAAAAGAATGATTGTGATCTAGAAGGTAAAGTGCGTATGTAGAATCTGTTTTTCTATTATTGAAAGCCCTTTTATGTTCTGCTATTCATTTATTAGTGCAAGCCAGAAATAAATGGCTAAGAACAGATAAAGAGGAAGACAGAGAAGAATATGAAAAATTAAGAAGGAATGCTAAGAAAGTGATAAGGCAAAATAAAAAAAGATGGATAGACAAAAAAATGCAGGAAATAGAGCAGAAAAGAACAAACAGAAATACGAAAAGTTTTTACAAAAAGATTAAAGAACAAAACAAAAAATACAAGGGCAAAACAAACGGAATAAAAAATAGAGAGGGAATAGTGATAATAGAGGACCAAGAATACAAGCAAGTATGGAGAGATTACTACAGAGAGCTCTTGACGGAGAAAACAACAGAAGAAGAAATGCGTAACGAGGAGAAAACGGTACACGAAGAAGAAGCAGATGAAGTAGACATCGAAATTTCAAAAGAACCAGATTATAACAGTACATAAAGAGGGAGACCAACAAATCTGTAAAAATTATAGAGGAATAACATTACTAAATACAACATATAAAATATTGACATCAATAATAAAAAAGAGGTTATCAAAGATCACAAAGAAGACAGTAGGACAGTACCAATGTGGATTCACAGAAGGAAGATCTACAATAGATGCAATACACACAATAAAACAAATAATGGAAAAAGCAAACGAGTATAAATTAGAATTGGAAATGTTATTCATAGACTTCAAACAGGCATTTAATTCAATTAAAAGGAACGTATTAATGATAGCACTTAAAAAAATTAAAAATTCCACATAAACTCAGAAAATTAATAGAAATGACAATGAGAACTACAAAAATAAGCATAAAGACACAAAGAGGAGAGACAGAGGAATTCAGTATAAATAAAGGGATGAAATAAGGAGATGCCTTATCAACAACGCTATTTAATCTAGCATTGGAATATGTACTGCGAAATATAAACAAAGGAAATCTCAGAACAAGAGGTGGTTAAATAATTGCATATGCAGACGATATTGCTATTATTGCAAAGAAAAGAAAAATAATAAAATAAATGCTTGAAGAAATAAGAGAGAAAGGGGAGTTAGTGGGGCTAAAAATAAATCAAGAAAAGACAAAAATATTAAGATTAGGGAAAAAACCAATGAAAGAAAAAATTAAAATAGGAAGTTCTGAGTTTGAAGAAGTAGAATACTACAAATACCTAGGAGTTACAATAAGTAAATCCGGAGAAAGGAAATCCGAAATAAAAGAAAAAATATTAGCGGCGAATAAAGCTTATTTCGCAAACAAAAAAATACTTAAAAGCAAAACACTGACTAAAAAAAAGTAAGATGAGCATTTATGTGCAGGAGAAACAATGACGATGGTTAAAAAAGATGAAGAAGACTTGAGAATAGCAGAGAGAAAGATTATAAGAACCATACTAGGACCAATCAGAACAGAGCAAAATGAATATAGAAGCAGAACAAATGCAGAAATTAAGAAAGAACTTAAGGAAGACATCGTAACTACAATAAAGCAATGCAGAGATAGATGGTTAGGTCACATTTGGCGAGCAGGCGATGAGGCAGTGACATACGCAATGATAGAATGGAATCCAGGAGGAAAAAAGAGAAGGGGAAGACCGAGATCAAAGTGGCTGCAAGAAGTTGAAGAAGACCTACAAAGGGCAGGAGTCAGAGAATGGAGAGGAAGAAATAGAGACAGGAAAAAATGGAAAGATATTGTCAAGAAGATAAGATAAACAAAAAAGACTGATCCATTTAAGAAATAGGATCTAGAAAGCATTTGCGGTTTAACCCCACACTGGGGTGTATAGCCATTATATATGTAAAAGTAAACCTATGTTTATTTTAAGTGAAACAGCAGGGTTTAGTTATTTTTAGTTAATTAAAGTTTTAGGTTGTATGACTGTTTAAGTTTTATTGACATTGACATAATATAAATTGTATTGTGAAATTACTTAATGGCGTAAGAAATAGCATTGTTCTTGATCCTCTTTTTAGGTTTGTATATTTGTTAAGTTATGTTAGTTATGATATTATTGTTAATAATTTATATTGTAGAATTTTAACGATAATAAACTCTTTTTAGACGAATTCAAACTGCTATCTCTTCACATGAATAAGAGTATGATATTACACTTATAAATCAAGAACTTAAGCTGAAAAAACAAATATATAGTGATAACTATAAATTTCCAAGCCGTTATTTGGACAAAACGATATTTAAAGGTGCGTACTCACTAGAGCACGTACGCGAATGAGGCAAGTCGAGGACGTACCGCATGCTCAGTGTGGACGTCGTTCTGAGTCGTCACGAATGGCCTCAGGTTATTCGCCGCATGGCCTCGGTCCGAGCCACCGGCTGTCGGTCCATCAAAAGAATTCGTGCCTCAGTTTGGACGCGTTCGGGGGAAAACTCTGTGTCTACAGTGTACATTTCGCTTCGATGATATATTTGACAATAATTTTTGTAAATAATTATGGAGTGGAGCCAAGAAGTATGTTTAGATTTAATAAATAAATTCAGACAAAAGGAAGTGTTATGGAACCCGCGGCATCCAAGGTATTACAATAAATTAAAAAAAGATGATGCATGGATAGAATTAGCTGCTGAAGTTGAAAAACCCATCGAAGAGGTAAAGAAAAAACTTGATAGTTTAAAAGGGTCGTATAGAAGAGAAAAAACAAGAGTAAAGAGAGGTTATGGAACCGGAAAAGGTAAGACAAAGTAGAGACCAATCGATATCAACATTTATACATACCTATTTAATTTTTAGGAAGAGATGAAATTTATGAGTCCAAATGGTTTGCATATGAAATTCTTAAATTTTTAGATGAAAAAGATAAACCAAGGAAAACCATTAATGTAAGTTTTTATAAATTTATAGTTTATTGTATATTTAGGCACATTTGTTTTGCCAAGGTACTTGTCCATTAGCACAAAAATAAGATGCATATTCTTGTCGTACTTCCTCAGCAGTGGATTTTGTTCTACGAGGTACATTTCTAAAATTTACAAAAGAGGTTGTACCTTCTCCATCATTACGCCACTTTCCAGGTATTATAACTCCGTAAACTTCTTCATCCAAAGTACCTTGGGGTGTGTAAATATTTCTAGAGGTTTTACTACGGCGTAGAAAATTGTGAAGGCAAATTATGGACATGACTATATTTTTTGCTTTTTCCGGCTCTTGCAGCATTGGTTTTCGTAAAACCCGAAATACACTACTCATGACTCCAAACGCATTTTCTACAACACGTCGCGCTCTACTTAACCGATAATTGAATATACGTTTTAATGATCCACGTGGATTAATACCAGAATATGGTTTCATAATATTTTCTTCTAGAGCAAATGCTGAATCGCCCACAAAAACATACGGTACTGCTTCATTCCTCTGTGGAAGTGCTGCATTTTGTGGAAGGTTTATTTGATTGTTCAATATTTTTTTATAGAATTCACAATTTTTAAAGACTCCTCCATCTGAGATTCGTCCTTGGCAACCAATATCAACGAATGTAAAATTATAGTCGGCGTCGACTACAGCCATCAGAACAATGCTGAATTGAGATTTCTAGTTATAAAAATCACTTCCGCTGTTTATTGGAGCCTGTAACAAAATATGCTTGCCATCTATAGCACCGACACATCTAGGAAAATGCCACATTTCTTCGAATTCCTTAGCAATATTTTGCCACTCAGCTGATGTGGATGGCATCTGAAAAAAATACATAATATACTAGCAACATACTTTTATTCAAAATTATTAACAAAGCGAATATAAAGCAAAGTATTATTTATTTCAGAATTTGAATGATACCGACAATGAAGAAATATTGTCAATCGATGGAGAAGAATTGTCGCCACTGAATGATAGAGAAGGTGCAAGTTCCTCACTCGCTGTCGGAGTAGCTGAAAGTATAATAGAAAACACCGAGCCTCCTTTTCCTGAAACCCAAAAAACATCCCTCCAGTCATCTCGAAATAAATATCAAAAAGTAAAACGTAGGACGACGGATGAAGACCCACAAATAACACAAGCATTTAAATATTTAAAGGAAACAGCCAATGCTGTAAAAAAGCCGAAAGACAGGTGTAGTCTTTTTGGTGAGCTGGTGGCAGAAAAACTCAGGTTGTTTGATAATAAACGTCAAGCTATTGCAGAACAAAAAATAAATACAATTTTGTTTGAGATGGAAATGTCGAGCTACGAAAATACGTCCAACGGCAACACTCAAAGAATCCCATTTTCTCATATTCAAGCAATGCCTCAGCAGTACCTTCAGACTCAATACAGTTACCCTTCCACTTCTACCCAATACAGTCACCCTTCCACTACAATACATCCATCATTACATTCATCGCAGCATAGTCAACAAGCTGCACCTCTTTCTGGTCCGCTTGGATCACCCCATTCGAGCATCAACGCACTAGGAGAGTTTTATTCTCAGTTTTCTGATTCATCTGACAATAATTAATGAAATTAAAAATTTATTTTTTTATTGGTACTTTTAGATACGTTTGGTTCAATTAATAAAGCTTTTTTAAGTATATTTATTTTATTTATTCTACTTACCTTGACGTTACTCCTTAAAAACTCAATTATTGCCTTGCAGACCTCAGGTATTATTGAAGATATCAGTTGTTTTGAAACTCTAAATCAGTACTGCAAACTGGTAAATGAATCACCAGTTGCAAGAAATCGCAGTGTTATAGCTAATCTTTCTTCCGGTGGAATTGCTTTTCTAAATCTGGTGTCTTTTTTACTTATTGTGCTTCGAATGCCATTTAAAATAAAATCAAAATCTTGCTTTGACATTCTACAGAAGTTTTTGAATTTTTCACTTCTTTCGTCAGCTAATAAATCGTTTAACAAAAACGTACTATTACTATCAGCAACGCGTCTTCTTTTTAAGTATAACTGCGAACTCCATCTACGTTTTTGCATTTTGCGTTTCTTTTTACTTTTTAATAACTTACAGATAAGTATAAAATTAACACAAGCCACAGATAACAACAACTGTTCTTCGGACGACATGTTTTGTTATACAAATGTATGTATTCCAAAGAGAATAGTCAAAACACTCGGATCACTGGCGAGGCAAGCCTCGAACGTCCTCGGTACGAAAACAATTTTTCTATACTTGAGGCATGCGGTACGTCCTCGACTTGCCTCATTCGCGTGCGTGCTCTAGTGAGTACCCAGCTTAAGAATAAATTTTACATCAATGAGAATTTGCATGGCTATAGAAGCAAACAGTAGTGATAGTAAGAAAAATGTATATAAATTTAAGTGGCTGCAGCCAACAGGGTCCCGTTTTTATTATGAAATTCCCTTTGAAAAACAACTTCAAATTGATCATTCTGAACTGTTTCATCTGAAAAAAGTGAAGAATATGTTAGCGTCTATGAAAACAAGAGGATCCTTTAGAACAGGTACTATAGCATTAGAAGACAATTTGAAGGAGATTTATTTTGATTCAGATGGTGATGTGGTTTATCAAAGTGAGTACTTACAACAGATCTTATTACCAGTGTATGAGAAGATAGAAACAACTGAACAATTTCCATCATTTGCTGAGTTGCTTCAGAAATTTAATGACACAAATTTACCTAAAGTTGAAAAGAAAAATTTAAAAAAAATAAAAGATGATTTTGTACTTAGAAATTTTGATGGAAATAATGTTTCAACGAATTCATGGCTCAAGACCTTCGAATCAAAATGTTTGCGATGTGAGGTGGTTGCTGATGAAGACGAGATTTTGATTCTACGTTTGTTTCTTGATGGAATAGCAAAGGAATGGTTTGAATCAAAAATAATAAGATTAGGCTTAGATAACAGTTTTGAGGTATGGAAAATTAATTTTTTAGATAGTTTTTGTGAAACAGGTTGTCATAATCATAGGCAAGCTTATTCTTTTAGGTATATAGGTGGTAGTATTGTTGATTATGCGTTTCGTAAGGAAAATTTATTGCTAAATATTAAGAATGATTTTCCCATTGATATACTAATTGATTTAATTGTAACAAATTTGCCAATTTATATACAAGATAATATTAATAGAGCTGACGTTACAACAATGGAAAAATTGGTAGGTGAATTACGAAAATTGGAAAGTTTAGTTATAAAAAAGAAGAATAAATTGGAGACAAAACCAAATTTTTATCAAAAAACTTCTATATTACCAGAAGAACAGAAAACTACTTGTCAATATTGTGATAAAAAAGGATTCCCTGGGAAGTTTCATCCAGAGGCAATATGCCGTTTAAAGCAAAAAGATAAAAAGGTAACAAAAGAAAGCAAATCAAATGATATTAAATATATTAATAATATTGCTATACAGGAGACATTAAATGAAACAGTAACTGACCAAAAAAACTAGATTTGCTGCCATTGATCAAATTAAAAGTATTCCTAAATAATAAAGAATTATGTGGAGTTTATGACCCAGGCTCAAATGTTACTCTTCTGAATTCGAAGGTGGCAAGAAAGTTAGGATTGGATATTCAAGAAGATAGGAATATTTTTAAAACGATAAATAGCAGAACTAATTTTACAGGAAAACTAATTGCAAAACTGAAAATTAATAAAATTGAGAAAAATATTAATCTTTTTGTAATTAATGATGAATATTTTGAGTATGATATTCTACTCGGATTAGATTCCATTTTAAATTTTCAAATAAAACAAGATTTTGATTTAGAAATTTATCAAAGATTCTACGGAAGAATTGAAGAAAAAATCGAAAAATTTAATTATAATATTAATATTACAGAATACTCCATAACCTTTAATGAGGGAATTCCCACAGAACTTTTTGAAGCAAAATTAGAGCATTTATTGCCATATCAGAAAAATAAAATAGAAATATTACTAAATAAATATGACAATATTTTTGCAAAACATAAATTTGACATTGGGCAGGTTCAAAATAATGAAGCTCAAATTAAAATTTTAGAACATAAATTTGTTGCAAAAAGGCCCTATAGATGCTCGATAGAAGACCAAAAAGAGATAGAATTTCAAATAGGACAATTATTAAAAGCAAATTTAATAGAAGAATCATCTTCACCTTTTGCAGCACCTGTTACATTGGCTTTTAAAAAGAAGGATCTAAAACAAGATTGTGCATTGACTTTCGTGAGTTAAACAAATTAATTATTCGCGAACCCCAACCTTTTCCTTTAATTGACGAGATTTTGACCAAAACAAGGAATGCTAGGTTCTTTAATACTTTAGATATAAATTCTGCTTTTTGGTGTATTCCAGTTCGGATAAAAGATAAATACAAGACAGCCTTCGTTACCCAAAGTGGTCATTGGCAATGGAAATGCTTACCTTTTGGGCTTAAAACATCTCCTGCAATATTTCAAAGAATTTTAAGTAATATCATCAGGAAGCATAATTTAAATTCATTTTGTATAAACTACATAGATGACATTTTAATATTCTCATTATCATTTGAAGAACACTTAGACCATATAGAAAGACTTATGAAAGCAATTATTAAAGAGGGATTTAGACTCAAACTTCTAAAATGTAATTTTGCAAGAGAAGAGGTTAAATATTTGAGACACATTGTGGGAAACAATTTTCAGTTCGTCCGTTACATGATAATTTAATATCGATCAGAGATTTTCCAGCACCAGACTTAAAAAAAAAACTACGACAGTTTTTGGGAAAAGTAAATTTTTACCACAAATATATAAAAGATTCAGCTAGGTTATTAGAGCCACTACATAATTTACTTAGAAAAGATATCAAATTCCACTGGTCTTTAAGCTGCCAAACAGCTTTTGATAGGGCAAAGAATATCCTCTGTTCTGAACCTATACCAGCCATTTTTAACCCAAATGCTCCTACAACTATATATACAGATGCTAGTGTTCTAGGAATTGGTGCGGTTCTGAAACAAAAACAAAGAGATGGAGAAATGAAACCCGTAGCATACTTTTCAAAAAAATTGAACAAATATCAAAAAAATAAAAAGGCTATTTTTATAGAATGCCTGGCAATTAAAGAAGCAATATAATTTTGGCAATACTGGCTAATGGGAAGAAATTTCTCGTTATTACTGATCATAAACCCCTTGAGGGACGAGAACTTCGTACAAGACCAGATGAAGAATTAGGAGATATGACACATTTTCTTTCACAATTTGACTTCGACATTAAATATGAACCTGGAAAAGAAAATGTAGAAGCAGACTGCCTTTCTAGAAACCCAGTTTTGGAAAATATTAAAAATGCAGAAACATTCATAAGAACAGTAAACCTAGTCACATTAACTAAGATAAAACAAGACCAAAATAATAATCGACAAGTTATAGATACAATGAGAGAAACAATTTTGAACCAAGATATATTTTATAAATTAAGGAAGAATGACAAAAAAAATAATTTTATCCAAAGATTTTGGAAAAGAGTTAATAACAAAAGTTCACAAATTTTATGGTCATATTTGTGCTGGTAAAGTAACAAACAAAATTAGAAATTTTTACTACATTAAGAATATAGATTCACTAGCAAAGGATATCTGTAAAAAATGCGAGATCTGCTGTAAAAATAAAACAAGAATCGGTCCAAAATATGGTCTTTTGTCACAATTGGGTCCAGCAAAAGAACCTTTTCAGATAATGTCCTTAGATACAATAGGAGGATTTGGTGGCAATCGTTCGACAAAAAAATACCTCCACTTACTTGTAGATCACTTCACCAGATATGCGTTTGCAGTTACTTCTAAAAATCAGACCACAGATGATTTCATAAAATTAATCGCCAAAATTCAAGATAAACACCCCATAAAAACATTATTAACAGATCCGTATCCAGGAATTAATTCCAAAATATTTAGAAATCATATGAAACATTTAAATACTCAATTAATTTTTATAGCAGTAGACTGTCCATTCTCGAATGGATTAAATGAAAGACTGAATCAGACATTAGTTAACAGAATAAGATGCAAACAAAATGAAACTAGAATTCGAGCATGGACAAAAATAGCTGAAAAATGTATAGAGGAATACAATAAAACAGATCATTCTGTAACCGGATATAGCCCAGAATATTTGCTTTTTGGAAAAGCAGATCCGATTGTTCCCGAGGAACTGTGTGAGACAACAAATGTATCAAAAGATAAAGAAATAGCCTATAAAAATTCGGTACGACATCATGAATATAATAAAAAACTGTATGACAAAAATAGAAAATCCTATGAATTCAAAGAGGAAGATTGGGCATATGTAGAAAATAAATCAAAACTAAATAGAAAAAAACTTGACGAAATAAGAGTAGGTCCATTTCAAATAAAAAAACAAATTTCAAATACATTATATGAAGTAGATATTGGATACAAAAAGAATGATATGAATTATTTCCATATTTCAAAATTGATGCCTTGTGATAAACCATATACTTAGATGGTTTATCATACCTTTTTGGTAGGGGGATGTAAAAGTAAACCTATGTTTATTTTAAGTGGAACAGCAGGGTTTAGTTATTTTTAGTTAATTAAAGTTTTAGGTTGTATGACTGTTTAAGTTTTATTGACATTGACATAATATAAATTGTATTGTCAAATTACTTAATGGCCTAAGAAATAGCATTGTTCTTGATTCTCTTTTTAGGCTTGTATATTTGTTAAGTTATGTTAGTTATGGTATTATTGTTGATAATTTATATTGTAGAATTTTAACGATAATAAACTCTTTTTAGACGAATTCAAACTGCTATCTCTTCACATGAATAAGGGTACGATATTACACTTATATATATATATATATATATATATATATATATATATATATATATATATATATATATATATATAAGAGAAGAAATTTAATCTTTGCAGATAAGTTAAATAGTAAACTCTTAAATATTGGGGTAATCTGCAAAAAAAACTCTAATGTGTCTCAATTATTTCACATAACGTTTTCGCCAAAGAGAATTAATTTGGCTTCTTCAGGGCTGAAAGAGAATAAATTATAATTAGCTACCATATATTATCTAATAAAAAACATTTACCTTACCGTAAAATTTTAGAAATGTCGAGTTATGATGTTAAAAAACTTTAGCTAGTAACAACATAGTGGTGTTTTTTTGTTACTATGTGCAAAAAAGTTTATTTGTTAACGTTGGAAATGTATGGTAGCTTTGAACTTAAAACGCAAAGGTTTACCCAAGGACAATCGAAAAACCCAATGTAACTACATTTAAAGGAAGTAATTCTTTGAATTGTCGGCAATAACTAAATTTTTAATTGTTGTAAAGTTTGAATGTGAGCTTCTGTTTTCATAGAACGCAAGCGCCGAACAATTACAAGTAGTTTTTTTGATAACTATGTCGTTAAGGCTCATTGGTAAAACCGATGAAGTTAGATCCCAGTCTGGGGAGATATTAGTTTAGAATTTTCTTAATTGAAATTCTTTTTTTTTTTTTTAATTAGTATATTGTTCATGTATTATTATAATAATATCTTATTGAGATGTATCTAAGAAAAGCAAGGGAATGTTATCTTTTTTTTTTTTTTGTTAATTTTTATTAACAAAAAAAGAAAGAGAAAGGCAATCAGCCGAAACAGCTGTAGTGATAAGTTAAAATAAATTTTGTGGAAGTTTGAAAACAAAGTTTTCAGTGTTTTATTGTTACATAAAATGAATTTCCATCAAGTTACGGTCGAATCCATTAATTTTTTAAGATATACTTTGAATCATGTTCCAGATTTGACCAATTGGAGTAGTTCTATTGATTTCTGAAACAAACTTTTGCCATGATTCTTGGTTGCTTTTTTTAATAATAAATCTTTAATAAATTTTTAATAATAAAATTGTCAGTAGTTTTATATCGTCTATATCTACTAAAAGCCGATTTAGATTCTCTTATTGCCTGTTTGCACTCATCGTTCCACCACGGTACAGGTGAATGTTTTGGATGACAAGTTGTTTTTCCAATGGATTTATTCGTTGTATCAATAATGGCTTTATTATTAAAAAAAGGATGTTTTCTCGTTAATATTTTGTTCTGAATTTAACATTGCTCCAAGATCCATAGCTGATGAAGAAATGTTGAGAACAGTGTCCAGTTGGCTTTATGTTAAGACCATTTGGTGATGTGCGTATTGTGCTTATGGTATAACAGATTTTTAACTAAGATGGGAAAGTGATCACTTCCATACAGATCAGGTAAAGCATCCCACGATAAACTAGGTTGCAAGTTTCATTCACAAATTGACAATTAATTGCTGAAAACTCTCCTGTTGCTGCATTATATTGAGTATTCCTGCCTTCATTATGTAGATTTAAATTGAAATTATTTAGGATAGTTTCTATTTTTCTTACCATTTTTGACATTTTTTTGAGTCCCATAATGAATTAAGTGCAATAAAATCTCCAAGTATAATTCGAGGTGAAGGAATCTGACATAAAAAATTAGAAATGTCTATTATACTTTGATCAGAATTAGAAGCGATGTAAAGACTGCAGATTTTAAAATAAATAAAAATAAGTTTCTTTTATTCAAATTCCACTGTAGAATAGTCTGCTGTATGAGTTTTAAATATACTAAATTTATCTGGAGATCCTAAAGCATTTTCAAAAAAATCAGTTAGTTGTTCAAAATTTAATATCGTTGCTAATAAGTTTATTAGTAATAAAATTTTGTACATTAAGTACAAGGTAAGAGTTTCATACTGTTAGCAATAGTCTAAGGATTATCAATAGTTTTGTAGTTTTCAAGTTTTTGTATTGGTTTTGTAAAAATTTTTTTTAGGTTCTTGTAAAGGTGGGGCTAAAATTTCAAGGCTGCGTTCAGCTTTGTTTACTTCTTTACCAGGTGTATTAGTTATTTCCAGTGTATCAGTGGTATGCTATTGATAGGGCATGCAAGTGTTGAGGAAAAGTTTGGGATTGATGTATGAGGTTGTGAAACATTAGGTGTTGTTGATAACTGGACAGTTGTATCTGTTCATGTAGTTTGAGAACTAAATAATAATGTTGAGGATGATATTTGAAATGCAGTTAATATTGATATAGTTAACGAAGATCGTATAATCGAGGGTTGTAAGGAAAATGAATTCATTGAAGAGGCTGATGTGATCGGGACGTCATGTGGAAGAGTATTAACTACTGTATTTATAGTAGTAGTTGGCACTGTTGTTAAGTTTTGATTTGAACTTGTACAGGATGGATAATTTGCTACAATATGGTCAGATTGTTTACAATAGTAACACATATGTTTTTCTAAAGATAATAAAATACGATAAGATGTTTGATCGTGGTTTATGACAATTGAGGTAGGAAATAATGTAGCTTCCAAATGAGAGATAAATGTATGACTTCGAAAGCTCAGTATATTTTTATTTTTTAGGTTTGTTGTACCTGTTTGTAAAAAATTAATTGGAGTTAATAAATTGAGGCCTAACTTTTTAAGTTTTTCTATGTTAGTTATTCTATGAAACTGTGAGGAATACTAGGGCAAACATAAGAGATCAGTAATCTTTCATTTGGTGTGATTAATTGCATAAATTATTTGTTGATTGATAAGTATTCTTCCGTTATCAGTATTCATGACAATTTGTTCTAATTCTTCACTAGCTAGTTAAATACAAATACGGTGATTTTAAATTCGTCATGAAAAATAATAAATCTTGGTTCTATAATTTTTCCCAGTGCAAGTAGATATTCCTTATGTTTGTCGTTTTCCAGAGCATTATATAAAATATCTTCTTTCTTGGAAGGGAATTTTGGAGTTTAATTTATTAACGCTGTAGAATAGGAAGAAGTTTTATATAATGTCAATAACGTTTTGGGCTGGACCATTAACATCATCCGTTATTGTTATTTAATTTTTAATTTTTGTTTTTTTCATTGATTTCATTGATGTCGCCTATAAAAAATATGAAAATATAATGATACTTGGTGACATTAACATAAATATGGAAGTAAACACAGGGCATGTTTGTGAAATACGAAATTTCTTAACCATGTACGGGTTAAAACATTTCATAAAAGCGCCCACAAGAGTTTCACTTACTTCAAGCTCTTGCCTTCATAATATATTTACTAATATTAATGAACAAAATTTAAATACAGGTCTCTACGATCCTGTAATATATGATCATTTGGGTATATTTGCTATTGTAAGAGGTTTAAAAAATGTGTCTACAATTATAGAAAAGACTAAAAAAAGATTAATTAATGAAAAAAATATTAAAAATTTTTTTTGGGGAAAAAATTAAATCCAAAGATTGGACTGTGTTTGACGATATCCAATGCAATTCAAACAACATGACAGAGTTGTTTATGAAATATATGTGTGAAGAATACATCTGTTTTCCTTTAAAAAACGTGAATAGCAGAAAAAGTGCTATTCATTGGTTTAATCGGAAACTTCGAGATTTAAGAAAACAACTCTACGATTCTAAAGCAGCTTATAGAAAAACACATACTATTGACGATTGGATTAAATATTGTCAAATACGAAAAAAATATAAGCAAGCAATAAAAGCTGAAAAACGTACTGCTTATGCTAACATAATTAACAAATCCATCAACAAAAGTAAGACAATATGGAGTATTGTTAAAAAAGAAACCTATAAGGAACATACTACGTCTAATCTGAACTTAACACCAGAAGAAATTAACCAATACTTTACGAATATACCAGATATTATATCGAAATCAATAGGAGACTCTGAGCATGATATAAACTACTATCTTAGCAGGCTACCTACAAGATTAAGTTCGGTCTTTATGTCTCAAATAGTAGCATCTGATGTGAAAGAATGTATATACAAATTAAAAAATTCCTCATGTGTTGACTACTATGGTTTTAACAGTAAAATTATTAAGGAATCGCTTGATACAATTCATAAACCACTCACAATAATATTTAACAAATGTATTACCGAGGGTTACTGGCCTGATGTATTCAAAATATCAAAAGTTATTCCACTTCATACAAAAGGAAATAAAAATGCTCCAGACAATACAGACCTATTACCATAGTACCAACAATAAGTAAAATTTTTTAAATCTTAATTAAAGATCGTATAGCAAATTATTTGGATAACAAATCAATTATATCTAGCTCTCAGTTTAGTTCTAGAACAAAATACTCAACAACTAAACCTTTATTAGAAGTAGTAGAACATATTGTTCACGGTTTTGATGCAGGTGAACTTACTTGTAGGGGAAAGGATGAGGTAGCTGGTTCGATAAATTAAAAGTAAATAAATATTTGAAAAATTATGATCTCACCTTCCTACATTTGGTAGATAAAAAATGAATTAAACCTCGAAGGACCAGCGACCCATAGGTCGCAAACTTGCGGATATGTAATTATGTAGTGTGTAGTAAAATAGAAAATGAAATAATTAAAATAAGAATAAAAGCTAGAAATATTTTTATTACATTATTTACAAAAATAAATAAAAAAGCGGAATCGCCAACCAATCACCCTTTTTATAATAATAAAATATAAATGTTTAAGTACAATGTTCTTTAAACGCACAACTGTTTATATGAAAATATAGAACAATAAAGTTTATATGTAGATTATTGAATATCCGGCAACCCTGTAATTTGTCGGGCCGGCATTCATGAAAAGTTGGCACGAAATCGTAGATTATCTTCTGTATGAAAAAATAATTTCAGGTACTTACATATTTGATGCACAAACACTGAATTTAGTTTGATTAACTATTTAATAAAATAGGTTATTCAAAAACTGCTTCTATTTGAGAAGCGCGAGAACAGAACTATCTTGTTTCTATTTGAGAAACTGAAAAAATGAATTGACTTACGTCCTTCTATTTGAGAAGGCAGCAACGAAGTGAAGTTAAGGGTAGTTGATTTGAATAGATTAATGTAAAATTTTGACAGGCGCAGAAGATACGAAACAGCACGAAGGGATGCCGTGCTGATCGTATAGACTTTAATTTAATTTAAAAGACAATTTAGTGGAATAATAATAATTATTAGAATAATAAATAAATTATTGTAGAAAATGTGAATAATTTTCTACATACTGGGTGCGGTGAAAATTTAGAATATATACAATGGTCGAAACGACCGTCAAGAAAAGGATTAATCAGAAATTGGAAGAGGTGCTAATTTTATTATGGGGCGAACATATTCACCTTCTGCTGTTTTTACACGTGCAGCGCGAACTTTTCCATCCCTCCCAGTCAATAATTCCAATATTCTACCTAGTGGCCAATTTAAAGGAGGGCGATCTTCAGATTAAATGAGAACTAGCTGATTGATCGCCAAGTTTTGTTGGGTTAGTTGCCACTTGGGTCTATGCTGCAGACGGTGCAAATAATCCACAGACCATTTTTTCCAAAACTCTTGTTGGAGTTTGGAACACACTTTCCAATAAGAAAGTCGATTAGTAGGGGTACTAGAAAGATCTCTCTCTGGGTAAGAAGTAAGAGGAGCTCCAATCAGAAAATGACCAGGAGTAAGAGGCAACAGATCATTAGGGTCGTTGGAAAGGGGATACAAGGGACGGCTGTTTAATATGGCTTCAATTTGCACTAATAAAGTAGAAAGTTCTTCAAAAGTAAGGCAAGTATTTCCGAGCAATTTGGTCAAATGAGATTTAGCACTCTTGACAGCTGCCTCCCAGAGTCCGCCCCAATGTGGAGATCTGGGAGGAATTAATTTCCAGGTAATTTCAGTTGAAGAAAGAAAATTCTAAAGTTCCTGATTATTTTCTTTGGATTTCAGAAATAAGGATAAATCTCGTAATTGACTACGAGCTCCAATAAAATTGGTGCCGTTATCGGAGTAAATTATTTGAGGATTACCTCGACGACTAATAAATCGTTGTAATGAAGCAATAAAAGCTTCCGTGGACAAATTAGAGACAAGTTCTATATGGATAGCCTTGGTTACCATACATATAAAAATGGCTATATAAGCCTTAGTGGTAGGGGCCTTCCTTAATCTAGAGGAACGAATCATAATAGGACCAGCAAAATCTATTCCGGTCTTTGAAAATGGACGAGCCTGTTGAACTTGATCCAAAGGCAAAGGGGACATTATCTGTGATGCAAATCGAGCATTAAATCTATGACAAATAACACACTTTTTTATGATAGTTTCAATTCTTCGTATACCATTTAACAGCCAATAACGAAGACGAAAATTTCCAAGGACATTTTGAGCTCCACTGTGTCCTAAACGCATATGTTCCCGATTAATTAGTAGATCGACAACATGGTCATTTTCAGGGAGTAAAATGGGAAATTTCTGAGAAAAACTTAATTCGGTATATTCAAGTCGACCTCCTACACGGAGTATGCTATTTTCATCAAGGAATATATTAAGAGAAAGTAATTTGGGAGTTAAAATAGATTTTCCCTCCTGTAATAGTTTTATTTCCTTGAAAAAAGAATAAGATTGGACCTGTTTTATTTATTAAATCAAAAGTTTTAGGCGAGGTAATATAGAATTCCTTCAAATCATTTGCTGTGCATTTTGATAAACTTTTTTGTTCTATCAAAGTTTGGTACAAAGAAATTAATATCTTAAAATTATCGTCATATGTCTTTTTTAAAATATCTAAAGCAACGTTTAAATTCTGATTAGTTAGGCTCAGACTTGAAATTAAATCTAAAGGAGGACCGCGCAGTAAGCTTTTTAGATAATAAAATTTTTCCCCGTCAGTTTTTAATTTAGAATTTTCAGCACTACCGCTGAAAAAAGATCGCAAAATGAGGGCCATTCTTGAGCTAACCCCGTAAAAGGTTTAATGTTGATTTTTGGCAAAACAACATTAGAGGATTCAATAATATCACTATTGGATAATGTTTTTTTAATATTTTCAATTTTGGCTCCAAGTTGCGCAATAGCAATCTCGAAACGATCAGATATTAAATTTTCTGCATTGATTTCAACATCGCTAAAATCTTCAAGTGCAATTATATCACTTATATGATTTTTGTAACTTTCGTAGGTACTTAAAAGATTTTGTAATTTTACATTTAATATACAGATTTCGTCTGATCCATCAAGATTTTTGATGTAGGATTCGAGTCTAGAAAGTTGAATTTTACAACCTTTCCTTTTATTCTTTAAAGCGATTATGGTAAAATTCAAATTAATTAATATTCATTAAAAATCTAGAAAATATTAGACAGAAAATAAAATATTACCAGATAAAATGTATCAATAATAATATCACAATACAGATATCGATTATAAAAATAAAACAATAACCAACAGTTCAAAATGATATTACATAAATATTCAATATAGATAAATACTCAAATGCAGGTAGTCAGGTACCTATAATCGTAAAAATAACTTCCTAAAATTACAAAAATGTTCACAAAACAGTTTTAAAATAAACTTGAAAACATCAGGAAGTGTTTATTAACACCCAACCCAACAATTTCCTAGGAACAGGTAGGTATAAGATCTATTGTATAAAAATCTTTTGGCAAGGCTCATAAATCAGGTACTAAATGCCGATGAGTTAATGTTTTTAACACAAACACAACTGATGTTGTTAGATGCAGGAACTCCAGTTTTACATAGGGTTGAAGAAGTCTTATCAGGGTTGCCGGTTCGCAAAAATTTCTGGAAACCGAACACTCCCGATAAAGTCTTACAATTTTAAAATTATTTTGTCCGCGGTAAAATCACCGTCACTGTTTGAGTTTTTAAAAAATAAAGATTGTTCAGGTGCACTCGATGGTGATTAGTGGCATAAGTAAAGAAATTGATAGGGCAATTGTATGTACAAAGCAATAGATAAAAGAATTATAATAAAAATGTCATTTTGACAAAAAAATTGTTATTGAAAGGTAAAAGAATTATTATTAGAAGAATGTCACTCTGACAAGAAATCCGGCTCGATAAAGACCAAAACAAATGTAGGGGAAAGGATGAGGTAGCTGGTTCGATAAATTAAAAGTAAATAAATATTTGAAAAATTATGATCTCACCTTCCTACATTTGGTAGATAAAAAATGAATTAAACCTCGAAGGACCAGCGACCCATAGGTCACAAACTTGCGGATATGTAATTATGTAGTGTGTAGTAAAATAGAAAATGAAATAATTAAAATAAGAATAAATGCTAGAAATATTTTTATTACATTATTTACAAAAATCAATAAAAAAGCGGAATCGCCAACCAATCACCCTTTTTATAATAATAAAATATAAATGTTTAAGTACAATGCTCTTTAAACGCACAACTGTTTATATGAAAATATAGAACAATAAAGTTTATATGTAGATTATTGAATATCCGGCAACCCTGTAATTTGTCGGGCCGGCATTCATGAAAAGTTGGCACGAAATCGTAGATTATCTTCTGTATGAAAAAATAATTTCAGGTACTTACATATTTGATGCACAAACACTGAATTTAGTTTGATTAACTATTTAATAAAATAGGTTATTCAAAAACTGCTTCTATTTGAGAAGCGCGAGAACAGAACTATCTTGTTTCTATTTGAGAAACTGAAAAAATGAATTGACTTACGTCCTTCTATTTGAGAAGGCAGCAACGAAGTGAAGTTAAGGGTAGTTGATTTGAATAGATTAATGTAAAATTCTGACAGGCGCAGAAGATACGAAACAGCACGAAGAAGGGATGCCGTGCTGATCGTATAGACTTTAATTTAATTTAAAAGACAATTTAGTGGAATAATAATAATTATTAGAATAATAAATAAACTATTGTAGAAAATGTGATTAATTTTCTACACTACTAATTGCTTAATGTATGGCCTTACAAAAGCTTTTGATGTAGCAGTTAAAAATTGCTTACCTGGTTTTTACTATAAACACAATAAATATTAAGTAGTCATGAACATACTTTATTCATTTAAATAACTAGTGTACAGATATGGATGGAAGTATATATTTAATTTTATAGATTAAACTTCTAGTTTCTGGGTTCTGGTAGTTGAAATTTGATTTTTAGTAACAAAATATAATCCATCTTCACCAATCTGAAAATAAAGTTAATGTTAATTATGTAATGTCGAATATCATGTAATAAATGACTTACCTTTCTGCCTCTCTATTTTGTAGAAGGTGTACCTAATTATTAATTTTCAACAAAAAGTTAAATTGTTTTATTCTTCTCGGCCAGCTGTTTTGACTTTGTGAAAAATGTCAACAAATGTATCGGTCTGAAGTTAAACACCTGTTGTCTTCGGTTTATTGCTTCGAGTAAGGTCGTCTCACTGTTCGAGAATCTATGATTGTCTGCTTATAATTTAGGCGGTTTTTCAAGAAAGTCGTTGTTCTAAGGCCCAAATTTACCATAGACTGTTAATTAACCTAGGGAATTTTTCTCTATGAGATTGGTCTTCTGTTTGTCTCTGACATTAGTCATTAAATCATCACTTCCTATTTTTTGTAAAATTTTTGGCTTTATATTAAGCCATGGCCGAAATGAAAAGGCTTTTGCATTTTTGTCGGGTTTAGTTGCATTGTGTCCCCTAAATTTCGAAAGGGTAAGTTTTTTTTGTTGTCTTCACCTAGAAGTATTTTCTAAAATAATTTTATATAGGGACTAGCTGGAAGCCTATTCCTTTTCGAGGAATTACCATTTTCGGGGTAACTTATTCTGCTCCTGAATCCTGTGCAACCACACGTGGGTCCAACCACCAGTTACAGTCCCTGATGCCTCCAATTTGTCGGCGATAATAGGGCTGTGGAAAAATCAGTTAGTTACCACCAACATCACTTCAATCCCAAGAAGACTTCTCGATTTTTGCTTCCTGAAAGCATGGCCATGTGTTCGTGTTCGAGCCATTGTTCTCTGCTACAACTTTAAATTGCCTCCAGGACTCCTTCAAACTTCTCCAAATCAACCTCTACCACCTAAGCTGCTTTGGGAATAGTAGGCTTGAGAACAGGTTTTTTTTGCAATTTTTTATTTTTTTAAAAGATAATATCTTACAGAAAGTCATTTTGTTTTATGATATACCGCAAATAGTGGCTTAAATATTTTTTCTTTAAGTATTTTTAAACAAATATTTCAATAAAGTGTAAACCCTTATAGCTATAAAAGGTACTAGGTATATATAATTTTTTTTCAAGAATCAAAGTAATGAGTTATAATTTTTTTAATACTATACCACTAACTCACATAGTTAGGTATATATATTTAATTGTTTAAATATTAATATAATTTTCCAATTACTAAGTACATTTATAAAATGTTATTTTTTTTTAACTTTCAATCTGAAGGTCACTTTGCAATGTCATATTGACTATTATTTTTTTATGTACTTAACTTAGGCTTCAATTAAATATTTGCTATTTTTCAATAATTTGTTAAATTTCTATTTAATTAAAATAAAATAAAACAAGCTTTTGTTAGTTGAATCTGTGTTTTGATTTTGGAGTCTACAATTTTGCAATTTTGGTAATATTAGTTTTTTTTTGGTAAGTAAGAGTTAAATCATTTAATCGCAGTCTTCATTTTTCTTTGTTTGGTGAAGTATTACTTAACTGTATAAATAAAGTGGCGCTCTGGGCACGACTATTTTATAATTCAATTTCCACACATTAAATTTAAATTCAAAAACTAAAGCAACAGTATCTACGACCATTGCTCGCCGATGAACAGCTGCCGCTAGCATATGTAGCAAACAGATCAGTTGCTGACTTTCCATCATTAATTCTAAAATATTGCTACATATTAAAATGGCGCCCAACGTGGGGCCTGAGAAATTTTTAGAGTCTCTTCTTTGAATTTATAAAATAGTCATTAACCAAAATTGTAGACCAGATTTAAACACAGAGGTTTGAAAATTATTTACATTTTTTGCAAGAGGAGGTTGAAGGTATTTGATATCATAATTTTAAATAAATTTTTTTTGCTGGTGATCAGTACACTGGGAGTTAAAGTGAATGAAGTATGAGGTTTGATGAAACTTTTTTTGGTAAATTTTGATAAAATTTCTGAGAATTTTAGTACAAATATTTGGGAATTAAGTTGAAGGTTTTGATAAAAGTTTTTGAGTTCAAATTTATGAGTATTTTGAGTTACAAATATATGCAGAAGTATTTGTATATTGGTAAATTTTGAGTATTTTTGAGTACTTGCCATAATTTATAGTATCGGTTTTAAACTTTGAGATAAATTAATAGTAATTTTAGACCTTGAATAGTTTTTAGTAATTTAATTTTGTCAGTACATCTAAAATGGATCCGCTTTGCAAACCAGTACATTTATTGTCCACAGAGTTAGACTATGAGTTAAAATTGAGGGGTATTGTTACAAATAGGCCTGTTGCTGATAAACGTAAGGCTCTTGCTAGACTTTTTGATAAAGAAAGGAAACAAGGTTCTGATATTTTGACTTTGGAAGATCCTGATTTTGATTTTGATAATGAAAAAGTTGACGTAGAAACAACTATTAGTTCAATAGAAACTTTAATAAATGATTTTGAAGGTCCAAATACAGATTCAGTTTATAAGAGAATAGAGTCTAGGTTAGCCCATCTTGTAAATAGGATAAAACGTTTAAAAATTGATGCCAATGACTCAGACAGTTTAACTAAAACAGAATTTAAGAATGAATCTCTTGCTACAATTTTAGTTATGGAGGCAGATCTCCAAGAAAAGGTTACTAATGTAGAACCAAATGTTAATAGTAATGTCATGTTAAATTCAACACAGGTAAATCCTACACAAAGTCATATTAATTCCACAATGTTTCATTCACCACAGTATAAACATGTACCAGTTTACAAGTTAGGACTTAGCTTTGATGGTAATCCAAAAAATTTATTATCATTTATAGAAAATGTAGAAGAGATGGCTCACTCTAGGGATATATCAAAACAACAGTTATTTGAATCAGCTAGTGATTTGTTCTCACAAAAAGCTAAATTTTAGTTTAGACAGGTTAAAACTTTAGTTAACGATTGGGATAGTTTAGTGAATAAATTAAAGCAAGATTTTTTAAAGTCTGATATCGATGATGATCTTTGGGAAACCATTAAGAAACGTTTTCAAGCCATAAATGAACCTGTAGTGTTGTATATTGCATGTATGGAAACATTGTTTTCCAGACTATCTCGTAAACCGTGTGAATCAACTAAAGTCAAACATATTAGGAATGGCCTTCAGCCTGAATATAGAAAAAGATTAGCACTACATGAAATACAATTGGTAGAAGAAATAAGTTCTTTATGTAAAAAACTAGAGGAGGCAGATATTTTGAGTTTATGTTCAAGTAGTAAGTCTGATAATTATTTTCTAGAATCAGAATTAGCATATGTATCTGAATCTTCTTCCTTAGGTCCTTCACAAACTGCCATCACTAGTAAAAATAATAATCCCCAATTTCAAGGTGATAATTTTGGAAAAAATAACTATAGAGGTAAAAATAAATATAGTGGATCTTTTTCGAATAAATCTAAAAATATAATTTGTTGGAAGTGTAATATGCCTAATCACACTCATGTAAATTGTAGGGCTCCTGCCCAAGGCAAATTTTGTTATAAATGTGGTAAGGAAAATGTGACTATTAAAGAATGCCCTGTTTGTTCAAAAAACGTAAAGTAGGTGTTCCAGCAGCTGGCTCTCGAGCACTTCAAAGTTTTAAGTTCAAAGCCAACAATAAATTTAATTTTAGTCATTTTAGTAAACCAGTAGTTTCATTTAATTCTAGTAAATTTATAAATTCATTTAATTCTAGTAAACCTGTAACTGCAAACAAATCTAGTAAAAACATAGTTTCATTTTTTGATCAACAAGATTGGGATATGTGGAAAATTAAAGTAAGGGATTTTTATAAAAGTAAATTTAATAATAATGAAATTTCACCTTTATGTATTAAAAAAGAAAAGGATAATCGACCTTACATACAAGTAAAGTTGTTGGAAATGCCTATCGTAGCTTTACTTGATAGCGGTGCTAATATTTCAGTAGTTGGGAGTCAAGGTATTAAACTTTTAGAAAAATTAGGGATTTTAATTGATAGTAATTGTGAAATAAAAAATATTTCCACAGCAGATGGAAATTCTCAGTTTGTTTCAGGTAAAGTTGACTTACCAATTTTAATTAATAATATTTATAAAATAGTACCCGCTGTAGTGGTTCCTACAATATCTCATTCTATAATATTTGGCATGAATTTTTGTGAAATTTTTCAAGTTAAAGTAGATTTTCAAAATTTTAAATGGGATATACAATGCAATCTAACTGAATCTGCTCTGTGTACAGTGTCGGATGTAAATTTAACAAAGCCTTCAGAAGGTATAAAAGATTTGAATCATTTAACCAAAACCCAAAAAGCAGTTGCAAAAAAGGTAGTCGATTCTTTTGAAAAAATAAGTAATGAGAAAAAGTTAGGCCGTACTGATAAAATTAAGTTGAATATTGAGACAGGCGATGCCAAACCATTCAAGGTACCCCAATACTTGATGTCACCCTATATGTTAGATATTTTAAACAAAGAACTTGATGAAATGTTAAAGCTAGGAGTTGTAGAACCTTCTTTTAGTCCTTGGAATAGCCCAGTTTTATTAGTAAAGAAAAAGACAGGTGAATATCGTTTTTGTTTCGATGGTCGAAAATTGAACGAAATAACAAAACATGATTCCTATCCATTACCTAGAATAGACCGTATACTTAGCATGTTAGGTAAGGCTAAATACATCTCTAGTATAGACTTGAGAAAAGCCTTTTGGCAAATCCCATTAGATGAAAAGTCTAAGGAAAAAACAGCGTTTAGTGTGCCAGGTAGAGGCTTATTCCAATTTTCAGTAATGCCATTTGGTCTGTGTAATTCTGCACAAACACAACAACGATTGTGTGATTCTATCTTTGGTCCGAAGTATGAACCTTATCTTTTCTGTTACCTCGACGATATTATTCTAGTAACTGAGAATTTTGAGGATCATGTTAGGCTCTTAAATGAGGTTTTAGCAAAGTTATTAGAAGCTAACCTAACAATAAATTTAAAAAAGTGCGAATTT
Organism: Diabrotica balteata; assembly: GCA_918026665.1. Taxonomy (NCBI): domain Eukaryota; kingdom Metazoa; phylum Arthropoda; class Insecta; order Coleoptera; family Chrysomelidae; genus Diabrotica; species Diabrotica balteata. Next base: position 40,506,148 of record OU898285.1, on the reverse strand, counting down.
TTTAAGACATCACTTAAGTATCTTGGTTTTGTGGTTGACGTAGAAGGGTAGCGTACTGACCCTGATAAAATTTCAGTTATGGTTAATTATCCACGTCCAAGAACTTATACAGAAGTTAAAAGATTTTTAGGGTTATGTTCTTGGTATAGGCGCTTCATAAGTAACTTTTCCGCTTTAGTATCTCCTCTTAATGATCTTTTAAAAGGTAAACGTAAATCTCAAAACATAGTTTGGAATGATATAGCTGAAAAGTCTTTTTGTCAAATAAAAGAAGCCTTAGTTAGTGCACCTATTTTAGTTTCGCCTGACTTTACTAAAAAATTCACTATTCACTGTGATGCATCTCAATTTGCTTTAGGGGGAGCTTTGACCCAAGAAATATATGGTCAGGAACGTGTCATAGCATATGCTTCTAGAACCTTGTCTAGAAGTGAACGTAATTATACTGTTACTGAAAAAGAACTTTTAGCTTTGTTATTTTTGATTAAAAAATTCAGAGGTTATATAGAGGGTAGTAGATTTTGCTGTATTACAGATCATTCTGCACTTTTATTTTTAAACAACCTGAAAGAACCTCAAGGTAGATTAGCTCGATGGGCGATTACTCTTAGGCAGTATGATTTTGAATTAATACATAAAAAAGGAAAAGCTAATGTATTACCAGATGCTCTAAGCAGAATACCAAATATTGTCAATTCAGATCACCCTGTAGAAAAGCCAAATTCAGATATTAAATTAGATCACCCTGTAGAAAATGCAATTTTAGAAATTCAACCTAAAGATTCAGATAATTGGTATCTTTCTCTAAGAACCAAAATTTTAGAAAAATCCAAGTCTTATCCACAGTGGAAAATAATAGATGGATTCATATACAAATACATACCTAACACATTGCCAGTTTCTTCAAACTGCCATGAATGGAAACATTTAGTTCCACGTTCTCAGATTAAAGATGTCATTGCTAGTTGCCACAATCCTTCCACTGCAGGTCACTTTGGTTTTTACAAAACATTAGGTAGAGTCCAAGAATTATATTATTGGCCAAAACAGAGGGTAGATGTTTTAAAATTTGTTAAATCTTGTGAAGTTTGTCAATCTCAGAAAATGCCAAATAGTTCTAAAGTAGGGTTAATGGGTTCTCAAAAAACTGTAAACTTTCCTTTTGAAATTTTGTCTTTAGATCTTCAAGGACCTTTTCCAAGAAGTACAAAAGGAAATTGTTATTTATTAGTCATAGGGGATTGGTTTTCTAAATTTACTCTTTTATTTCCGCTTAAAGCAGCTATAGCCCCTACTATAACAAGAATAGTTGAAAATCAAGTATTTTTAAAGTTTGGTGTACCTAGGGTAATATTATGTGATAATGGGAGTCAGTTTGCCGGCAAAGTATTCAAAAAACTCATTGATAAATATGAAATTCAAAAAATTTGGTTTACTCCACGATATAGCCCACATTGCAATTTTGTTGAACGCAACAACAAAACTGTTGGTACAGTTATTCGTAGTTATGTTCAAGAGCATAAATATTGGGATACAGAAATAGATCAATTTCAGTTAGCGATTAATTCGGCTAAGCATGAGGTTCATGGCTATACGCCAAACTTCTTAGTTTTTGGGAGAAATATTCCTACCTCAGGAAAGTATTATGGAGAGCTCAAAAGCACTCAGAATTTTGAATTATCTCCAGGTAGTAGAGATAACTTTGTAAGAGATTTAGAAGGTTTAAGACCTATTTTTGAAGATGTTAAGAAAAAACTTGACACTGCTCATAAAAGATATGAGAAGAGTTATAATCTGCGTAGAAGAGATCATTTCTATAATGTAGGTGACAAGGTTTGGAAGAGGAATAAAGTCCTTTCCAACGCAGTATTGAAATTTTCTGCCAAGCTTGCACCCAAATATGTTTTGTGTACTGTACGACAAAGGATTTCGAGATTAGTATATGCACTAGACCACATTGATGGATCAAATGCTGGTAACTGGCATATTTCTGATCTTAAACCATATTATGGTTCGAATTCTGATGTTTCAGTAGGGTAAAAGCAACAGAAATTGGTTCATCAGTGATACTTTACGAAAAATTATCACTTAGTAATTTTGAACTAAAACGTTTTAGTATTTTTAGTATTTTTAGTATTTTTAGTATTTTTAGTATTTTTTTTTATTAGTTTAATTTTCATCTGTAGATAAAACGTACTTACTTGACTATTCACAGTAAGTTCAAGAATGAACAAAATACTTGAGCAAAAATGACTTTTTCATTTTTAGTTTTATTGATAGACATACCTATTTTGACTTTACCCCATTGTGACTTTTATCGATATTGTCTCCTTTTAGGACGTGTGGTACGCGTAGATACCTCCGCAATAAAACAAGCTCAAATAATTTGAAAAGTTTAAACTATAGACTTAAACTAAATTATACTTTTATGTTAATGCACTTGCACATCAATGCACGTTAAACATTTTGTGAAAAATTAAATAGTAGTTAAGGGTGAACTTAACTTAACGTAACTCAACTTAAGTGAACCTTATTATAAAATGGTGTTGAATTTAAATTTGTTTTCATTTGGACTTGATAAAAAATATATTGACAAGTCAACATATTTTTTTTTGGAAGGAAAAAGGGAATTTGTAGCAGTTAAAAATTGCTTACCTGGTTTTTACTATAAACACAATAAATATTAAGTAGTCATGAACATACTTTATTTATTTAAATAACTAGTGTACAGATATGGATGGAAGTATATATTTAATTTTATAGATTAAACTTCTAGTTTCTGGGTTCTGGTAGTTGAAATTTGATTTTTAGTAACAAAATATAATCCATCTTCACCAATCTGAAAATAAAGTTAATGTTAATTATGTAATGTCGAATATCATGTAATAAATGACTTACCTTTCTGCCTCTCTATTTTGTAGAAGGTGTACCTAATTATTAATTTTCAACAAAAAGTTAAATTGTTTTATTCTTCTCGGCCAGCTGTTTTGACTTTGTGAAAAATGTCAACAAATGTATCGGTCTGAAGTTAAACACCTGTTGTCTTCGGTTTATTGCTTCGAGTAAGGTCGTCTCACTGTTCGAGAATCTATGATTGTCTGCTTATAATTTAGGCGGTTTTTCAAGAAAGTCGTTGTTCTAAGGCCCAAATTTACCATAGACTGTTAATTAACCTAGGGAATTTTTCTCTATGAGATTGGTCTTCTGTTTGTCTCTGACATTAGTCATTAAATCATCACTTCCTATTTTTTGTAAAATTTTTGGCTTTATATTAAGCCATGGCCGAAATGAAAAGGCTTATGCATTTTTGTCGGGTTTAGTTGCCTTGTGTCCCCTAAATTTCGAGAGGGTAAGTTTTTTTTGTTGTCTTCACCTAGAAGTATTTTCTAAAATAATTTTATATAGGGACTAGCTGGAAGCCTATTCCTTTTTGAGGAATTACCATTTTCGGGGTAACTTATTCTGCTCCTGAATCCTGTGCAACCACACGTGGGTCCAACCACCAGTTACAGTCCCTGATGCCTCCAATTTGTCGGCGATAATAGGGCTGTGGAAAAATCAGTTAGTTACCACCAACATCACTTCAATCCCAAGAAGACTTCTCGATTTTTGCTTCCTGAAAGCATGGCCATGTGTTCGTGTTCGAGCCATTGTTCTCTGCTACAACTTTAAATTGCCTCCAGGACTCCTTCAAACTTCTCCAAATTAACCTCTACCACCTAAGCTGCTTTGGGAATAGTAGGCTTGAGAACAGGTTTTTTTTGCAATTTTTTATTTTTTTAAAAGATAATATCTTACAGAAAGTCATTTTGTTTTATGATATACCGCAAATAGTGGCTTAAATATTTTTTCTTTAAGTATTTTTAAACAAATATTTCAATAAAGTGTAAACCCTTATAGCTATAAAAGGTACTAGGTATATATAATTTTTTTTCAAGAATCAAAGTAATGAGTTATAATTTTTTTAATACTATACCACTAACTCACATAGTTAGGTATATATATTTAATTGTTTAAATATTAATATAATTTTCCAATTACTAAGTACATTTATAAAATGTTATTTTTTTTAAACTTTCAATCTGAAGGTCACTTTGCAATGTCATATTGACTATTATTTTTTTATGTACTTAACTTAGGCTTCAATTAAATATTTGCTATTTTTCAATAATTTGTTAAATTTCTATTTAATTAAAATAAAATAAAACAAGCTTTTGTTAGTTGAATCTGTGTTTTGATTTTGGAGTCTACAATTTTGCAATTTTGGTAATATTAGTTTTTTTTTGGTAAGTAAGAGTTAAATTATTTAATCGCAGTCTTCATTTTTCTTTGTTTGGTGAAGTATTACTTAACTGTATAAATAAAGTGGCGCTCTGGGCACGACTATTTTATAATTCAATTTCCACACATTAAATTTAAATTCAAAAACTAAAGCAACAGTATCTACGACCATTGCTCGCCGATGAACAGCTGCCGCTAGCATATGTAGCAAACAGATCAGTTGCTGACTTTCCATCATTAATTCTAAAATATTGCTACATTGATTGAGTGGATATTCAAACATTATTGATAAAATTGGAGTGCTATGAAATAAGGGGTACCATACATGACCTTTTAAAATCCTATCTTACAGAAAGAACCCAGATTGTTGCATTTAATAATCAGGAAACTGATCCTTTACCAATTTCAACCGGAGTACCACAAGGATCACTTTGGGGACCTCTGGTATTCTTGATATATATATATATATATATATATATATATATATATATATATATATATATATATATATATATATATACATATATATATTTACGGCATAAAGTGGACTCCGCCCATGTTAAAATTCAGGTTCTGGTGAGCTCCGTGGTCAAGTGGACACCGATATACGGAGCTCACTTGACCATTCCATAATATTGGCTCTGTCGATTCGTCAACATGTATAGTTTCATAATTTTTAAAAAAAATTTGGAGCCCATAATTATTATCCCTGTATCATAAATGTATTTCGCTTAGTTCACGTGTATATATTATAGGGGTCGTTCAGATCTTTTTCACTGTATATTGGAACCATAAGTATATCGGTTTAAGTAAGCTCTGATAGTTTGGCAACTATGCAATTAAGCCAGCGTTCTTGATATATACATTTTATATATTTTAAACGGTTCATACGGACTCCTGACAAGTTTGCAGAGATTATTTTTCTGATCCTCAGTTTGCCATTTAGTTTTAAACAATGTCCTGTGAATGACAAAGTGTGATACAAACTATCTGCACGGTATTTATAGCAAGTCCAGGGTTTAAAAATTTTATGACACTATTGGATGTTTAGATTTTTGAAAGCGTCTCTGTTAGGGACATAAAAGGAGGACATCTAAATTTTTCTTAGGTTTGGCTTAAAATTGATTTATAGTCTATTGTTATTGTGTTTAAGGTATAATTTAGATTTTTCTATACTTCAGCAACAAAAGTTTTTGGTTGTACAACAATATAGATGTATCGTCTATATAATAAAAGTCCTAGTAATTACTGGTATGGGTTGTGTAAATATTATACAGTGTAGGTACCATTACGCTACCCCAAAGGACACCGTTCTTCTGCGTTTTCCATCTGTTATTTTTACCATTGAGTGATCTTCTGTTGTGTAGGCATACCCGGAAAATACAAGCCATTGTTGTATTTTTGATCCAAATTTTAGAATTAGTTTTGTGCTCAGATCCTTAGTCAGGAGCCGTAATATTGTTCATTATATACGTAGATAGCAGATCCAAGCTCAACACTGTTGAAAGATTCCCTCAGCTGACTGGTTTTGTCCCCTCTGATTTTAAGTTTTTCTTTGCTTGTTTGCCTATGTTTGGCCCTCAATGTGTTTCCTGCACTAGAACTACGTCACATTTGTGTTAACCGCATATGTCTGATAAAGTTAAGTAAAATAAAGTATCTTTATCTCTAGATATTCCCTTAATATTTATAGACATAATTAGGATAGTTGGCTTTAATAGGCCAATTTGGTCGATTTTTAAACCCTATAAAAAATGGCTAATTTTTTACTTTTCATTAAAAATTTTAAATTTAACATACTGTTACTTTTAGACAATATTTCGATCATATCTGTATAGTAATAACTGTAGTTAATATAGAGTCTCTTTGTGAAAAGTAAATGAGTTTGTAATATCGGTCACAACTCATATATGGATAATAAGAAAATAAACGGTTAAAATACGTGTACAAACATATAAAAATACGTTACATGCATATTCCAGGTTCTATTTACGTATTTTCATTCCTGAAAAAGTATATTTATAATAAAGCCCTGAAGCTACCTTTAGATTCTATGAAAAGTAAAATCTATGGAAATTAGCAAATTAAAAGACATAATTCTGAGTGGCCAGCTTGAGACAAAAAATTATCCCGTCCATTACTTATTCAGTTACAAACTATAACGTGTAAACGCATACATCTTTTATTGTTAGATAAAATAAATTTTCATCAAGTAACGGTTTCAATAAACTTCGCATATTGGATATATTTACAGCTACGATAGGGTAGAGTTTATGTATTGATGTGGAGTCTTAATTTACGTGTTAAGGATGTGTTGATGTCACCCATACTGGCAAGGTTGCGGAGAATATTATTTCTGGTCCTCAGTTTTCCTTTTAGTTGTGTGTGCAGTACAAAATATTTGCAAGGTATTTATAGGAAGTCCAGAGTTGAAGCATTTCATGACACTATTGGATTTGGCTTAAAATTCATTTATAATGTATTTTTATTGTGTTTAAGGTATGATTTATATTTTTATCCACTTGAGCAACAAAATTTTTTAGTGCATCAATAGATATATCGTCTTCATAATACCAGTCCTAGTATCTACTGGTAGATGGTAGATCCAAGATCAACATTTTTGAAATGTTCCCTCAGCTGACTGGTTTTTTGTCTCTCGCACTTTGAGTTTTTCTTTGCTTTCATTGCCAGCAAAGATCTGCACTATAAATACGTCACATTTGTATTAAACTCATAGGTATATCTAATAAGTTTAAGTAAAGTTTTTTTATCTCTAGATATGCCCTCAATATTTATAGACATAATTAGAATAGTTGTTGGTCCTGAAAAGGACCGATTTGACAAAATCATATTGAACGGGTGATTAAAGAATTTGCCGATTAATTTATTAATCATTACTCAGAATATGCCGGACGGTCTCATTAGTACTTCAGTCTTCGTGAAGGCTGCTTCTTTTGACCTCATAAGTAATGGGTTAACTTTAATTTTTCATTAAAAATTTAAATTTTACATATTGACTATTACTTTTCGTATACAATTCGAATCAGATTTGTATAGTAAAAACTGTAGGTGTTAAAGAGACTCTTTGTGCAGAGTAAATAAGTTTATAATATCGGTCACAACTCATTTATATTGATAAAAAACAGTGTACAACAGTTAAAGTTACAGTAAAATACTGAAAACTTTGTTTTCAAAACTTCCACAAAATTTATTTTAACCTCTTGTCACTGCAGATGTTTCGGCTGATTGCCTTTCTTAAGTGATCTATTTTTGGCATGCGTTTACACTTTATAGTCTTTAATGAAATAGGTTGAGGAGGGGAGAACTATTTGTCTCAAGTTGGTCATTCAGAATTATATCTATGTTTTTTAATTTGTTGATTTCAATAGATTCTAACAAAGATAGCTTCATCATCATCATCAACTAGCCTTTAACGTCCACTGCTGAACATAGGCCTCTCGCATGCCGCTTAGTCCGATTTTGCGCCATCTGAATCCAATTTGTAGTCACTCTTTTTATGCCATCTGTCCATCTCGTTAGAGGTCGACCATTATTTCTGTTAGCTTGTATTCGGGGTCTCCATTCCAAAGTTCTTTTTTTCCACTGGTCATCAACTGATCTTGCTACATGACCTGCCCAGTTCCACTTTAGTGTTGTTATCCTTTCAATAACGTCTGCTACTCCTGATCTTTTGCGTATAGTAGCATTGAGCAGTGTTCATATCTAACATTATTCGTTGTTCTTGTGAGGGTTTCTGCGCCGTAGGTCATCCTTAAAGATAGATCCTATCATTAAAGATAGCTGAAGGCCTTTATTTTGAATGTGAAGAATGTTGAATTCGTCATTAAAAGAATGATTATGATCTAGAAGGTGAAGTGCGTATGTAGATCACAATCATTCTTTTAATGACGAATTTAACATTCTTTATAATTCAAAATAAAGGCCTTAAGCTATTTTTGTTAGAATCTATTAAAATCAACAAATTAAAAAACACAGATATAATTCTGAATGACCAACTTGAGACAAACAGTTCTCCCTTCCTCAACCTATTTCATTAAGGAATATAAAGTGTACACACGCCAAAAATAGATCACTTAAGAAAGGAAATAAGCCAAAACAGCTGTAGTGATAAGAGTGTAAAATAAATTTTGTGGAAGTTTTGAAAACAAAGTTTCCAGTGTTTTATTGTTACATAAAATGAATTTCTATCAAGTAACGGTCAAATCGATCATAATCGATAATGGAAGCCAAATTTTACTCTCTAATTATTGATTCAACACCAGATATATCTCACATAGATCAGCTTACCGTCATTCTTCACTATGATCTTCTAAGTGGTATAAAAGGATTTTTTGGGATTTCTATCTATATTTTCTGATACTGGTGAAAACTTAGAGAACGTTATTTTAGAATTTTTAAATAATTTAGGTTTAGGCTTTCTGATGGCTTTATATGTTATATAAAGGTCATTGTAAAAAAACAGAGATGGAACTAGATTCTCGATTCAAATAGTCAAAAAATTAAAGCACAGCTTACTAAAATAGGAAATACGCCTATTTAAGATATTCCAAGGTACAAAGCAGCACCTAGCATATAATGACGAAATATATGTTATAAGAAACTCACTATTTTATGTAAACGATATCTTCAATAAGGTTCAGAGAGCACAAAAAAAGTTTCACTTGAAATCATTGAAGTGAAAACCAAATAGAGCAAATAAAGAGAAGAGAACGATTCAATAAATCTAGATAAAACATTAAAGTATTTACTATTTAAATTGGAATAAGCCACAATTAAAGGTTAAAGTACGTTTATTGACGTTTCAATTTCCACTTCGGAAATCGTTCTCAAAATACAAACATCAGTAAATTAAACAAATTTTGTTTTTTGGTGAAAAAATTCTTCTAATAATTTAATTTTATCTGACCCATTTATATTGACAATTCAGGCATACATTATATTATAGTTTAAAGTGGACGACTTTAAAATGATATTGCCAATATTGTGGAGTTGCGTTCCTGGGACGACTTTACTTTTAAGATAGTTCATTCGATTAAATGAAATCAATTTTAACTTGAGAATATCCGTCAGACAAAAATCATAGCATGTAATTAGTCTTTAAAAAGGCAAACACATGCCATGATGACAGTAAAACTCTCCTGTTAGCGATTTCTATTTCATTCATCCCATAAGTGTTTACACATTTGAGATCTATCTATTCGGGATAGTATTATGAGGTTTTTTTCCTGGTTTTTCCCCTTATAATTTACTGTGGAATCACTAACAGGAGAGCTTTACTGTCAACATGGCATTTGTTTGTCTTTTTAAAGACGAATTACATGCTATGATTTTTTTGACGGATATTCTCAAGTTAAAATTGATTTCATGTACTCGAATGAACTATCTTACAAGTAAAGCCGTCCCATGAACGCAACTCAACAATATTGGTAATATAATTTTTAAAGTCGTCTACTTTAAAATGTATAATGTATGTCTGACTTGTCAATATAAATCAGTCAGATAAAATTAAATTATTCGAAGAATTTTTTCACCATCTTTTCCAAAGTGGAAATTAAAACGTAAACAAACATACTTTAACCTTTAATTTTGGCTAAAATAGATTCAGAACAATATTAAAAAAAACATTAAAATCCTCATGTTATCGCTGCAAATCCGTATAGAATGAGAACCCATGCTAAATAAAGAAAGCTCTTATAACAATATGGTTTAGGAAAATAAACCGCAACGACTAAGGCAGATCAGACTCATGCACTATAGGTCATTTCCAGAGGCAATGTGCTAATTGTACGTAAAATAAATCTTTTTAGGGTAGATCTTTTACAGCAGGTGTGGTTCAAATACACCTAAAGCTAAAAACTGTCGATGTTTGTATGAAAGAAGACTATTTCATTTTTTATGCAATTTTAATCTAATCCACAAGGAAAATGAAATACGTGTTGTTAACTGTATACCATGAATCACAAAAGTTTAATTAAAAAAAATATATATATAAAAGGTATATAATTAAACAGACTCTTTCGGGCTACATCACATAACGTTTCGGACCAAAAAGTCCAACATCAGTGAATTACTACCAGGTATACATGAGTATCTGCAGATACTTTTGACCTCGTTGAAGAACGTAGAAAACTTAAAATTGCTGGAATCGAGAACCCTCTCAGGAATTAGCAGTACCGACAGCTATCTAGAGCTATTCAGGCTGCTTGTAGACGAGACAAAAACAAGCATATAGAGAAAATCTGCAGAGAAATTCAACTACATGCCGACACAAATAACACCAAAGAACTCTTTGATAAAGTCAGACAACTCACACGTAAATTCAAGCAGAAATCTTGGTCTATCAAAGATGATGAAGGTAATGTACAGACGGATTTGGACAAGGTTATTGATGTTTGGAGGGCGTATTGTAAGTCTTTATACGCCAATACGGACCAGATGCCAGCGGACGCCCCATTTGTACCTGACTGCCAGACCTCCACTTTCCATTCTCCTTCAACAGAGACACACCACACTAGTTTTGAGTCTGAACCTGACATACTTTTTTCCGAGGTGGAATTCGCTTTAAAAAGACTTAAGTTAAACAAAGCAGCAGGATATGATCTCATTACTGCAGACGTCTTGAAGCATCTTCCGGAATGTGGAGTGAAAATATTACATCGATTGTGCAATGAAATATGGCACACAGGCGTCTGGCCTGAGGATTGGAGAAAGACCATAATCATACCTCTTCGTAAGAAAGGTTCAACAAATAATTGTAACAACTACAGGCTATTAGCTCTAATATCACACGCCAGTAAGGTGATCCTCTACATACTGCAACGGCGTCTAGAAAACTTCATAAGTTGGCAAATAGCACCTGAGCAGGCTGGATTTGTAAAGGGCAGAGGTACTAGAGAACAAATCCTTAATGTACGAAACATCATAGAAAAAGCCAGAGAATACCAGATCCCGATATTTATATGTTTCGTCGATTATACAAAGGCCTTTGATAATGTTAGATGGGACAAACTATGGAACATATTGACGACAATGGGTGTACCTAAACACTTGACTCACCTTATTAGCAAACTGTATCAAGATAACCTGGCATATATTCGAATGGACGGATATCTGTCTAACAAATGCACTTTGGAGAAGGGAGTACGCCAAGGATGCGTTTTATCTCCCTTATTATTTAACATCTATTCGGAGTTCATAATGCGCAGAGTTTTGGATGGTTGGGAGGGAGGAGTAAACCTAGGTGGTGTTAAGATATCTAACTTGCGTTTCGCAGACGACACTACACTTCTAGCCTCTACTCCAGAAGAAATTACTAGATTATTAAAAAAACTCGAGGTAGAAAGTGCTAAATTTGGACTCATTACTAATTGTTAACTACAACAAAACCAAAATCATGGTTATTGATCGCCAACAACAGTTTCCTGAAACCCAAAATATTGCGGGAAGCGAGGTAGTCTCATCTATGATATATCTTGGAGCTCTATTTAACAACACAGGCAGTTGTGAATCCGAAATTAGAAGACGCATTCAACTAGCAAGAGCAGCAATGAGTGAACTAAACGGGGTCTGGCGTGATCGTCACATTACTATGACAAACAAAAAGAGACTCGTTTCAACTCTGGTCTTTTCCATATTTTACTATGCATGCGAGACATGGACAGTCAAAGAATCAGATGGACGACGTATAGACGCCTTTGAAATGTGGACATGGAGACGCCTGCTTCGAATTCCATGGACGGCTCGCCGTACAAATATCTCGGTTCTGGATGAAATTAAACCGGATCAACGTCTCTCCAGTACCGTTTACTCTAGAATTTTAAAGTTCTTTGGCCATATCCATCGAAGTGATCACAAAATGGAGCGGTTGGTGGTCCAAGGAAGGCCTCAGACTCAACGCCAACGCGGAAGATCTCCACAGCGATGGGCGGACATTACTAAAAAGCTTCTGAATAAACAGTATACTGAGGCAATACATATAACTGATGACCGCGAACAGTGGAGAAATATTATCAATCAAACTGTCCGAGCTGCTGAAGCCCAATTATGAACCACAACACATCTACTAAGATGTTAATGACTGTGATGATGATACATGAGTCAAGCTACCAAAATTCTGGGTAAGTTGTAAGTAGTTGAAAAGATGTGTTGTTAAAGTATATAACAGGTAGTATACTTAACAGCTTAAGACTCAGAATAAAGGTTGTTGGTGACTCTCAGACCATGTCTGAATACGTTCTAGATGGCATGTGAGTTGCCATAGTCCGATAGATTTCCTTCGAATCATCAAATTTTCATGGTTTGTTGTAATTTTTTTCATCAACTAATTTTTCCAGTTTAATACTTCTTTGTAATGAAAATTTTTGTTTGTCAACATGTAGTATATCACTGATTTGTGTCTGCTTGATAAAAGTATACTTTTGTCGATCTTGCCTACTGAAATATGTTATTATTTATTGTGTTTTCATCTTATGCGTCCACATTTTTAAGAATTTTCCGTTTTTATGTTGTATACTTTTAAGATTTACTTCATACCTGGTGCTATGTCGTTGCTAAATCTTGTGACCTGTGACCTTTTTACCTCATTTGTCTGCGCAAAATGGCGCAAATGGCGCGAATGGCGCAAATGTCTGCATGTGTTTCATTAATTCTGTTATTAGTTTCTTGCCCTTGTTGTTGTGTACTGTAATATTTAAGATCGCTTAATTTACTTATGATTTACTGGTTAAATGTAAATTGTGACTCTGATGAAGAGATAATATCCAGGATCGAAATATCACGTAAGGCTTTTATGACCTGGAAACCAGTTTTATGCAACAGAAACCTGTCAATGAACATTCGTAAGAAGGTCCTGAAATGTTATGTGTGGTCGATCCTATTGTATGGTTGTGAGACATGGACGTTAAAACCACAATGCTAAACAAGTTAGAAGCATTCGAAATGTGGTGCTATAGACGAATCCTAAAGATATCGTGGGTTTCGCACACTTCCAATGAAGATGTTCTTCAAATGATCAACTCAGAACGTCTGCTCATAAACATCATAAAGAGGAGAAAAACAGAATACTTCGGCCATATAATTAGAGGACCCAAATACCATTTACTTCGCCTTATAATACAAGGAAAAGTGGAAGGAAAGAGATGGATTGGTCGAAAGAAACTTTCATGGCTGCGTAATATTAGACAATGGTGTGGTTTCACAGTAGAAGAATTATTTCGCGCAGCAGCCGACAGAGAAAGGTTTCAGGAAATTGTAAGCATGATGACGGCCAACGTCATGAATACGGACACGGCACCCAAAGAAGAAGAAGAATTTACTTATGTTTACTTTTACTTCCGAATATTTCTTCGTACGCTGTATTTAGTTCTGTTAAATTACGTTAAAAACAAATAAGTGTCTTATTATTAACATGTTTTTTCTGATATATCTTGCAAATGTGTTGATCTGACCAGTTTTTCCTTGATTTGAGCCATCGTACAATGGGCTGGTATCTAAAAGTGAATCTTGCGAATCTAGATTTGGTTTCTTTCGTTCTCTAGCTACTTATCTTCTAGAGCAAGGGTCACAAATTATATTCCGTAATGATCCGTTTTCGAAAGTCTACTACACTTCTGTAGTCCGGACACTCAGCACTAAACCATGCAGTGGCGTAACCGGAGGGGGGCGCTACCCAGAAACCCTCGAGTAGTTGTAACCCCCTTCCATCAAGATATCATTCTCGTTATAGTTGAAACCAGGCAACTAGGCCATCTTGTTTAGGAAGGGGTACATTAGTTTAATTTAATTCAAAATTAATGATTTCAATAAGTCTAAAACTAAAGGTAAAATTCCTTACAAAATTAGACTATTACTCTGTCAACCGAGATCTGTACCGATTTTGGACAAATTTGGCTTGTCTCTAGACTTTGGGTATCTTCATAATTTGAATACAGTTGTTCATCATCCGGATAAGCCATTGTAGTATTTTCACTATATGGTGGATCCAAGCTCAACGTCGTTTAAAAGTTCTCTCAGCTGACTGGTTTTGTTCTTTCTTACTTTAAGTTTTTCTTTGCTTCGTTTTCGATTGAAATAGCATGTCTATATCTATAATGGGGTTTTTAGCGATCAGCTTTATACCAAGTGCCCTAGGTTAGGCCCTATATGTGTTTCCTGCTCTAGAAATAGCTCAGATTCGTGTTTAGCGCATATGTCTCATAAGTTTAAGTAAAGTTTCATTATCTCTAGATATACCCTTAACAGTTGTTATTAGAATAGTTGGTCCTAAAAAGCACCAATTTGACAAAATCAAAAATCATATTAAAGGGGTGACTGAAGAATTAGGCGATTAATTAATTAATCATTACCCGGGGTATGCCCGATTGCGGTGGTGTTATTAGTACTTCAATCTTCGTACAAGCTCGTTCTTTGAACCCATAAGTAATGTCTAATCTTTTACTTTTTAATAAAAATTTAAATTTTACATGCCGTGTATTACTTTTGACGATATTTCGAATCAGATTTGTATAGTAATAATTTTAGGTATTAAAGACTTAATTTAAAATAACTTATTTTTAACAACTTAGGTATTAAAATTGTGATATCGGTCGCAACTCATATATAGAGATTTAAAAAAGGTGAACGAATTAGCGTTACAGCTGATTTGAAAACTAAATATTATGAAACGAATCGGGGATATTATATTACACAAACTAAACCGCTTGTCTACAAAAAAAAATCGGGGAAAATATGATGCGGCTGGAAAGACTAATGACTTAGCTAATTGCCACATAAATATCAATGTAATGCAATTAGGATGATTTTGTATATTTATAAATATACAAAATAATATTATATTATACATTATACCCATACAGATACAATAGTAAAATAAAACTACAGCTATTACACAATATAGTAAATACTTATTTAGATAAACGTAAAATGGTCCACTGAACGTTAACGATAAATGTTTCAAATAAAGGTTAAAACATGTTTTTCAATTCGCGGTAAAAGATTTATTAGAGTGCAGCATAAAAGATAAATTCGTAACAAAATTCATATTATTATTCAAACGGTACTCGATACAGTAGCAAAGTAATTTTGGCAACAAATATGTAGATTGTACCTTGCTCCTTTGACACACAGAAACCACAAAAGAATCAGCTATAGCGCAAAGCTACCCCTTAACCAAGACACGACTCTCTTGTTTGACAGATAGAACTCGTCTCTTCGATAACTGAGCAGCCACCTCATCTACTGGATAGAACAACTGTCTTTGATGACTAAGCAGCCTTCATCCCTACTGAATGGAATGATTGTCTTTGATGACTGAGCAGCCTCCAACCTTATTGGATGGAATGACTCTCTGTTACTGGGCTAATTATACGAGAAGAATCAAAACTAACAAAAAATTGATATTTTAATAATGCTTTATGTAGTTGCAAAACTACAATAGTAACAACAAAAACTTCGATAAATTCAATACGAAAAAGCGGAAAAAATGGGTCCTCCATATAAACGAGGATAAAAAATATATCATAAAAAGAGAAACATGATAAGACATACTATGTCAATAGACCAGTACAACTTTAAAATGGTTCATCGGTCTAATTATGTGTGAACTAAAATCACTGTTAATAAAAACATTACAAACGAGATTAACAACAGAATATATACTGGCAATCGCTCCTTTTTAAGCAAAAAATTAAATAGACGACGAAAAAACAAAATAGCCGATTGAGCGTTGCAGAAAGAAGAATATTATTAAAGAAATATATGAACCTGTTATGGATAATATCACAAATAAATACAAAGTGCGAAACAACTGGGAACTAATTTATTATAATATAAGCAGCCAGATAAAGTAAAAACATAAATAACATCTTGCAATACCTATCTTGTATCTACGCAATACCTTGTAAAAATAATATTGTACATTTTTGAGAACGAACTCCTATTTAAACATCGAAACGCCAAATAAAATATGTATTAATAAATATTGTGTCATATTTCTTGTATTCTATCCAAAAAATAAAAAAAAAATAAAGTTGGACATATTGAGATGGATAACTGAATACTATAGAGTACAGTTAGTTAGAGCTACCGAATATTTTAATACAATCAAACTTGGTGTGAACATTTTGGTTAAAAGAATAAATTTGATTTTTATACTACACATGTAGTTGACGTTTCTATATCCAAATTCCTTTTTTTAGTTCTTTTCTAGACACGTACTAAACAAATTTTGTTTATATTGCAATTTCTTCTTTTTGTAGATTTAATAGTGATATGAAGATATCAGTTTGATACATAGACGTAAAATACAAATGGACTAACTGTTGCAATAAAGATCCCTTTCCCCAGGGCGACAGAGAAAAGTGACGAAAAGTAGACTAGCGTCTAGATCTAGAGCCTGACCTACTCTTATGTGCAGACTTGCGCAGTTTCATTTATTTGACATAATATCTATGTTAAAAAAATATGGGTACATATCTTAGGGTATATACTATATACATTATTAAAAACAAGTTGAGATACGAAACTGAACTCACTCTTCTTTATTGAAATTAGGTATAGAACCTTTTAAAGGCATAAGGAGACATGCAGAGAGTGATCTATTCATTAACCACCATGTATCCTAAAATAAGTTAATTAAAACTATAACATGCAATATATCAAAGTTCTGGGAATTTTGTGCAGAATCCAAAAATTTTATAATATAACCAATGTTTCATTTAAAATATTAAAGTTGGTATCATAGTAATTGATACATAACATCAGTCAACATCCTGTATATAAAATAACAAATTTTTATTGGAAAAAATGCGCAAAAAGTTTTTTTTTAATACTTTTTAAAACCATTTTAAAAAACCTTTAGTTTTGTGTTGCTATTATTTAGGGGAAAGCGTTGTACCTTGGGACGGTTTTGAAACAAAGATTTTTATTATTACTTGGGCAAACTTTATAATAGTTTTATTAATACTGACTTAAAGTCCATGTTTTAGGGAATTTATTAATGTTTTAAAATATAAAATATGTCAATTAACAAGGGAGTAAAAAAATATTTTCTTCACCCTTGCTAAGTATCCCAAGGTACATCACGGTGTTGTACCTTGGGATACAGGTGTTGTACCTTAGGACTAAGTAAAGGAGTGAAAGGGAAAAAATCAATAAAGCAAATAAATCTTATGTAATGCATATAAAAATACATAACATTAAAGCTATAAAAACATTATTGGACATAACAGTCAATTAAGCAAATAAACCTTATGTAATGCTCATAAAAATACAAAGCATTAGAGCAGCAAAAAAATTAGTGAACAAAAAAATCAATTTCGGAAATAAATCTTAGGTAATCCTCATAAAAATACAAAATATTAGAGCAACAAAAATTTTTACATAAAGACTATAAAAATACAAAACATTAGAGCAAATCTCTTATAACGGCTACTTTTACCTAATTAGTTCATGGGCATGTCATATGTACTGAAATTCACAGGAAACTTGAGTGATTGCTTCAAACGCTCCGAGGTTCCTGTGGTTGAGGGCGAAGGCAACTTGCATATGATTTCTCCCTCGTCTATTTCATATAAAGTTTCATTTCTTAAGAGAAAAGTATTTCTTCCGGTTTTAACAAGATATTGAATTTCATACAAAATGTCTATTTTTTGTACGACTTTTGCTACATAATAAACAGTTTTTTTCTTGCCATCAATTTTAACTAAAACATAATCGTCTTGTTTTATTTCTTCACATTCAATCTTCTCCCGTAAGGCTATATCCATTTCTTCCTCCAAAACTCCTTGTATTAATTCTTGCACGGATATATCACAATCTTCTTCGTCAGACAAAAAAGTCATTTCTTCATCCTCAGAACTGGAGGTCTCTATAATTTTGTCTTTGTTTTTCTTTTTGGGATTATTTTTGTTCTTCTTCCTATCAGAAAACAGTTGTTTAGGAGTGACAAAACTTCTTTTCTTTTAATTTTTGTTATCTTCAATCTCCTTTTTTTCTGGCGTGTCGGTCAGTATTCTGCACCTTCCAGGTTTTCTTCCTCTTACGGTCTTCTTTCTCATCTGGGCTTTTGGAAACGGGCGAATCATTTCTGGTGTCACGATTTTAGATGTTGATGGGATCTGTAGGTGACAGATAGACGATGATGAAGGCTGGGCTAAAGTCTCACTCGCTTCAAAATGACTGGTAGAATCCAACACAACGTCATTTCTTCGTCGTTGAGTCTTTTTAATGTCTGTAGGCCTACCATTTGTATTTTCCTGAACCAGTTCACGATCAGTTACGTAGGATGAAAGAAACTCGTTGTCAGTAAAAATGTTTCTTTCAAATGGAAATATTCCTGTCACCTGAAAACCTTTCTCAATATTTTCTTTTGTAAATGCTTTGTTGTAAGCACTGCCAATTAATCCAGCAACATCATATATCTGGATAGGTTTTCCAGGATTCGATAACATCCAACCATTCATGGTACTGCTGTAGTATGTTTTATACGGGCCAAACACAGTTCGGTCTAACGGCTGAAGTTTGTGTGAGGTATGGGGTGGGAAGGTTAACATCACCACGCCGTTTTCCTTCGCTAAATTTAAAGCTTCAATCGAGATGTGAGATTCATGGTTGTCTAAAATAAGCAAGACAGGTTTGTCTCGAGTAGGTTTCACATGCCTGATGAAGTGCTTCAAGAAATCAACAAATAACACTTCATTGGACCACCCACTTGGATTTGCACCACCAATTGCACCATTTGGGGCCCCAATGAGCATATGTTGTTTAAAATTAACACGAGGATAAATGAGCATTGGTGGAACGCTGTTCCCAATAGCATTGACACATGCTATCATCGTTATATTAATTCCTCTTTCCCCTGAAGTGACAGAACCAACCTGCTTTGTTCCTTTTGTACATAGAATTTTAGGAGGCACATGGACTGTTGAATTACCTGTTTCATTAAGATTGTAGATCTCGTTTGCTTGAAACTGATGTCTTTCTATGACTAGCTATAATTGATCGAAAAATTTGTTCACGTTGTCTTTGTTAAAGCTTGTTGCTCTTGCAAGGCTCGTAGGCTCGGGTTTACGTAAGCTTAGTTGTGGCGTTTCCTAAAGCCACGTAACCAGAACTCTCCAGCAGATTCTGCGGTAATCCATTCTTTTGGAACTTTGATTTTGTTATTTTCCTGCTCTGCCAAGCTTTTCGCATACTGGAAGGCTAGTTTAAGTGTGTCTTTTTTTGTAAGGCCGTAATGCAGAGCAGCTGATTTTTTAAGATAACTAACTAACATAAGCTCTTGTTCGTTTGAAAAAACCTTTTTTACAGCATTTTTTTCACTGTCATACATAAAATTAGGCTGTTCATCATTATGGTTTAATGAAAGGTATTTTTGACAGTGTCTACTCAAAGTCGAATTGCTTAACTCATACCTTCGTGCAGCCTCATTAACCGTAAGTAATCCCTTCAGAACATCGTTTACTGCACTTTCTAAAGACTGCTGGTTGATCTTCACCCGCGTCTTGCCGTCTTTGCTGCGAGGCATAGTTCTAAAAAAAACAAAAACAAATTCGGCTAACTATAAAGCGTTTTAAAAATAAACAACTTACAATAAACAACATTCACAAACAAACCAGCCACTCAAAAATTACTGGTATACATTAGGTCCATCAGAAAAAAATACAACGCTCCAGTACATACCAATTTAAGCTTTTCAAAGCATTTAATTGAAAAAAAAATCTATCAGTGTTGTACCTTGGGACGTCCTAAGGTACAACCGTAATTCAGTCCCAAGGTACAACACGGTGCAGAAAATTAAAACGTGTCTTTTAAATATATTTTAGGTTAGTTGTACACGATAAATAATTATATCATTTAGTAGAGCACATCTCAGAGTATAATATAATGTCTTATGTTTATTCATAAATTAAAGAGTAAAAATTACAAAAAACAAACAATAAAACAACTAAAAATTACTTACCAATGAAAATTTCGTATTTTGTTCGGTAACTCACACACAGTTCTCTTAAAAGTTGCCAATCACTCTACACTAACCCCTGGTGGCTAAGTGAAACAATTTAACAGGTTAGTTTGGTCTGTCGATCATAGATGACAGAGCAATTAAGCTCGTCCCAAGGTAAAACTGTCCCAAGGTACAACGCTTTCCCCTACTATTTATTTTAGAGTTATTCTTATAATTTAAACATTATTAAATTTATCAAACGGGTTAAAGAGATAGATTGAAGTAATTATATTATTAATTTATAAAAAAAAATGTTTGCAACCAACAATACACATAAACCTCATTGACACATTCAGAAATGGATACAATTGAACTGCGCATGTCTGCACATAAGAGTAGGTCAGGCTCTAGACGCTAGTGAAAAGTAGTCCCTGCATCTCTTTCTAATTTGTCAGGTTTATTGAAAGATCTTATCATCAGCATAACTAGGAGCTGTTTTGTACCTTGGGCCGTTAATTGATTACATCGTAAATAGGTGCTATTTCTATCTTAATACGCTGTTCTTTAATTTTTTGACTATTTGAATTGAGAATCTGTATTTTATTCTATTGTTTATTAATGTAGAGTTTCTTGGCGCTCCTTTCCATCTTAAGTTTTTTGTTTCCCGTATCACTATTACAACAATTTTTCGGGATACCGACGTAGAAAATTCGTTGTTATGTACATGTTTCGCTGTCCAACAGCAGAAAATTTGTCTCGTTGTAAAGTCAATATTATTTTATTAGAAAATATGATATTGTCTAATAATAAGTTGTTTTGCGTTGCTTTCTCAGACTGCTACCGTCGTGCCGTCTGGTATTTGATATTTCGCTGTTTAAGCAACAATTTCCATACGCATTAACTTAATGCTGATATCCTGCTTTCCCAATCCAGGTAGCTGTTCCGAAACCAATAAAACTGTTACACTCATGCTTCCTATTAGCCAGCCCAGGACTATAGGTACGCGTTATTATCGTACTGATGTTAGTGCTGCCCCTTATAAGTGAATGGAATATGAAAGGAAGGTTTTGGCAATTTAATATGCTCTTGTGTGTTAGAATATAACTTCGAGAAAGTAAAAGGAGATCAAACCGCTATTCGGATTTAATCAATAGATAAAATATTAGAATGCTATAAAATAATGCTATTTATTAGCATTAATTAGTTTATAATAGACACTTACTAAAGTTTGAAAATAATTAGAGCAAGTAATATAAATTATCACCGTGCTTATTATACATAAAAATAAATTTATATTGTTAACAATTTATATTATAACCTATTTAAATACATTAGCCCAATATTCATGAAATTCCTCGATGAGTAAACTGGTGGATATTTAAATAAATTTTAGTTCCAAAATGTACCTGCTATAAAATTTGAAAATCTACGACTAATACAATTATTGACAACATTGCAGGAGCTTAGTTGTGTACGCTAAAAACTATATACGGATCCCAAAAATGTTTTATTTAGTTACGGAGTCCACTTGATCCTACCTGTTGGTCAGAGTTTACATAAAGCGCTACCTAGATAATAATATACATGGTGTATATTCTACTGGAGTTAGTATAATACCGTTTTAGTACGGAGCCTACATTAACCGTTAGAAGTATATATATATATATATATATATATATATATATATATATATATATATATATATATATATAATATATATATATTATATATATATATATATATATATATATTTACGGCATAAAGTGGAGTCCGCCCATGTTAAAATTCAGGTTTAAGTGAGCTCCGTGGTCAAGTGGACACCGATATACGGAGCTCACTTGACCATTCCCTAATATTGGTTCTGTCGATTCGTTAACATACAGAGGTTCATAATTTTTAAAAAAATTTTGGAGCCCATAAATACCCCTGTATCATAAATGTATATCGTGTAGTTCACGTGTATATATTATAGGGTCGTTCAGGTCTTTTTCACTGTATATTTGAACAATTAGTTTATCGGTTTAAGTAAGCTCTGAGAGTTTGGCAACCGTGCGATGATAGCGTATATTTTCAAAGTTTATCCTGAACGGTTTATATGAGCTCCTTATTTTTATCTACTTTTTGTAGGCCGTGTAATGCCATACGCATTACACTGTGTAATCAAGGATATCTTATTACCGGTATTACTACGTGCTAATAGGTACAAGGTACAGGTTATTTAAAAAACAGGTATATAGATACAAAAGGACTTGGGCTTATTATTTAATGGAATGGTCACTTGCATAGAAAATTTTATTTTCTCTGCATTTTTAAAAATGTTATTTTTTTACTTAATATAGTTTTATTAGTTCAATGTTGAAGTCTACGTTTTTTTAATTGTAGAAGTTTCGTACTATTTATATTTTTTTTACGTGACTTTGTTTTAGTACGTTTTATAGAAGCATCCCAATAATAAAAACTGTTTTTATTTCATTCAATGTTCTGCGATATCTTGTATAAAGTTTTTTTATTATTTTAGTTTTGGTCTTATTTGTACTACATAATATGATATATTGATAGAAGGTTATCTCAAAATAAATATGGTTAAGTGATATAGATATATATAATAGATATTTTTGTGTTAAAATGTGTAGTAGTGTGCACAAAAAGAAATAATGGTTAATTTGTAGGGCGAAAGGACGTTCGCCTCATTTTTAGCTGACAAAT
This sequence comes from Diabrotica balteata, assembly GCA_918026665.1. Classification (NCBI taxonomy): domain Eukaryota; kingdom Metazoa; phylum Arthropoda; class Insecta; order Coleoptera; family Chrysomelidae; genus Diabrotica; species Diabrotica balteata. The sequence goes on along the minus strand of OU898285.1, from coordinate 40,483,200 downwards.
ATTATTTCTGACCTCAATTTACCTTTTAGTTTTAAACAATGATCTGTGAATAATCACGTGCAATACAAGCTATTTTCAAGGAATTTATAGATAGTCTACAGTTCAACGATTTCCTGACATTATTGGAGGTTTAGTTTTGTGAAAGCGTTTGTGTTAGGGAAATTTAAGGAGCACATATGAGTTTTTCAGGCGTTTTGGCTGAAAATTGATTCATAGTTTATTTTTATTGTGCAATAATAGGTGTATCGTCTGTATATTAGAAGTCCTAGTATCTATAGGTATGGGTTAATCGTTTGTTTATACAATGTAAGTGTCTTTATGCTATCCCAAGCGAGACCGTTCTTCATCTGCTATTCTTACCATCGAGTGATACGAAAAATATTCCATTGTGTAGGCATACACAGATAATTTTATCGTTTGTTATCTACGGGGATATCATATAATTTTTGGAGAAATATCCTGTAATTTAAGGTGTCGTAAGCGGAATTTATATTGAAAAATACCACCCCTGATACCCGATATTTTCCGTACCCGTCTTTGCTGTCTTGAGTAAGATTTAGTATTTGTAAAGTACGCGATCTTCCCTATCTATAGCCACTCTCGTCTTATAATTTGAGATTTTTTTCTAATATCGGTGAAATCATATCATCGTCTCTTGTGCAAAAGTATTTTAAATAGCTGACAAAACAAAGATATTGGCCAATAGTTTTTGTGGTCGTTGGAGTTTTTGCCAGGTTTAAGCAAGGTAACAACTTTGGCTCGTCTCTAGACTTTGCGTATCTGCATAATTTGAATACAGTTGCTCATCATCCGGATAAGCCATTGTAGTGTTTTGGTCCAGATTTCGTAATTAACTGTGTGTTCAGATCCTCAAGGCAGGTAGTTGTATTATTTTTCATTTAATATGTAGATGGTGGATTCAATCAAGCTGACTGTTTTTGTCCTTTCTTATTTTAAGTTTTTCTTTGCTTCTTTTACGTCAGAGATAGCAGATCTATATCTATAATAAGGTTTTCAGAGATCAGCTTAACACCAAATATCCTAGGTTAGGCCCTATATGTGTTTCCTGCACTAGAAATACGCCTGATTCATGTTTAGCGCATATGTCTGATAAGTTTAAGTAAAGTTTCTTTATCTCTAGATATACCCTTAACATATATAGGCATATGTTATTAGAATAGTTGGTAGTAAAAAGAACAAATTTGACAAAATAAATAAGTTTGTGATATCGGTTGCAACTCATGCATGTACAGATAGATAATAAGTAAGTATAGATAATAAGAAAATACACAGCTAAAATAAGTGTAAAAAATTCCAACTACATACACCGGTGCCATTGTTTAAGTGATGGGTTTATCACAGATATCAAAGGTTACATTTTAATTCAAGGTTCTATTTACATATTTTCAACATGAAAAGACATGTTTATGCTTTTATTTTTTTAAATCTATTATTTTCTCTTTCTTGCAGCTATTTTAATGTTCTTTATTAATTGTCTTGTTTCTGCAGTAGGAATATATGTGTACCATGATAGGTTGTTATTTTATTTCATGTAATTACTCTTTGCTTTTGCCAATTGCTTTCTTACTTCCTCAGCGATTGGTATTTTTTTTTCTCATCAATAACCTCATCCTCTCTCGATATAGCTATTCTAAGATATTTAGATTTCACTATATGCTCATATCATTTGGTTTTTATCTCAAATTTGGACCTATGATGAAATTTTTATATCTTACATCTAATGCTTTCATATTAAACTGGAATAAAATACTTAAATACTAGCCAAATTGACATTAATTTTATAGATTCCATTTTATTAGTACTGATGGTACATGATTAGCATCTGTTGGTACTATATATCAATTTCAACACGTGGAAGTGAGAGCAATCTCCTGTTAGTAATTCCAGTGTCAATTATGAGAAAACCCTTGATTGGATATTATAGGGTATCCAATATTTCAATCAGCGGTATTTCAGAGTGATTTTTTTTTAATTTTTATATATATTTGCAAAATGGAGAAGGAAGTTCAGTACAGAGCCGGTTAAACAGGTAATCTGTCAATTTAGAAGTAAGAACAAGTACCAACTTGCTAAAAAGCACACCCATACACAAAAGGGATGATAAAATGTACTGCACAAACTGTAGTGGTATGAGTTACATATAAGCTATATATTAATAATCAGGATATACAGTATTTTTTCTAATACACCTGGAACGATTGAGCAAATAGGTGAACTATCAAACAGGAGACTATTAGTGTAGAATTAGAAAAACTTAAAAAATCGTTGATCAAATATTCTCTATTAGGCAGTTAATGAGAAATGTTGGGAATACAGAAAAAACATTAAACCAGTTATTTATAGATTTTAAACAAACACATGATATAATTATAAGAATAAAACTATGAAATACCATGGCAGAACAAGGCTTACCTAAGAAATTAATTAATTTAACAAGGGTGAAGGACGAAAACTGGACAAAGTGCTTTAAAAAAGGCGAACGAATTAGCGTAACAGCTGTTTTAAAAACTAAACAATATGAGACGAATTGGGGATATTATATTACACAAACTAAACCGCTTGGATACAAAAAATATCAGGAAATAATGATACGACAGAAAAGACTAATGACTTTACAGCTAATTGCTACATAAATAGCAATGTAATGCAAATAGATGATTTTGTATATAAGACTAATAATATATTATAAATTATACCTATATAGATACAAATAGTAAAATAAAACTACAACTATTATACAATATAGTAAATACTTATTTAGATAAACGTAAAATGTTCCACTGAACGTTAACGATAAATGTTTCAAATAAAGGTTAAAACATCCTTTTCAATTCGCGGTAAAAGACTTAGTAGAGTTCAACACACAAGATAAATTCGTAACAAAATTGATATATCAGTACACGGTACCCGATACAGCAGCAAATTAATTTTAACAACAAATATGTAGGTTGTACTTTACCCCATTGGAATCATAGCATCCGCTATGGAAATTGGTATCTTCTTTAACATACAGCAACCACATGTGAAATTACGAAAGATTAATGTTGAATTAGGAAAACTCAATTAACCGTTGATCAAATATTCACTCTTATATACTTAATGAAAAATGTTGGGAATAAAAAAAACATTTAGTTATTTATAAATGTTAAACAAACATTTAAATATGATATAATTATAAAATTGTGAATAAAATGTTATGGAAGAACTAGGCATACCTAAGGAAATTAACTGCCAACTTACTTTTAAATGAACAGTAGCCTCAAACAAGAAGATGCCATGTCTCCAATCGTGTTTACCATTGTTTTGGAGAGCATCGCCCGGAAACTCTAATACCGAAAATCTCACAGTTTAATATCAAGGTCCTCACATTATACGGACTTTCGACGATGAGTTTAATATAGTAGGGAGTATAATCATTATTAACAAAAAACATTAATACATTCAATAGAAAAAAGCGCAAAAAGGGTCTTCCAAATCAACGATGATAAAAAATATATGGCATCATAAGAGAACTACAAAACAGACTAGGACATAATATTTCATTAGACCAGTACAACTTTGAAATGGTTCATCGGTCTAAATATTTGGTATTTAAGAGCACTTTTAACAAAAACACTACAGAATAGGATAACAACAGAACACAAGCTGGCAGTTCCTACGTTTTAAGCAAAAAAATTAAATCCAAAATACATCCCGCAATACCAAAAATAAGAATCTACGTATGTAAGTGAAACACGGGCAATGAAAAACAAAATAAGAGCCGATTGAGCGTCGCAGAAAGAAGAATTCTTAGAGAAATATATGAATCTGTTATGAATAAGATTACAAACATTAACTTTGGCGTTGAGATTTAGTTTCTTGTACGACGTTGCAATCCTTATCTTTGACCTTAGCATTAGTTCCCGATCGTAAAACACTTCTGGGGGATTTTCTAGCAATCCTGATCTAATTAATACCTGAGTTTTAATTGCATTGTTTTATACATTCTGATTTTAGTAGTTCATATTAGACTTCTGGATTTAAAAGTGTTATGAGAGTTATATATGAGTTATATTAGTTTGCTACCTGAATTTTTCCTTTTATCTCTTATTTGACAAGGATATCGCGATATTTAAAACACTCCTATCTTTCAAAATTATACGTTACTCCTGTTACGTTACGTTACTCTTGTTACGTTATATCGTGTCTTTTGTCTGTTAATGAATATTTAGTTGGTTTTCTCATTACTGACTATTCTACAGTATTTTTTGCTGCTAATAGCATTATTGTATAGTATACTAATATTTAATGTATATATTAAATCTGGATAGTGGATAGATATTCTTTACTTTCTCGGAGAAATTATATTCTAACTCACAAAAATCCTATTAAATTGCCAAAACCGCCCTTGCATGTTCTATTTACTTATGAGAGGCAGCAGCAATATCAGTACCATAATAATGCGTATAGTCCTGGACTGGCTAATCGTTGGATAATAGAAGCATGCATGTAGCAGTTTTCATGGTTTGATGCCTGCTTGCTGAAATCGGGGAGCAGATATATCAGAACCAAGGTAATGACTATAGTAATTGTTGCTTTACCGGCAAAATATTAAATACCAGAAGGTATAACGCTAGCAGTCTCACTGCAGCCTCGATGGAGAAGGCAAAGTGAGACAACTTTATTATTATTAACCAACATTATATTTTCTAGTAAAATCATCATGATTTTACAGCAAGACAAATTTTCCAATGTTGGTAATTAAAACATCATGTAAGTACCACCAGGTTCCCTATGTTGGTATCCAACAAAATCCTTGTAATAACGATACAGGAAACAAAACTCCAGAGATATAAAATAAATAAACCAGATATCTAATAAAATACAGATTCTTGATTCCAATAGTTAAAAAATTAACCAACAGCCTACCCAAACAGATATAACGTCCATTTAACATGTAATCCGTTAACGGTCCAAGGTACAAAGCAGCTCCTAGCATACTGCTGATGATATAGATTTGATAAGAAACTAAAACATAGACGAAGTGAAAACCAAATACAAGCAAATACACAGAAGAGACCAATTAAATAAACATAGATAAAACAACTAGATAAAAAGTCAACAACTACAATTTCAAAAGTATAGAAGACTTTAAATATATTGGATCAATAACCACAGTTAATAATACCGCCACTGGAGAAATAAAGAGCATAATATAAACTTTAGACCTATTTTAAGACCAAAGAAGACTTAAAACTTCAGCGGCATTTTGACTGACTGTACAACTTTTTTCCAATTTGTTCGGTCTTCCATCAACATAGGGTCAAATAGAATGTTCATCCTCCCACACCAATTTTACAAGTCTTTCGTTATGCAATCTGTGCACGTGCCCTGCCAATCTTAGTCGCTATGATTTAATTTCTTGGACTATATTGGCGTCGCTGTAGAGAGCTTTTAATTCGATATTAGTTCTGATCTTATACTGGTTTGTGGTGATGTCATGGTGAAGTTCAAAAATGTTTCTAAGTATTTTTCATTTAAAGCGTCTGAGCTTTTCTTCGTTTGCTTTGGTCATGGTCCACGTTTCGCATTCGTATGTTAATACAGGTCTGACGATAGATTTATAGATTTTGATCTTTGATTTTCTTGTGAGATTTTTTGATTTTATGAGCTTATACAGTGCAAATAGACAGCAGTTTGCAGATTGGATTCTGTCTTTTATTTCTTCAGTAACATCGTTGTCAGCTGTGATTACGGCCCCCAGATACTTAAAAGTACTCTTTCGAAATTGAATTTGTTGACCGTCACATTTTGTCCTATTCTGTCTCTTCATGTCGTTCTATTTATACACATATATTATATATTTCGTCTTATCTTCATTAATCTTCAGCCCTACTTCACTTGTTGCTCCTTCCACCTATTTGGCTTTCTTCAAAAGTGCAGATCGCAGGGTAATTATCGCCCACAAGTAGCGTCAACTTGGCAAAATAAATTCTATAAAACCCCATTTTTTTAAGGAGAGCTGTTCCACTTGCCAAACCATACAGACCTGTGTTCGAGTTCTAATGTCTTTAGTTACGTGCTAGTGTTTTGCTGCATCCATCCTACATGGTAAAGTACAATACATCATATTTATTTGTTGTATGCATAGTCTATACATCAAGTACTTTTACTTGCTATTGCATTATTTCATATTGTTTCGCGATTTGAACCTTTTAATTGAACTTTATTTTACTTTCGTTTAAAAATTATAAACTTTTTTCATAGTGTGAGCTTTATACCGTTGTGTATTATACAAGTATTCTATTTCTTTTTATCGTATTGAGTCATTATTCAGACAAAATATTTAAGTCTTATGGTAACTTGATTCTGTAATAAAATTCATGGCAGACGACAAGCGGTTTCATAATCACTAAACATATATATTTCTTTATGGGTTCATATGTTTTACAGTTATGGTATTATGTTCGGTCTTATTGTTTTATATACTTTGTGGCTTGTATAAGCTATCATTATCTTGCCTTTCTGTATTTTTCGTTTTCAAGCTTATTTTAATTATATAGACGTTAATCATTTAAAAGTAAATGAATATTTTTTTTGTCACTTGGTTTAAATATAGTTCTTATTGCTTATTTATTTTTATTCGTAATACCCAAGTCGAAAGGGAGAAACCAGCGAGACGAATTTTAGATTAAACATAAATTATACATGTCTCGTTTCTGATGGATGGCCACCTATATTGCATATATGTATATGTACAGAAAGCAACACTTATTTCAGTTCGTACGATTTGCAGTAATTTTTTTATTGTTATTTTGGGAATTTCACGTTAATACTCTGTTTCTGTTGTTCCGCTTATTTATTTGAGATATGTTACTTCTTTTTCTTTTTCACAATAAGCAATTCTGCTTGTTCATTGGCAGATTAATACCTTTATGGAAGGTTGTCACTTCATCTTTTGCGCGGTCGTCCGATACTTCTTTTGCCGATTGGTGACTTATCTCTTGCTATTTTGACGACACGAGTCTCCTCCATTTTGCATATGTAGTTATTCCATTTTTTACTTCTATTTTGTGTCCATATATTTATACACTGTACGGTAAATTTTCTTTTAATGTTTTCCCTTCTCTTTCTCTCTATTTCCTGTAATTCTTCTCAGTACTTTCATCTCTGCCGTTTCCATTATTCTTTGCGTTGTGGCTGTGTCGGGTCTTGTTTCTGCTGATGCCATCAATTTCTATTTAACATCTGGTTGGTTCTTTGCTGACTACTATTGTTTTAGTTTTTTGAGATGAGATTCTCATATTAAATTCTTTTGCTCTTATATTAAATCTGTGGACCAGTCTTTGCAAACTATCTTCATCTTGGGCTATTAATGCATAACAGAGTATTTTGATTTCTTTGTTTTCCATTTTGTATCCTCTTCGTTTGTTAATGATTTTCATGATATCATCCCCTTGTCTCGTTCCGCTGCCAATTTTTATAAGTTTTGTAAGTTGTCCATCTATTCTGACTTCCATTTTGTTCTTTTGATAGATGTTTTCGATAGTTTTTATAATATTTAGGGGATCTACTCTATTATACATAATATGGATTACATATTTCAGTCTTACTCTGTCAAATGGTGTCTGTAGGTCAATCAGACACAGAAATGCTGATCTATTATACTCTAGTGATTTCTGAGCAATTTGCTCTATAGCGAATATTGCATCTGTACATAATCTTCCACTAAAAAAAAATCCGCTTGTTTATCTGCTAAACTTATATTCTGGTTTATTAGCACTTGTAAAATTTTAGTTGTAAGTTTTAGTGAAGTATTTAACAAGTTTATACCACTGTAGTTTTCGGTTTGTTTTTATCTTCTTTTTTGACTAGTAGAATTAGTTCGCTCGTTCTCCATTCTTCCGGTATTTTATTTTGTTTTATAATTTTATTACGTAATGTTGGTAATTGTTCTGTCATTGCTGCTCCAAAATATTTCAGTACTCGTTTGGTATCTCGTCTTTACCTTCTGCTTTTCTATTTTTCAGAGTTTCAAGTATTTTCCGAACTTCCTGTACATTTATATTAGGTTCTTTATTTGTGATAATATCTGGTGTTTCCGGTTTCAGCGTCGTTTGATATTCTCCTGCATATAGCCTTTTTAGGTAGTCAATCCACGTATCCTTTCTTTGTGTTTTAGTTCTATTAGTTTCTTTACCCCTTATTCTTTGACCTCTTATGAAGCGCCCTATTTCCTTTTGTAGACCGTAAAAATATGTTTCATTTCTTTCAGAAAACGGTTGACGTGTATTTCAGGTAAGCTTTTTTATTTTCTTTACATTTTTCCTTCACTTCTCTGTACAAAACCATGGAGTTCTTCGCCTTGGCAAAGATTTATTGTTATTTATATTTCTTTCACCAAGAACTTTTTTGGCCGAGGCTAAGATATTAGACCTCATTTTTGCCCAGCTTTCTTCGACTCCATCACTTTCTGTGATACATGTGTTTCTGCTTTTTTTGGTTATTCTTTTTTGGAATAGGTATCTTGTGGAGTCATCCTAAAAGCTTTCGACTTTTATCTTTGTAGTGTATTCTGGTATTTTGTTCAATCAATCACATATATGTGTTTTCATTCGGATTTTGTACAATACCAATTTCTGATCGCTTCCTATTTCTGCTGATATTAGTGCTCTTACATTCAAGATTTATGAGGTCAATAATTCTCTATTCGACCGAATATAGCCCATCATAGATCTTTGTCCTCTACTGTTTTCAAAAGTGTATTTGTATTGTTCTTTTGAAGAAAAAATGTATTATTAATATGTATCTCGTTTATGCTGCTGAGGTCCGTCAGAAGGTTTCCGTTTTAATTTCTGATATTTTTGTTATATCGCTGTTTTATTCCTGGAACTATATTATTGCCAACATAACAAATGATGAATATATAATGATTATATATTCATCATTTGTGGTCTCGTTTTTTTATAGTCTGAAGGTGTTCGTAGAAGTTTTCGCTTGTGGTGGTATCTTTGTTGTTCTCTGGTGCATGGATTGCTATCACATTCAGAGATTTGATATCCAGTTTAATTTTTACACTTACTATTTTTTCAGAGCTATTTTTACATTCTTATACTTAATGTAAAAAATGTTTGTGTACTAACAGGGCGACTCCTTCTTTGGCTCTGGTTTCTTTCGCAACACCACTGTAAATCATCAGATAGTCATCTAGAATAAGTTGCCCTTTTCTTTTTTCTTTGTATCTTTTAGCGCACATATGTCTATATTTTTAACAGGCTCTTTTGTAATTTCCTGTTCTCTTGTGTTTAAAAACTTTACGTACCAAGTACCGATACAAAATATATTTCTCGTTTACCATAAATTCGTTGTCCTCTTTCTCCCGTTAGTTGTCGTAATAAAATAATTCCTGTCCCGAGGCATAATCTTGTTTCTATGAACTGTATGGTTTTAAAGTCTATCAGTAGGGTGCTAAACTGGCTGTAGACCTCCTCCTTATTTATCCGGGCTTGGAACCGATAACAGTTCTGTCGAGCTACTGGATTCACCCAATAAAATTGCAGGCGGATTTGAGATATGTTACTGAAAAATGTTTTCATTCCTCTCTAGCGATGTACTTAATCTCCATTAATTCTTTGATTTATTTTACTGAGATGTTACTGAGATATGTTATTCATATCTCTTTAAGGATGTACTTATCTCTATTAATTCTTTGATTTATTTTTTGTCCTTTTTCACATCTGTTTTATATTAGGTAAATTCTTGTTTCAAACCCTCCGGTGCACTTGCAGGTCTATATATTATATAAGTATTTTATTTTTCTTGGCATTTTACATTTACCTCTTTTTATACTTACTTTACTTTCCGTGTCTGGAACACCAACAGCTTTAAATTTTGTATTTCCAATGGTTCTCTCATCTCTGTGCATGATAGATGGTGACTATTTTAAACCGCGCTACAGTCGCAGGTAGCGTCCTCCTGGTATCCCCATTTCTTCAGGTTACTAGCACAACGTGAAATGCCAGTTCTTAGTATAGCGCTTTCCATGGGATACCTCTTTTGATAGATGAGTTTATTTTCTTTTTCTCAGTCTCTTTTATTTCAGTTTTTATGATAGTATTCTAATTTTTTAAATTATTTTAATATTTTTCCCACTTGGTTTTTTTGTTTCATATAGTGCTTTAGCCTAATTTGATAATTTTTTCCTTCCAGTCATTAAATTTTCATGGTTTGTTTATATTTGTTTATAATAAAATTGTTTTCTTTCACAGTGAATTTTTCCAGTTTAATACTTGTTTCTAATGAAAATTTTTGTTTTTCAAAATGTAGTTATATCAGCGATTTGTGTCCGCTTGGTAAAAGTATAATTTTGTTGATCTTATTTACTGAAATGTGTTATTATTTGTGTAGTTATTTTAGGCGCAGAAATTTTTAAGTGTTCTCCATTTTTATTTTGTATACTTTCACAGATTTACTTCATGCCTGGTACTATGTCGCTACCAAATCTTGTATTTATATCTTTCATGGTGATTAATGCAATTATTGTTTTTATTCTCACCATCTGTTTAAGATTTTCGAAATATTTAACTCATGATTTGTATTGGTAGCGTTTTCCTAGCAACATGTGGCGATGTTATGTGGATTATGTTATGAGCAACAATATAGATTTTAATCTATTTATTCTGTTACCAGTTTTTCCCTTGTTTTTTAATGCTGTAATATTACAGATTGCTATTATTTATTTATTTATGTTTACTCTTACTTCCGAATATTTCTTCGTATACCGTTTTTAGTTCTGTCCTTGCCAGGAGATAATCCTATCAAGAATCCCTCCTCATTTGTTCTGGCTGGGTAATTTGTATTGAACTCGAAATTTATACCTTATTAAAAATGTAGAATAATAAAGTTTTTTAAATGAATTTACTTATGATTAAATTTTACATGCTGACGAATATAAGTTTAAGTAAAATATTCATGAAATTCCTCCATGACTAAATTGATCGATATTTAAATATATTTCAAGTTCCAAAATGTAGCTGCTGTAAAATTTGAAAATCTACTACTAATACAATTATTGGCAACATCGCAGGAGTTAAGAAGTGTACGCAAAATGGTAAATACGGATCCCAAAAATGGTTTATCCTGCTGTGGAGTCCACTTACTCCTACATGTTGGTCGGAGTCTACATAAAGCGCTACTCAGATAATAATATACACGGTGTATATTCTACTGGAGTTAGTATAATACCGTTTTAGTACGGAGCCTACATTAACCGCTAGAAGTATATATATATATATATATAAATGATTTACCAAGTGCATTGGATAACACCAACAACCTTATTATGTAGAGGTAAAACTGATTACAGTCAGGAAATATTAGAAAGATCTAAATCCTGGTTTAAGTGTAACAAACTTAAGTTAAATGAGCAGAAAACCCGGACAATAATATTTAGCTCTGATAGATGGGTTACACCATCTGAACCATCAAAGTTACTAGGTGTTACTATGGATACAAGGTTGAACTGGTCGCACCATATTGAACGATTGTGTAAGAAGTTCGCCTCACAGATTTTTGCTGTGCGCAGATTGGCTACTTCTGTGACTCGAGATATTCTTAGGTCAGTTTATTTTGGAATGGTTCATAGTATCCTGACATACTGCATACTTCTTTGGGGAAACTCGTCCTATGCATATAAAGTTTTCAATTTCCAAAAAGCAGCAATCCGAATTATTGACTCACCAGAATATTTCGCCAGCTGTAAACCGTTGTTTAAAAAGTATGGCATTCTTCCTTTACCTTCAATATATATAATATATATATATATATATATATATATATATATAATATATATATATATATATATATTTATATATATATATAATATATATATATATATATATATATATATATTTGATACTTGCTGACCAACATCATTACAATATAAGAAATAAAAGTCATATCATTATACCATTCCAAGTTGTGTGTTACACAACTTAATACAATAGATTATAATCTGTATAATTGTTTTTTAAACCTAAACAAAAATATTGATATTAAGGCAATGAATTCTAAACAATTTTATAAACTAGCAAAACACTTCCTGCTGGAACACTGTTTCTATAGTATACAGGAATTTGTTTGTTTGAGCTCTTGGTGTGGTCGTTTTTTATGAAAACTATATTACGCCTTACTGAATTTTTTCTCTTTTTTTATAATTTTATATATCTAATTTTCACTGTATATGTTTTATTATGTGTTCTTGTATTATTTCTTAGTTCTTAGTATACAAAAGTGACTTATTTTTATTGTGACATGACATGTAATGTTTTCTATGTAAAAATTGTCAATAAACCTATCTATCATTTGATGAAATTTTGTCGAGCCGGTTCTGTATCGACCATTAGTTCGACTTACGGAAGTTTTCGAAAATCCAGAAACAGGATTACTAAATGTGTTATATTGAAATGCTGGTTATATTAAATATTTAAAATTATTGAATTTGTATTAAATTGGTAATGTACTCACAGTTTATTTTCTGTGTGATAAAACTTTGTTGTTTATATACAAACACTATTTAGCAAATAATATTTTGCGTTTCGTGGTTATAAACCGATGAACAGTTAGTTTTACTAAGAGCAGATTTTAATCGGCACTATGTCAACTCAAAATAAATATTATTAGATAAATAAATATTATTAGAAAGATAGTTTTCATTATTTTATTTATTTAGTGATACACAGATATCTCAGCCATCATCCTAGATGGGTATTTCTATTCTGGAATGTATACACAATTTCAGGAATTAGAAATCCCCTATTTTATGGATTTTTTGATGTGATGGCTTGTACGACCATGATGAGAGTTTTTATTCTTATTATGACCATTTTTATATGGAATTTATTATGGAAAAAATAAACATTATATTGATGAGATCAAATGGCAATATATTTAAGAGATGAACAGTCATATATGAAGAAACAATTAAAGAAGATTTTCTTTGATACATGAGGATACATTTATAAAAAAAATACGTATCAAGCATATGGTCGTTCTTTGTTACCAAAACTTAAAACATGTCTCTGTCTTCTCAGTATTTACCCCCCAACAAAAACAAAAACTTTCATGTCTTGGCCGATCAATCAAAGATATGATTCCAAATGAACAGCACAGAGTTTATAATATTACTTGTCGCATGTTCCAGTCACATTCTTATTTGTGATAAAAAGAATGAAGACCTTGTTTATTTACTCAATAAAAAAAATATTCCCGAACAATACACAAATTTCATTATAAGTGATCCATCGACATCGGATTCAACGCAGTTAGCAGTACACAAGGAGAGAGACTAATCTTCAATGCCATTATTTTTAAAGAGTTTTTTGTGTTTTGTTTGAGAATTTATATTTTAATATTAAATGGTCTTAAGTCTTCTTATTTAGTGAATTAAATTAACTAGTAACACATATGAGTTAAGTGAAACTTTTGTTTTGAAAATATGTTTTTTTCTAAAGCAACTATATGATTTTTTCAAATTTTTTAAATCGCATTATCAAACAATTCAAACAATATCAAACAAAAAGTAATGAACACAATGTATTATCAAACCGTAGATTGTACACGTGGACATCACCAAGGGATAATGCAGACATCATCGTCAGGAATCAAATCGATTATATATGGTAATCAGAAGCCGGTTTTAAAACTCCATCACGTCTACAAAAACCTATCCAGGCACTGATATAGAATCGGATCACAATCCGGTGGTGGCTGTAGTAAATATAAGATTCAAGAAACTATAGAAAAGTGCAGTTAACCAAAAGATAGACGTTAAGCAACTGAAAAATGCAACTATACTGGAAAGGACAAGAGAAAAGGTAAACAACAATCTTAGAAACATCGCTGCAAAAAATAGGAACACAGGCAATGTAGAGAATAAATGGATGAAGATAGAAAAGGTCCTTATGACAGCTGGTGAAGGCTCCTTAGCTCCAAGCAAAGTTAAGAAAAAGGAATGCATGACAAACGAAATTTTGCATCTCATGGAGGAAAGGCGAGGAAATGAAACCAACAAGACAAAATACAAAGAAGTGAACCGTAAAATTAAGAGAAAAATTAGAGAAGCCAAAGAGAACTGGGTTCTGGACAACTGCAAGGAAATAAAAGAATATAATAGAAAGTACGATAGCTTTTACATAAAAAGATCAAGGAAATAATAGTGTAAAAGGTAAAAAAGTGAAACAGGCATAAATCGTAAAGGACAAAAAAGGTAAAATAATTACAGATTTAAATGAAAAATTGGCAAGATGGACAGAATACATTGAAGAACTTTTTGCAGACAATAGACCAGAAATAGCAGTAGCAGAACCTACAGACGACACAACAGGGCCTGAAATCCTAAAAAGCGATGTAGAATATGCTATAAGGAATACAAAAGGGGGGTAAAGCTGCAGGATCAGATGAAATTCCTGTAGAATTGTTGAAACTTATAGACGATGATGACTTGAAATAATGGTGAACCTCTTTAACACAATTTATAGAACAGGCATCAGACCAAAAAAATGGCTTTAAAATACTTTTATCACAATCCCGAAGACGAATAACGCCAGAGAGTGTTCAGACCACAGAACTATAGCATTGATGAGCCACACACTAAAAGTATTTTTAAAAATAATTCACAAAAGAATATTTAATAAATTAGAAGAGGACATAAGCGCCACACAGTTTGGATTCAGAGGTGAACTGAGAACACGGGAAGCTTTGTTTGGTCTGTGTGTGCTAATGCAAAGATGTTTGTATGTAAACCAAAACCTCTACGTAGATTTCATAGATTTTGAGAAGGCCTTCGATAAAGTCAGATACCAAAAGCTGTATGAAATCCTAAGAAGCAAAAACATCCACAGTCGCGACATTAACATAATATCTAGGTTGTACTGGGGACAAACAGCAAAAATCAAAGTTGATAATGAGTTAACCAAAGAAATTGAGATTCGTCGAGGTGTGCGTCAGGGTTGTGTGCTTTGTCCACTATTATTCGATATATATATATATATATATATATATATATATATATATATATATATATATATATATAGCAAAACAATATGTCAGGAAGCGCTCCTAGAGCAAAACATTGGTATGAACATTAACGGAGAGTTCATTAACAATATACGATACGCTGATGACATGCTAATAGTAACAGATAACCTAGCAAATTTACAGTTTTTAATGGAAAACACAAACACCTATACCAATAAGTATGGTCTAAAACTGAACATCAAAAAGACTAAATTCATGATTGTAGCAAAGAAGCTATACACCAATGTGAATTTAACCATAAATAATCAGCCAGTTGAAAGAGTTACGTCCTACAAATATTTAGGGGTTTGTTTCACTGATACTAATGACCAGACAAGAGAAATCAAGAGGCGAATAGAGATAGCGAGACAATCGTTTGTCAAAATGAAAAAGTTCCTATGCAGCCGGGACATAAATATAAACTTAAGAACGAGAATGTTAAGGTGCTATGTTTTCTCCGTTCTGCTGTACGGCATGGAAGCCTGGACACTGAAAAAGATAAACATCAAAAACATTGAGGCATTCGAGATGTGGTGTTACAGGAGAATGTGGAAAATACCATGGACAGAAAGAGTAACAAATCAGTTTGTTCTGCTGAAGATGGGGAAAGAATGCGAAGTCATAAAAACCATACAAAAGAAAAAACTGAAGTACTGAAAAGTACTCTCTGCTTAGACTCATAATCCAAGGAAAAATCTCGGGAAAGAGAAATGTGGGACGTAGGAGGATTTCCTGGTTGCGAAATTTAAGGGAGTGGTATGGGTGCAGTTCAATACAGTTGTTCAGAGCTGCAGCCAACAAAGTAAAGATTGCTGTGATCTTAGTCAACCTCCAATAGAAGACAGTACTGCAAGAAGAAGAATCAAACAATTGTGTATAATTTACCAAAAACAAATAAATAGCTAAAAACAAAACTTATTTGACATTATATATGATGTTATAAACTTTGTTTTTAGAATTACTCGAATTAGCTATTTTTCAGTTAGCCTCTCTGTGCGCTAGACCAACGCAACGTATCTATTAAAATTGCTTAAATCTGTTAAATACATAAATTTTTTGTAGTTTTTTTATCAAAAAAGTTTACCACTAATTTATATACCTACTAAATATATTGATAATAGACTTTGAAGTAGCAGATTGGTAAATTTTATTTACTTTAAATTTTACTGCGCTATTTAAGGCAAAAATAATTTAAAAATCCACAGCGTTGTCTGATCGTAAAGCTCTCGCTAAGAGATCGGTGGATTTAGTATTGCAGGTGTGTTTTATTGCGGCTATCCCACACTTTTTCTATCTTAGACAGATAATTGAGAAATTACCCAACAACTTTTATATATTTTATGACAGGAACAGTTATTTATAGGATGGGAATTTAAGTTTGGAGAGAGAACATGAACTTTATTTAATTAAGAAGGATTTAGGAGATATTTATTGCAGTTAGGGGCTAACTCCTCCCTTTTTGCAACTTCTGTCTTTCGTTAAGTAATTTATTAAAGAAGAAAACATAAACTGCACTTATGTTTAAGTTTCTATATACAATGTGAGAAAAAAAATTATTAGTAGCAGCTACATTTTACAGAACGGAGCCTTCTGATTCTATAAATATTATTATTAAAAATGTGTTTAATAAAAAATATATTATTACATTATAAATAAAAAACAGGCATACACAAGGTGTACTAAATTATAATAACAAAAACAAAAGTTCTTTTTTTGAATTTGCCTATTAATTACTCAGTTACCTGCAGTATTCTTAAAACTCTTCTATATGTGAAAATAATAAATTTTGTTAAAAATCATACTTAAAGTAGAGTTAACACTTCAATTCCGTGTGGGGTATAGTACCCCATCGGGCGCGTCCCCGGGTGAAAATAAAATACCCGGCGTGGACGAAAACTAGCAAAACACTAGCGTCTGATCCAGAGTGGACGGCTACGAACAGCGTCTGACCGAAAGTGGGCGGCTGATACAGAACTCACCAACCCGTCTGGCAAGCGAGGTCTTTTAATGCCTAAAAACAAACGGAATAGGACCCCAAGTGGGTAGAGTAACTAACTCGGAATCCCACACCGGGAAACTGGTTCGCCTCAATGATCCTGGGGGAGGCAAATATTCGACAAAAATTAATGTATGAACGTAACATCAGATCCATGAGCGAAGACACTAAAATCCACGAAGTAGAGGGAAAACTGACTAAAATATAGTGTTGTATAGAGTTTTACACCTTCTTGAAGTTTGCATAAACCAGGACTACTTTGAATTTAATAATAAAATTTATACAAATAACAGTGCAGGACTTATAATGGGTAATCCTCTAAGCCCATTGCTATCAGATATTTTTATGGATCATCTAGAGACAAAGATTTCAAAACATCCCGTATTCCAACAGTTTTTATATTGGTGGAGATACGTAGACGACGTACTGGTATGTTTCACAGGAACTAACAGGCAACTCGACCAATTTTTATCATATATTAATTCACTTCATAGTCATATTGAATTTACAATAGAAACAGAACAAAATCAATCCATAAATTTTTTAGATTTAAAAATTAGCAGACTTCAAAACAAACATGACTTCTCCATATTTAATAAACCTACCTATACTGACACGACTATACACAATTCGTCATCCCATCGAACACAACATAAACTGGCAGCTTATCATAGTATGTTACATAGATTAACAGAAATTCCGATGTCAAAATACAACTTTGAGACAGAATTAAATATAATTAAGCAGATAGCAGTAAACAATGGATACAACGAACAAACAATTAATAAAATGTTAAATCAAAAACTACACAAGGAAGCCCTGAAATTAGTATTTCCACCACCAGACAATAAACCCAGTACCTTCTGCTTGATTACATATACAGGCAAAATAACAACAAAAATTGCCAAACACATAAAAAAGAAAGAAATAACACCAGCTTTCCGAACAAATAACAACCTAGGCAAATATATTAAAAATAACAAGAGCCAAAATAAAAAACACTTAAATAGTGGTGTGTACAAACTTCAATGTGGCGACTGCCCAAAAACTTACATCGGTCAAACTGGTAGAAACTTTGATAAACGAATAGCAGAACATAAAAGGGCTTTCAAGAATAGAAAAACAGATTCGACATACGCACTTCACCTTCTAGATCATAATTATTCTTTTAATGACAAATCTAAAATTCTTCACATTCAAAATAAAGGCCTTAAGCTATCTTTGTTAGAATCTATGGAAATCAACAAATTAAAAAACACAGATATAATTCTGAATGATCAACTTGAGACAAACAGTTCTCCGATCCATAACCTATTTTATTAGAGACTGTAAATTTGTAAACCCAAGCCAAAATAGATCACTTGAGAAAGGCAATCAGCCGAAACAGCTCTAGTGGAATATTTAAAATTTTGTGGAAGTTTGAAAACAAAGTTTTCAGTGTTTTATTGTTACATAAAATGTAGTGGATGATTATCGGAATATTTGAAGTAAGAAGAAAAGGAGAACAAAAAATACAGCTAAAATCAGGAAATTTGCTATACTATAAAGGTAATGAAGAAAACACCAACAATGGAGTAGGATTTATAATAAATAGAAAAGTAGTTAAATACATACAATCAACTAAGGGCATATCAGATAGAGTAGCATACACAACCCGACGCTTAATTTAAAAAAAACTTCCTTAAAAATCATACAGGTGTACGCTCCAACAATTACATAGAGCAATGAAGATATTGAACATTTCTACAAAGATATAACAACAGCTATGGAAGAAAAGAAATCAAAATTATCCCTAATAATCGGGGACTTTAATGCCAAAATGGGAGAACAAATATATAAAGAAGAAGACAAACTAGCCTATGGTAGTCTATGGTAGAGACCAGAGACTAGTCCGAGCCAAGCTGATCATTGATAGTAGATTTGAAACAATAAAGAAAATGAAAGATAATCAGAAATTAGACATGGAAAAACTAAAACAAGAAAAACAGACTTACGAAGAGAGAATGAAGAACATATTTCCGACCAAAGAAGATATTGAACACAAACATATCGACGAAATAAACATGATACTTACTGAAACTCTAATGAAAGTGGGTAAAGAAATAGCACAGATAACAACAAAAAAAGAAAGTTTCATATCCCAGGAAACAAAGATTCTAATGAATACAAGAAGAACAGTACTAGAACAAGGGACAGAAATAAAATTGAATACAAATAAATAACCAAAACTATTAGAAAAAATATTAAGGAGTGTAAACGGAGAATACAGGAAGAAAAGATAGAGAAAACAATCGAAAAAAAATAGAAACATAAAGTGCTTAAAGCAGAATATGGGAAACATACAATTTAATAGCATAAAGAACAAAGAAGAAGTGGAGACCAACAATATAAAAGAAATTTTACAGATAACACAAGAATATTATACAAATCTCTATAAGGCAGAACAAAAACCAACCCAAGAAATCCGTAATCAGTTACAACTGAAAATAAAGAACGTTAACTCTGACCTACAACCAGAAATCGGTAAAAATGAAAAAAAATGCACTCAAAGAAATGAAGAATAACAAATCTCCTGGGAAAGATGAAATAATTGTGGAAATGCTAAAAATTGGGGGGTAAACTACAGTGGAAGTCCTTTCTGTACTAATGAATAAAATATTGAACACAAAACAAATGCCGACCACATGTAACGAGGCAATAACACTATTACTATTTAAGAAAGGCGATAGAAAAAATCTGAAATACTATAGGCCCATAATGCTACTTAATGTAATGTTCAAACTGTTAACTAAACTACTAACAAACAGATTAACAGCTAAGTTAGATAATTACCAGTCAAGAGAGCAAGCCGGATTTAAAAAAGGATTCTTTACAAGCGACTATCTGCTGACGATAAAAATATTAATTGAAAAGGCCAACAAATATCAAATCCCAATATATATGGCATTTGTAAACTTTGAAAAAGCATTCAATAAGGTGGAACATTGGGCAGTAAAGAACTCTTTACACAAATGGGAGAATAGACTATAGATATACGGACTTAATTTTAAATATATACGATCAAGCAACAACATCCATCAAAATAGTTGAACAAACGGAGCCTACTAAGTAACGGCGAGGAGTCAGACAGGGTGACACTATATCACCTAAACTATTCAATCAAGCTTTGGAAGACGTTATTAGAAAATTACAATGGGAAAACGGGGTATTAACCCGAACATAAACGGCCAATACTTGAATTACTTGTAATGTGCAGACGACATTGTATACCATCATCTTTGGCTCTACAATCCTGGGTGGGTCTTAGCCTGTTCAAGAATTAGTCTCCATTTCCCCCTATCTTTCGCCCTGGCTTTCCAGTTTCTGACCCCTAGATTCCTCAAGTCTTCTTCTACTTGAGTTTTAAATGTAGATCTTAACCTGCCTCTATTCCTGGTTCCTACTGGCTCTTGATATTAAACCTGTCCTGACATACGCATCAGAGACATGGACTATGCTAAAAAGCGACGAAAAATCGTTAGGCCGCTTTAAAAGGCGACATTGTATACATTATTTATAGAAGAATTAATAATTACAATTGCACAAACAACTATAGAACAAGTAAAAGAATATAAATGTTTGGGACAATTAGTTAAAATAAATAGAGAAAATGAGACCGGAGAAATAAAGAGAAGGATACAGTTGGCTTGGATATTCTTCGGAAAACTTTCCTATATACTAAAAAATAGAAAATACCCTCAATATTTAAAAGCTCAATTAAATATATTAAAGACTATTTAACATCAGGCTATCAGACAAGAAAAGAAATACTTGGATCCGCAACAAAACAAAAGTAACCGATGTACCAACGCAGATCGCAAAACTTAAGTGGAAGTTCGCTGGACATACCATAAGGCTATAAGACATACAATAACGCTTTCTCTAAAACTCGCATGTTAGTGAAGTTAATTGCTACCTTACATTGAAGATATCAATTCTGGCATGCCCAGAATTTTTTGATGTTTACCTAACAACGACCAATTTACATCGACGACAACAAATAATAACTACAATTAAGATTGCTTATAAATTAGTTTTGACGATAAACGGTCTTTTTTCTAATAATAAACATAGATATTTTTAATATCTCAAATAACTACATGTAATTTAAAGGGTTTTTACCCTGGTATTTTGGTGGCTCAGGCATTTTAACCTAGCAATTTTAAACGTGATGATGGACTGTTTAGTCCGAAAACGTTTGTTTTTTTTTGATGTAGCCCTTTTAAGGGTTTTTAAATAAATATACCCATTTACGAAGACTAACCTCTTTTTTTAACATAGATATGTTTAAACTTAAGATATGCTTAGTAATATTGTCATAACACTCTCTGTTTTTCTTGTGATAATTCTTTTATTGGCAAAAATTCACAGTGTCTCAAATCTAAGATCACTTTTCACACAAGTAATTCACGTCTCCATCCAGATCACTATTCATATTACACATAAAAAAATAATATATTTAATTAATGATAAGTCGTTCACGAACGATCCTAATGAAAAATCTGGATCTATACACTGGCAGGAAAGACCCGATTCTCCAAATAATTATAACAATAATTGATTTGTTAATTTTTTTTAAACTTTTATTAGCATTGTATCATTTTATTAATGTTTAAAGTCCTCTTTCCTAACTACAACTCTCTTCTTAATATTACAGTCCTTCCAATGTCTATTAATTCATTAACAATAAAGTATATAGACGGTAGTTCCATTAATAATAATCCGAATGATCCCCAATACTAAAAAGGCAGTAGGCCCTTGAGTTCCATAGTCTTAACTAGTTTTTTTCCACTGTTTACCGTCCTCCACTTCTACGTTTCTCTTTATTGTTTCCATTTCTTCTATGTCGGTCCAGACTGTTTCAAACCACTTCGTTCGTAGTCTTCCCCTTTATGTTTCTCTTGTTCTCCAGCTTAGGAGACATTTAGGACGTTTCTTTCTTTAGGTATTCGTAAAACATATTTCAACCATCTACCTTTCTGTGCTCTGATTTTCTGCGTTATTTTGGGTCTCTTATACATTTCTTCTGTACCACTCTCCATTAGCCTCCTTTATGTCACCAAAAGCTTTTCTCAATATTTTCCTTTCCACAATCTCTAACTTTTTTGTTTCTTATTTATTCATTATCTAAGTTTCACATGCACATAATACTATTGGTCTAACTATTGTTTTATAAGTTCAAATCTTGACTACCCTTGTCTTCGCCTCCGATGTTTTAATTGTTACTACAAGGTACTTCAATTCTGTTATCTTCTTATATGTCCGTACCTCAAAGCAAAACTGTATTAAGTCCAAAATTTCAGTTTTCTACTTTTTTGGCTCACTAGGATTAAAATTTTCCGCTCTATTCAATGGTGCTTCTTATTCGCTGTTTCGACTGAAATTGGCCAAAATAACCTTTTATGAACAGTATTAAGTCCACGAGAGCAAAACAGTATCTTCTGCATTTCAAATGTATTAGATCCAAAGTGGTGTGTACATTTACCAGGGCAAAACCATATTAAATCCAACTAAAAGTATTATGTCCCACATAATGTAATTCAGGCAAAGCATTAAGTCCACAATCTTTTAAAATTTGACAAGTCTGTGCTTGTTGAGGTGTGAATTACATAGTACAATACGTGCGTTTGTTCAGTTCGCTATTTGCAGTGTATTAAAGCGCATGTTCTCTTCGCTTTTAAACCCGGTGTTATATTTTTTGTTTAAGTCGTGCATGTTAAATTAAACGAGATAGCCAAAAATGGAAGATAGAGCCCACAGAATTCTTCAGCTTGCGCTGAGCGGTAAACAAAACGTGAATAATGAATCCCATCAGTGGAAAATATTTTTAGTAAACGTAAGTATTTCTAATGATAAATAATAAGTTTAAGTACATTATAAAGACAAATGTTTTGAATTTACGGTGACGATCTTTAACATTCGTACGCCATTTAATAGAAAAGTTATACCTAATGAATTTAAAATAAAAAAAGGATGAATTATTTTGTTCTTGTTATATAAGATACGGAGTCACTTATAATAGCTGATATTATTGTTTTAGAAAAGTAAAAGAAAAAAATCTCAAAGCTCTTATCAATGTATTTCTCTTTTTTG
This sequence comes from Diabrotica balteata, assembly GCA_918026665.1. Classification (NCBI taxonomy): domain Eukaryota; kingdom Metazoa; phylum Arthropoda; class Insecta; order Coleoptera; family Chrysomelidae; genus Diabrotica; species Diabrotica balteata. The sequence continues at coordinate 40,459,997 of OU898285.1, read as the reverse complement.
CCTGTACATCTTTTTTTTATTGTTTTAGACTACCTTGAGAGTCAGAATTCGGATGAGGCTATGGCTGTACGGATCACGTCACCGTCTTTGTTAGATATATCTTACAACTTTGTTAACCTGCAGGAGGATACAACTAAAATGCAGCTAAATGCAGCTGCTGTTGTTTCAGATGTACCTAAAGACATACCTTCTTCGAGTAGCAGCTTGCTTATTAACGAAATTAAGCAACCACCACTGGAGCTCAATTCTTCTACAAGTACCATACACCAAGACGAGGAAGATCCATTTGAATATTCGGGAAGTTCATTTGTTCCTAGCATTAATTCGAGTACTGACAATGATTTTGAAATCACAAATGAGGGTGAAGATGAAAATGAAAAAGAGGTCATGGTAGCCGACTATCAAAGCAAAGGTAAGAAACGTTTAAGGAACGAAAGTACGTGGCAACGAAACGAACGAAAAAAGAAGAGGATGGCAGGCCAACAATATAAATCTTCCAAAACTAAAAAGACTATAAAGAAAAGGAAGGTTCGAGAGCCTTGTAGAAACTGCCGTTTAAAATGCAATGAAAACATCTTAGGTCCTCAGAGAGCACAAATTCACCGACAATTTTGGAATCATGAGACAACCGTAGATCAAAAAAGACAGTTTTTATGTTCTTGTCTTGAAAAAATGTGTATCAAAATAAAAAGAGAACGAACAGGTGCTCGAGCTGGAAAACGCCATTGTAACTGGAAATATTTTTTACCATTGAAGGAAAGAGGTTTCAAGATTGCAGTAAGTTCTTTTTGCGTACTCTAGATATTTCTCAATCTTTTGTTAGATGTGCACTTGAAAAAATGCAAACAAGTGGAGTTGTAGAATGTGATAAAAGAGGAAAACAGCCATCTATAAATAAAATAAAGAATGAGGTAAAGGACAGGATTCGTGAGCATATAATGGCCTACCCATGTGAAGAATCACATTATAGTCGAAGAAGGACGGCGATAAAATATTTAGGAGGTCACTTAAATATTTCTACAATGTTTAGGATGTTTAAGGAAGAGTGTGATTTGAAAAACATTCCTTCGGACGAAGTAGGCAAAGAATGGCTTTACAATCACATTTTTAATACAGAATTTAATTTATCATTCGCTGTTCCTTCAAAAGATAGTTGTGATAAATGTGATGAATTTTATTGGCATCATACATTGTGATGTATGTTTTACTCTAATTTCCATATACTTGCTTGGTGCTTTATAGTCAAGCCATATTTTCTATCTTCTGCTTCAAATTTTGAAAACATTTTTTGAAGATCTATTCTTGAACTTGTTAGCTCAACTCATCTGCGAAACCTATGCATTATATTTTTTTGTTAAGAATCGTGCCGCTTGTCTGGGTTTTCGCTCCTCTAATTATTTTTTCTAGTACTAGATTGAATAAGTCTGTTGATAGGGGATCTCCCTATTTTAATCTTATATTGATGTTAATCGGATTTAAAAGACTTCTATCTATCGTGACTTTATTGATCGTATTAGTTAGCGTCGTTTTAAGTAATCGTATCAGTTTCTCTGATATTCCTAGTGACTTCAGTGCTTTGTATAGTCTGTTTCGTGAGATGGAGTCGCAGGCGTGTTTAAAATCAATTTAAGAGCATATGCAAACCTATGTTTGGTTCATTACTGTTGTTTAGCAAGAACTTAAGCATAAAAATTTAATCGGTTTTTGTTCTTCGTTGTTTGAACCTAGCTTATTATTTTCCTATTAGCTCTGTTTTGTAGGTTTTTAATTTAATATAATTTTTGCGAAGACTGTATACACTGCTTTTAATAGTGCGATTTCTCTGTAATTTTTACAGAAGGTAGTTTTATCACCTTTGTTGTAAACTGGGCAAATGAATGATGTGTTCTATTGCTCTGGCATTTTTTTGCACTGGCACATAAAGTAACTGTATTTTCATTCATATATGTCCATTAATCAAACCATGACAATGACATGTATAGTGACAATATAGTTATTTTTAATACAAAATTTTTAATATATTTATAATGGTTTGTTTTGTGGAGTACAATAGTATTAACTGTAATCTCACGACTAGTAAGTAAGACAATTAACAATTTTAACTAGTTAATTTATATTTCTTTTTATAGATGTCTTGAAAAAGAATTAAATAAAATTCGAAAGCTTGACAGTAAGTCAAAGAGTTTTCTTTGTCTTACTGACAAATAAACTGACTGCATCCTCAAAAATCATAATTTATATATATATATATATATATATATATATATATATATATATATATATATATATATAATATATATATATATATATATATATTATGCATGCATATTTTGCCTTTCTGTTAGTGTATATAATCTATGGCTTAATTATTCAGTTGCTTTATGAATGATTCCACATATCTGTTTAGAAATTTCTTAGCGCTAGGGAGAGAATAGTAGTACATATGATTTGTAAAAATTCTTCAATACAAGTAAGGGTAGCTTAAACATTTGCAATTTTTTTTTGTACGCTACTGGAAGATCAAGAATAACGCTAATCGCTAATCACCATTTCTTGGAAATTAGTACTCATAATTTTGAAACTATACTATAATATATTATTTTTCTTTACACTTTGGTATATAAAGGTATAAAATGATTATAAAAGTATTTGATATTATTTTCCCTTTTTATTTGTTTTACATGTATAACGTATTTGATACATATGTGTTGGCAGAGTATTCGCGTATATGTGAGTATTTTGACACATTGCTTAAAATAAATAAAAAATCCCAATCCGTAAACAACCCCTGCGTTAGGGTTAGCCTAATCGAGAGGTCCTAAAAGTGCCAATAAATAAGCTACAGGACAAAAGCAATCGCTGCAGCATATTGAGTGATTGAGATAGCACTTTCGTTCGGATGAGCACTTATCACGAAAAGACCCTACACGTTTGTCCTTTGCCGTTACGGGGTAAAACTCTTGTATACCTTGAATTACGGTGTCTTATTAATTTGCATACCAAATGATTTTCATTATAGCAAGGTCGATTGTCCTTGCTATATATATACCCATTAAGTATTCTAACTACATATACCTCGCAAAGGGATACTGGGGAGATTCAGGAAAACTTTTTGCGTGAAATGCAAGAATTTGGATATAATCGTTTGAAAAACATTGTACTTTGTACGCTTCCTAATTAAAGTTTACACAATGGACGTATAAAGTCTACTATATTATTTTAATTTAAATTATTTATAAATTTTACAACTATACATAATTTAATCTAATAAATATTGAATTTTTCTCTACATTCCTTCACGACCCCTTTTCATTTTCTTCTATTATATTTTGCCTCTCTTTCATTCTTCTACCTATATTCTTTTTAAATTAAATCTCAGTTTGTTAAGATATTTGCTTAGAAGACAATAACCAGTTATTTGATGATGACTATTCAGGGTTACTTGGTGTTACCCTGGCAAGTTTACATCTTTGCCCTTCTTCCCATCTTTGTACGGTTTGCGTATAGGAGTAATATTTGAAAATTTCCGCGATTGTTGTAGTTGACCAATCAAAAATATCCTCAGCCCCTAAGAGTCTTAGGGCTAGCCAATTGGTCAGCAATGCAGTTGCCTTTATTCCCACTTTGTTTTTAACCCACCTCAGGATGATTGTATTACCATCCAAAGCTTGAGTTAGTGACTCGTAACACTCCATTACTAACCCTGATGTGACACGTGGTCTATTCAAGGTTAGTAGCGCTTGTCTGCTATCTGTGCAGATCATTATAGTTTTCCCTGCCAATTTTGGGTTATCTCTTTTGCGGTTATGGAGATATCAGTCAGTTCTGTCTAAACTACGCTGGCATTTTTGCCCATACCACTTTTCTCTTAGGTTCAGTGATCTGGAGTACATCCCGCATCCCAAGCCTTCTTTCTTTTTGGAGCCATCGCTGTATATGCAATAGGCATTTGCCACGTTTTTGTCCCTATACTGTCTTGTTTCTACTGACCCCTAACTGACGGTTCATCAGTTGCAGCCTGCCTGTAGCAGTGGTAGCGCATCCAGCTCTCCTTGCTAGAAACCAGTTCTCAATTGTGCCATTCCTATATCAAGGTTTGCACCAGCTGAGCGCAGTCGCACCATTATCACTAGCGCCACCTCTTTAACAGATATATCTAGAGGCGTGGTGGTAATGATCAACTCCATTGAAGCAGTTGGTAATGTTTTTATGGCACCTTTTATATTTATGCAAGCCATTCGCTAAATATGGTTTAGTTTGTTTATCGCTGTTGCCTGTAGCACTTTCGGTACCCAAGCAATAATTAAATAAGTTAGCATTGGCCTAATGACAGCATTGTAAACCCAGGCGATCACCCAGGGCGAAAGGCCCCAGGTGCGTCCGACTGTTCGGTCGACACTGCTCATAGGCAATATATGCTCTTTTAGCTTTACCATCCAAGTGTGAGTTCCATGTTAACTTTCTGTCAAGGATAATACCAAGGTACTTCACCTCGTCAGCAAAAATTTAGACTATAGTTTAGAATCCTGGGGGGTAATAAGCCGGTGATTTTTCTTTTTCTGGTAAAGAGGACCATCTCTATTTTTTAAGATTTAGAGATACTGAGTGTTCCTTGTACCATATTTCTATTAGTCGGAGAGCAACGTGTAATCTCGCACATAGTGTATTCTGAAACTTACCGTTTTGCAGGACAATAGTATCCTCTGCATCGGCTATTGTCTAGAAACCGTTACTGCTGAGTTGGTTACCCAGGGTATTTAGAACTATGTTCCAGAGGAGTGGTGATAACACCCCTCCCTGTGGTCACCCCCTCGTAACCATGCTCTAACAGAAACGTCTTCCACATTTATGATAATTGCTCTATTAGAGAGCATACTGAATATCTATTCTCTTACGGCCAGGGGAACATTCCTAACGTTGAGCTGTTGAGTGATGGTTGGAACTGTGGTTTTATCAAACGCTCCCTCAATTTCTATGAATATACCAAGGGTGAATTGTCCAGCGATCTTTCAATTCTTCTCACTGCATGATGCAGTGCAGAACTGGTAGATCTTCCCGAAGTATATGCATGCTGATTTGGGTAAAGTGCGTTATGGACCAAAACTTCATCCTTTATGTATCTCTCGTATACCCTTTCCATCGTTTTAAACAGAAAGGATGTTAGGCTAATTGGTCAGAAAGCCTTTGGTGGGGTATAATCCATCCTACCTGGTTTTGGTATAAAGACCACACGTACCTCTCTCTATTTAGGTGGAGGTGCCTCTCCGGCACCTTATCATAGTATGTTACATAGATTAACAGAAATTCCGATGTCAAAAGACAACTTTGAGACAGAATTAAATATAATTAAGCAAATAGCAGTAAACAACGGATACAACGAACAAACAATTAATAAAATGTTAAATCAAAAACTACACAAGAAAGCCCTGAAAATAGTATTTCCACCACCAGAGAAAAAACCCAGTACCTTCTGCTCGATTACATATACAGGCAAAATAACAACAAAAATTGCCAAACACATAAAAAAGAAAGGAATAACACCAGCTTTCCGAACAAATAACAACCTAGGTAAATATATTAAAAATAACAAAAGCCAAAATAAAAAACACTTAAATAGTGGTGTGTATAAACTTTAATGTGGCGACTGCCCAAAAACTTACATCGGTCAAACTGGTAGAAACTTTGATAAACCAATAGCAGAACATAAAAGGGCTTTCAAGAATAGAAAAACAGATTCGACATACGCACTTCACCTTCTAGATCATAATCATTCTTTTAATGACAAATTTAAAATTCTTTACATTCAAAATAAAGGCCTTAAGCTATCTTTGTTAGAATCTATGGAAATCAACAAATTAAAAAACACAGATATAATTCTGAATGACCAACTTGAGACAAACAGTTCTCCCCTCCTCAACCTATTTCATTAGAGACTATAAATTTGTAAACCCAAGCCAAAAATAGATCACTTGAGAAAGGCTATCAGCCGAAACAGCTGTAGTGATAATAGTTAAAATAAATTTTGTGGAAGTTTGAAAAAAAGTTTTCAGTGTTTTATTGTTACATAAAATGAATTTCCATTAAGTAACGGTCGAATCCATCAATTATTTTTGAATGAATTGAAATGCATTTTTTTTTTTTAATTAATATTATATTTCTTTAGTGTTTTAACTTTATGATCATTGCATTTTGAATGACTTTATTTTGAATGAATTGTAAACGTAAACACGAAAAATTATTATAATGAAACATCTCCCACAGTAAGCCTGTTTTCACCATAGACTTTAAAAGGATAATAATGAACCATTCAATAAAATCAGAATATTAATGTACGTCGATGCTTGAATGGACCTTCGCTTGAAATGAAATTCCCATCGACTGATTTCCTACGTTTCCCGTTTCCCTTTAAACCAGTCAATGTTTCTAAAATAACATGAAATAAAATAATATTATGAAAATATGTAGTAATTTAAATTTTATGTATAACAGACATTTTCTTTATTGGCAATTCCATATTTTTTCTTTATCTGCGTACTTTTCACACAAATTTTCTCTTTTTTTTTCCTTTTTACTTTTTTTCTTTCGTTAGCGTTTCCGTTTTTATTGTATTGAGCACTTATTAGACTCTGTTCACTGATTGTTTGAGTTCTACCATTCAAAATATATCTTTGTTCAAATTGTGTATCTTCGGGATACCATTTTTAATTTTTATTCCTTTTTTAACCACTAACCCTGCTTTAAGAACTTCTGCTGTAAGAACGATGGAAATAAAATCACCAACAGAGATGAATTAGTTAGGGTAGTAGAAGATTTCTATACGGAATTTTACAGAAGTCGACAAAAACATGATAAGCAATTAACAGAAAAGTTAGAATATTAAAAAAAAATATTAGTCAACTACGGATCAGAATTAACACCTGGATTTGTTAGCAGACGAAATAAGAAACGCAGTAAAGCAAATAAAAAGAAACAAAGCACCTTGAGACGATAATATTGTTATATAAGCCGTAAAGATTCTCATTTTTAGAGCGTATGAAGTAATTTTTCAACTTATGTTTGCACCAAAGTGAAACACCAGCTAGATGGCACAGTGCACTTACTATTTTATTGCACAAACAAGGCGATCCTACAGACCTCGAGAATTATCGAGCTACTAGTCTGTTTAACCACATCTACTAATTATGCGCAAAAATACTATTAAATAGACTGAAAACAGAATTAGATTTTTACCAACCTAGGGAACAGGCAGCTTAGGTAAAAATTTGGTATCAACGACCACTTCCACTGTATAAAAAGGGTTGCAGAAAAATCTGTCAAATACAATCCCCCATTGGTTCAGAATTACGTAAACTTTCACAAATCATTCAATACGATAGAAATTAAAAGCCCAATAAGAGCGTTAAAGGAAATTCGTATAGATTATTGGTACTCCAAAGTGATTGCGAATATATACAATAGTGCAACCATGACCAAGACTACACAAAGATACGAAATGTATAAAAATCAAAAGAGAAATCAGACAAGGAACCACATTATCTCCCAAGCTCTTTACCACAGTTCTGGAACATGCTCTCAAAAAATTGGAGTGGGAAGCCAAAGGCATCATTGTTCTGATAATGGATAACTTAATAGGCTACAGAATGTTATTTACAATCATATTTTTCATTTCATTGTTTATTCATTGTTTTACCAATTTCTTTTACCTTACATTAGGGTTGAAACTTATTTTGGCATTAAGCTTTCGTTATCTTTTTATAAGGCGTTCTACACTTTTTACTTTGTAAAAAGTGTAGTGTAGTTGTTTGTAATTCAGTGTTAAGTTGTTAGATTTTCATGCATACTGTTTAAAGGTTGTTTTTATTTTGTTCTGTATTTTTTACTGCTCATTGCCAAACTAAAGCAAAATCACAATCAATGAATCAATCAATCAATCAATCAATCAATCAATCAATCAATCAATCAATCAATCAACAAATCAATCAATCAATCAATCAGTCAGTGAATCAATCAATTAATCAATCAATTAATCAATCAACCAAACCAATAAATAATTAATATTTTCCTTTTATTTCTGATTTAAAAAAATACAAAACAATATTTTTTTAGCGACATTTGTTCTTCTTGGCTCATGCCAACAGAAATGTTGGTAAACAAATCGTATTTACTTAAATACAAAAAATTAGACTTAAGCAAATTTATGTAACAAGGTTATTAATATTAATACCTAATAAATTTAATAAATTATCATATAATACAACTTCAAGAAAAATTTGATACCTATAATGTTTATAAGAAAGTAAAACGTGCAGATATAAAAAGAGATAAGGAACAATCTTAAGAATAGTGATAATAAAATAGTAATAATTAATCGAGGAAGAAATACTAAAAATTAAAACTGACTACAAGGTCAGCCCTTAGTCTAAAGTGTAGAAATCGGATCGTTTTTTCTGTTTTACTTTATGGATGCGACGACAGTTGAATATTGGACTAGAAAACAAAAATATGAATAGAGGCCTTCGAAATAAATGTATATATATATATATATATATATATATATATATATATATATATATATATATATTTATATATATATATATATATATATATATATATATATATATATATATATATATATATTGTTATGGTAAGTAGAATCTATATTTATCAATTATTTAATCAATTGTTACCAAAAAAAAACAAAACTTACCAACAAATCCTCAATTTATTATCAGGATCGTGCTTCAAATATCGATTTCGTTGTATTTTAGATAAGAGGACAAAAAGGAAAGAAATAAAATAATATACAAATATTCAATCAATAAACAAATCAGATTATATTTACCAAATTAAAAAAAAATATTAATTAACATTTATCCATGCAAACCCTTTATGAAAAACAATACTATTATACTAAATTTTAAGTCCTTCGATTATTTAAATATAAACCCAGCAAATGTTCCTGACAATATAAAAAATTCAAAAGTCAATTAAGTCCCTCTTGCAAGATTTCACTTCGCCACGGCAATTTTTAAATAAAGAAACAAACTTACAGTTCTTGTAAGGTTCTTTTTCAGGGCTCTCGAAACACATCTATATAGCCCACCAGGAAAACAAAACCACGAAGACTACCCTTTGGCAATTTTAAATTCTAACTTTCTCAGCTCCAGCAAATAACACAAAAATTCACCATTCCACTGACTCTTCACTGCATCAACCCTTCTACCACCAGCACCGACGAAACTCTCAAAACAGCCGTTCTTCCTTCGGAAATTCTAAAGAGAGTGACGTTTGTCAAAGTTATTTTCAACGCAAAATGTCAAAACTGTCACTTTCTATCCAAAAATTGATTTCATTTTTTATAAGCCCACTAATTTACATATCTTATATTTAATGACAAAAATAATTTTATACATTTTCTTAAGTAAACAAACTTACTTATTTTTTTTTTGTCCAGATTATTTCCAAATAACAATTTGTATGGTTCTTTAAGTTTTTTGGAACCTTAACAACTCCCTGCCATTTGCTGAAATGAAATTTTTTCTACCGACAACAAATTTTCTTGAAGTAAATAAAATTAGCAAATATTATTATTATTAATCATTCATAATATTTATAAATGTCAGGTATATGGAAAATAACCCGTATATTTTCAGAGTCTATTTGTTTTAAAACATAACTATTGATACCATTTTCATTTTTGATAATGTATGGGCCTTCGAATACAGGAAGGAACTTTGCGCAAACATTGTTTGTAATGTTAGACACTCTTAGCGCTCTTACTAATACCTTTTCTCCAACCTGGAAAGTGACTGGTTGTCTTCGGCGTTTTCGGCTCTGCCTTTGAAGGTATTTTTCGCTGCTCCTGCGGAGCCTTTGCTGTACAGTTTCCATTATCTCTTCGTAATTTCTGGGTTCTGTTTCTACCCATGGTCGTGGAGGCATTATCCCTTTCATCACATACTCTGGCGTCTCTTTCGTAACGGTATTTGGTGTCGAATTCAGATACCTTTTAATTCAGATACCTTTTATATATATATATATATATATATATATATATATATATATATATATATATATATATATATATATATATATATATATATATATATATATATATATATATATATATATATATTTATATATATATATATATATATATATATATATATATATATATATATATATATAATAGCACTACGAGCCTAGTAGGCCCATGGCTTGAAATGTTATTGTTTTCCATTTCTTCCTATTAGTAGCCTTGTCCTTCCATCTTTCTATTCCCAGTGTTTCTAGGTCTTTCTCTACTTCTTGGTTCCATCTACTTCTTGGCCTTCCTCTCCTTTTTTTTGTACCCATTGTATGCAACAGAATCATTTTTGGCACTCGAGAATTTGTCATTCTTTCTATGTGCCCTAGCCACCTGAGTCTCTGAGCCTTTACTACTCCCACTATACTAGGATTCTTGTACATATCTTCTAATTGTTTATTTGTTCTTCTTTTCCATGTATTGTCTACTATCTTGCCTCCAAATATCTTTCTCAAAACCTTCCTTTCCCATATTTTGAGCATACCTGTTTCGCCTTTGTTTAGTGTCCACACTTCACTGGGGTAGGTTACCACTGGTTGTATAACTGTTTTGTAAATCCTTATTTTGGCATTCCTAGATATCTGTTTACTTTTTAATAGCCTGTTTAATGAGTACACGCATCGGTTTCCTGCCATTATTCTTGATTCTAGCTTCTCTCTAATATTTGGTTTGCATGTGAACATCGACCCCAGGTATGTAAATCTTTCCACTGCTTCAAATATATATGCTTTTTCACCCTCTACTTCTATTTTTAGATTTCCTCCTTTTTGTTCACTGTCATCTATCCATTCCATGTTTTTTGTCTTACTTTCGTTGATGGCTAAGCCTATTTTCTTTGCCTCTCTATTTAGCCTCTTTACTACTTATTGTAGCTCCCATTTGCTTCGTGCCAGTATTACTACATCGTCAGCAAAGGCTAGACATTGGTGCTTTCTTTGGTATAACAATCCTTTTCTGTTGGCATTTGCATCTCGTATGACCTTCTCCAAACACAAGCTGAATAGTATCGATGATAGGGGATCTCCTTGCCTTACTCCTTCACTGACTTCAAATTTTTCCGACATTATATTATTTATTTTAACTCTGCTCTCAGTCTTGGACAACGTTATTTGTATCATTCTTATAAGTTTTCTACTGATACCCAATTCTTCTAGTGCTTTGCTCATTTGGTTCCGTTTTATTCTATCGTACGCTTGTTTGAAATCAATGAAGAGGACCCTTGTCGGCAGATTGTGTTGGTAACTTTCCGCGTGCAATTCTCTGAGCGTAAATATCTGATCTGTTGTACTTTTACCAGGTCTGAAGCCACATTGGTGCTCGCCGACAATGTTTTCTATCACTCCTGCCAATTTGTCCTTTATACACGCTGCAAGAATTTTGTATGCAGTATTCAATAGTGATATCCCCCTGTAATTTTGACAATCTGTCCTATCGCCTTTCTTATAAAGTGGGCATATAATTGCATCTGTCCATTCTTGTGGTAGTTGTTCTTTAATCCAAATCTCCTTTATTAATTTGAAAATTTGCTTCTCTAGCGTTTTCCCTCCATATTTGAACATCTCTGCAGTTATATTATCACTTCCTGGACTCTTGTTATTTTTTAATTTCTTTATTATTTCCTTTATCTCGTTTCTGGTAGGGGGTGTTTCTTCTGTCTCATTTATTTGGTTCCTTTGTTTCTCCGTTCTTATAGGCTGTGGCTGTTCTATCCTGTTTTCGTCATTTAGCAATTCATCGAAGTATTCTTTCCATCTCGTGGCTATTTCATTTTCTCCACTCATGGCGTTTCCCTCTTTATCTTTGTAAAATATTGTTTTCTGTTGGTATCCTCTTTTTTCATTTTTTACTCCCTGAAGTAAAATTTTTAGTTTCTCGATTTTTGTAATTTTCTTCTATTTCTTTCAGCTGATTTTCCATGTACTTTCTCTTTTTCATTCTCAAAACTTTTTTTACGATTTTTCTTTGTTTTTCATATCTGTTTCTTGTTTCTTCCGTATCACTTTTGATCATATCCGTCCTTAGTTTACTTCTTTTTTCAATTTTCTTCTGGCATTCTTCGTAAAACCAATCCTTTTTCTTTTTAGTTGTATTTTTATTGCATTCTTTAGCTGTATTACTGATAATCTGCTGAATTTTGTCCCAGTCCTTGTCTATGTGCCCTTCTAGGTGTATTTCATTTAATTTTCTGTCGATACCTTTTTTATACATTTCTTGTTCTTCTTGCGTTACAAGCCGCACTGGTTTATTTGTGTTCTTATTTTTTCATTTGCGATTTTTTTCTTCTGGTATCAGTTGAGCCATTTTAATTCCTAACATGAAGTGATCCGAGTCAGCGTCTGGTCCTCTGTATGTTCGCACGTTCTTTATACATTTTCGGTCTTCTCTCTCTATTAGGACATGGTCAATTTGATTTAATGTTTTTTCATCTGGGGATCGCAATGTTGCTTTGTAGATGGTTTTCCTCTCAAAATATGTACTCATTACTAGCATATTTTTTTCTTTAGCAAAATCTATCAGAAACTGCCCGTTCTCATTACTTTCCTCGTGTTTGTTAAATTTTCCTATAGTTGTTCTATATATTTCTTCTTTTCCTATCTTGGCATTTGCCTCTCCCAGTACTACTTTAATGTCATATCTTGGAATACTTTCAAATATCCCTATTAACTTCACAGTAGAAATCCTCTTTTACTTGAATATCTTTTTCTTCTGACGGTGAGTGAATGTTAATGAATGTGATTTTTTGATATTTTCCTCTTATTCTTAGACAACATAGACGATCAAATATTGGTTTAAACTCAACAATTGATGCTTTTAACCCTTTATTTACCATAAATCCTGTGCCTAATATTCTGTTTCTGCCTCCACTATTAAAAAATAAGCTATTTTCAATTTCCAGAATTTCCTGACCCAGTTGCTTTGTTTCTTGCAGTGCCACTAGGTCAAATTTAAACTTTTCAATTTCTTTATTTAAGTGTTTTAGTTTTTCTTCCTCAGAAGTACCCCTTACGTTCCATGTTCCTACCATTAAGTGATCTTTTGGATATGTGTTTTTATTGCCTTTTTTTGTGTTTTTTATCTTTAAATCACCCTTTATTATGACAATGTTACCGGTATTCATGTCCTTGTTTCTTGCGTTGTTCGTCTTCGTTTTTTTACTATCATAGTCGTTTTCCAGTTTTTTGAGTTTGTTATTTCCATTTTATCTTCCTTGCTATTCCACTTCCATTCAACACCATTTATCATCATTTTCCTTGCTTCTATTTTGACTTCGTTTCCTTTGTTTCTTTCCTCTTGTACAATTTTTCTTATTATTTTTTGAATTTCTCTCTCTCTCTCTCTCTCGCCGTTGTGTCATCGTTGATGTATATCCTTTTTTTTGACGTCCTTTAATTTTACTTTTATCTTCTCTTGTTGGTTCTCCATTTCTATTAGGCACGTTTTTGGACCTAGTTTGGCCTCTACTGCAAGGTGATCTTTTATAAAATTGCCAATTGCTTCCTTCAATACCAGCTGATCCTGCATAGCAATTGCTAGCCTGTTCATTACCACATTATTTCGCCTTCTCTGTTTTTCTATAATTTCTATGTTGTCTCGTATTTCCCTTAATTCTTTCTTAATCTGTATGTTTTCCTCTTTTAGAATTTTATTATCATTCTTTAGTTCGTTGTTTTCCCTTATTAGATGTTCAACTACCTCCTTGTATTTCTTTTGGTCTTCTTTTATTTGTCTAATGTTGCTGGTTAGGTTGATCATCATTTCTAGCAATTTATCAAGTTTTGCTCCATCATCTTTTCCTCCTGTCGTCTGAGGGGTTCTTGTTAGTTTTTTATTTTTTTTGGATCTCTCTTCCTCTTGCTCATCATCCTCTCCTCTATTCTTTCTTTTTGCTCCTTCATCTGTTGTTGTCTCGTCACTGTCCGTATACGTTTTGCCTTGTAGATATTTTTCCATCCTTGTATTCTTTCCCTTTTTGTGGTCACTTCGCGGTTTACTCTCAACTCTGATTGGCGCCAGACACTATCTCTCGCTTCAACAGCTCAGAAGAGACAGTATCTACCACTTCCTGTTGAATCCCCTATTCGAAGTCTCGACTAATTTTGTATTCCGTGGCTAACACGAAACTTTGCGCACATTGGCAAAGTCGCAATTCACTTAAACGTAGCTTCCTTCCCAGTGTTAGTTCTTATTAGTTAACCTCGCTTTTTTACCTTATCCGATTATTCACTTTAATATTGTTTTTTACAGTTTTCTGTGTTTATTTTTGCACAGTTGTTACCTTATTCAGTTATCTCAATTTTCACTACAACGTATTGAATTATTTCCGTTGCAACTCTCAAATTTCGGGTTTATCGCAGACAGAAAATAAAACAAAAATCTTCAACTCCGCGTCACGTTGCCACACAAATGTAATATAATCGTAATAAATGTAATAAATAAAAATCTTCTTCAAATACTGGACCAAGTAAATATTCCCGGCATTATTTTCAAAAAAAAACTTCAAATAATGAATAATCTTGAATCACTACTGCTCCAAACTTGGCTATGGTAGTATTCTTTACATGAAGTAATTCACTACTACGTTAACTAAATGCAGAGCAACATACTTCTCTTGGACTCTGGCTAGGAGCATTCAGATCTAGTCAAGTAAAAAGTATTCGCGTAGATTATTTCGAACCTCCCGTTCACCCTTTTTTCTTAAATTCACCTAAGATTACAACTACTTCTACTGCTGATCTTCGCTAGAAGTTTAACCAATATTAAGCTGCTATACACCATGCTTTACAGGGTTCCTTAACCTTCTCTATGGACATGCAAACTTCTGAATCATAATATCTCAATAAATAATATAATAAAAATATAATCAGCATGAAATATCACGTTCCATTATTAAACAAAAAACTAAATACCAAATATGATATTCTATGAAATACCACAGCAATTCAACTTCGAGAAGATCGTTTATTCTGATGCATCTAAGGGCGAGGAAGGTGTTGACTATGCTGTTACAACTACTGTCAACTTATTTCGACTCTCCAGCAATACTGCAAGCTGTGTAAACTCCACTTAACGGTAACAAAATTATAACACTCCATATTGACTTTCTGTCCTTTATGCACTTAATAAAAAACTTACATTCTACACACCCAATAGTTTAAGAAATCCAGTGTATGAAATCTTGTTTTAACGAATAGAATTACAGTAACAATATTGTGTGTTTCATCCCATGTTGGTATTCCAGATAATGCAAAAGCTGGTCTAGCAGCTAAACAAGGCTGTTCTCTAATTTCAATAATTAAGACACTTAAACAACATCAGATCTAAAAAGAACCACAAAAGAAAGGAATACACAAAAATGGACTGGAAATAAACCTAGAAAATACCGAATATTTAACAACAGAACAAGAACCAGTGAGAAACTTGGAAATGAACGATGATAGGGAAATTAACGGCACTGAAAAATTCAAATATTTAGGATTTATACTCTCAAAAAACGGAACCACCGAGCAAGAGATAACCAGCAGATTAGCACAGACAAGAACATGTATTACACAAATGAATGGGGTACTCTGGGATAGACAGATTACCAGAAATACAAAGAAGAGAATTTATAACACCTTGGTACGCAGTATAATGACCTATGGAGCAGAGAATTGGGTAATAAATAAACGAAACAGTCCAAAATCACAGCAACTGAAATGGAGTTCATGATAAGAAGCTGCAGAGTGACAAAAATAGATTGCATCAGAAATGAGGAGATAAAACGAAGAATGGCAGTATAACAAGACATACTCAGCTACATCGAAGAAAAACATTTAATTTAGTATGGACATGTGAGAATAGCAGATCATACAAGGTGGATAGCAAAGATTTCGGATTGGACCCCAATAGGAAGAAGGAAAAGAGGTAGACCCCAACGATCATGGAGGGATGAAGTGGACGAGGCCATGGAAAGACAAGACCTTAGAGATGGAGAATGGCACAACAGAAAGGACTGGAGACGTTGGCTGAAAGAAGGAAGGTGGCGACAGCTGTAAAAACCCTTATATAGATAGATAGATAGATCTAAAAAGAAAACTCAAACAAAAAATAATAGGTAATGACCAAAAAGAAGCAATACCAAGTTAAACGTTTTGTTACCAAAAATTGTCTACAACCAGCGTTCACCAACGAAAAGAAAGGACAAATCTATTATTCTGAGATTAAGAATAGGACATACACATCTTAGATATGGACACCTTATGAATTCCAGCAATTAGATTTTGTGCCAGTTAGATTAGATTAGATTAAGAGAATTGGTCTTTCGGCCTATTTCACTGCGACCTTTTTAGATCTATTGTGGTCTTCCAGTCCTAAATAACATTCTCTAGCCTGACCCTTTTTATGACGTCTAGTTGTTTCGAGACTGTACCTTCCATATAGCTATTTGGTGGTGGATTTGCTCCTCCTAATAAAAAAATTGCACATTTGCCAGACTGTCACACTGACAGAAAATGTGCTCTGCTGTTTCTTCTTCTAGGTGACAAAATCTGCACAGGTCATTATCTAATAATCCCATCAGCTCCCAGTGTATATTCAGCTTCCAGTGCCCTGTGAAAAGACCTACTATGACTTTGACTGTTTTCCTGTCTTTGCTTATTACGTCTGCCGTAAATTTGGCAAATGTTCTGTAACGCACTGTTTCGTCTGTCTTTGTCCTAGTGAATTCCTCCACCATTTCAAAGATTTGTGAGCTACCCACTTCCTTGTAGCCGTTCTTGATACTGACTTTGCAATGTCGCAGAAGGGTTCCGGTCCAATTAATGGCCTTTTTTTGCCATTTCATCTGCATTTTCAGTGCTCTTATACGCCTCGTGCCCCTGTACCCAGGCTACCGTAACCTTGCTACGGTCTCTTTGTTAATTTAGGGCACACACGTAATCCCATACTAGCTTAGAATTGACCTCTACAGAATTGAGTGCTTTAAGCGCTGCCTGAATATCTGTGAAGATGGCAACTGAACAGAACTTTCTTTCTTGATTTTTCATTTCTTCCACGCAGTGATGGATTGCAGTTATTTCTGCCTGTAAAACTGTCACATCCTTAGAGAGACTTACCGGGAAATGTATCCCTTAGTTTGTCCCTACTATGCCGGCTTCCACACCCTCCTATGTTTTTGAGCCATCCGTGTACCAAGTAGCAGCAGCTTGTATGAGTACACCTTTACTCCAGTCTTTCCTGCCAGTTATTTTAATTGTGAACTTATTGTTAAAGCTATATCTCGTAGCTGTTGCATCGATAGGTTTCCCCATCAAAATACGGGCTTTTAGCTCCTCAATTAGCTTTCTATTTTCAGTACCATGCATCTGGCTTATATATCGCTGACTATGGATTAATCTGTGCATCACGGATCTTGCTTCGCCTCGTATGGAGATAGGAAATGGTGGTAGATTTAACAGAACTTCCAACATTGCAGTAAAAGTTGTTTTTATGGTCCCCGTAATACACAGGCATGCTATCCTTTGTGTATTACCTAGCAGCCTTATTGCTCCGACTTGCTGCGTCTTTGTTCATCACGTCACCGAGCCATAAGTTATCATGGGTCTAATAGCCCTTGTGTATAACCATAGAGTCATTTTGGGGTTTAGTCCCCAATTCTTACCGCACATTCTTTTACATCAGCGCAGGAACATCGTAGCTTTCTGTGTGGTTTTCAGAATGTGAGTATTACATGTAAGCCTATGATCAAATATATCCCAAGGTATTTTGTTTCTTTGGCAAATGAAATCTCTGTTTTTTCCAGCACCGGTGGATTTAGGCCTTGTAGTTCTGTTTTTGTGCCAGTACTGCAACCCTACGACTTCCGTAAAACATATACTTCTTGATTGTCATCACTACCTAATGGCCAGAAGAAAATACAATCTTGGTAACAACTAAAAGACATAGTGATCTCAAACAACACCAAATATAAAAATCTATTAAACTAAAAAAACCAAGGTAAACAATTTAATTGAAAGAAAATATTCCCCAAGTGTATTAATTGTAAGTAATATTGTACGCAATGTGAAGCAAAAAAAGGCTTATAGAAGTTAACTCATATAAAAACATAAAGGTTTCAAATTTAGCTTCTTAAGATATTGGTTAGTGCGATGTAACATTTTTTAATGGTATTAGAAGTGTATATGTTTATAAATTAAAGTTTACATCGGGTTCTTATTCTCATAATCAATTAGTTCTTTGGACTTTATATTTTCGTAAAACTGTAAGAATATGGACCAAATATCCTGGTCTATCGGCGAGATGTCATAAGCTAGTTAATCGCTTAAAATTCATCACCGAAGAAAAATTGTACTATTAATGATATATGGATAGAACTGCAACTCATCCAATATACTCATATAATTGAGCGAGCATTTACAACCAGATAATGTTACGGATTATGCATACTGAAAACCAAATGATAGGGATACGAAATATATTGGAAAATTAAATGGAGATATAAGCTTAGGGAGAAACTGAGGTTATTTTAATTGTTAAGGAAAATTATAATCGATATAATACGTCTCATTATGCAATATATGTATATATATATATATATATATATATATATATATATATATATATATATATATATATATATATATATATATATATGTGTATATAAATATATATATATAATTATTTAAGAAGTACATAAGTACGAATAGCATGTATTCAAGGACAGATCACTGATGCGTTTACGATTACGCAAAGACTGGCTCCAATGCTCTTTAGTCTTGTTCTTGAATATGTAAATAGACGGTTGATGGTGGGCGGAAATAACGTACTATACTCGGTTCACAATTTGTTGATAGCTCACTACAAGTTTAATCCTAATTAGAGAAATGAAATACAGAGAGGATAGGTAATACGATATAATAGTAAAAACCAACCTGAAACTGACGATTTAAGATGTTTTCGACTAACCCACCTTGTATCTGCCGGAATACAATACAGCGGTCAAGCTTATAATCCGATTAGGAACGTATTTTGGCCGACCAGTGTCGTAGAGTATATGATTGAAACATTTATTTGAACTAAATAAATATATTTTTTAAATTGTATTTTTGTTTTAATAAAACTTATAATAAAATAAAATATTTTATTCAAAAATAAAGTTTTTTGCCATTTGTAAAAGATACATTTATTTAATTAAGGGGAAAGGCACCAAATGTGTTTTAATTGTATCCATTATTTTCGAATTCGGAGAAAACTATTAAATATTTTTGAAAAATTTAAAAGCAAAATGAAAGATTACATTATTACTGAGGGTATTATATATGTGTACACTGATGTATATTACAGAAAGTCCCTGAAAACTTCTACAATGTTTATTTTATTATGTTATGCAACAGGGGTGAAAATAAAAGAGAGAATATAGTATAATTTTTAATTGAAAATATTGCATGCAAAAGAAACTTTTTATTTATTCTAATAAATATTTTATTCTGCCTTTAAATTTTTCCAAAAAGGCTTTTTAGTTTTCTTAGGATTTGAAAAAAGATTGATACATTTAAAACACATTGAACATTTTGACAGGCGACGTTTTGCGCCTTTCCCCTTTAATACCTTACGATTACAACTACTATCACTTACCTTATATAATTACGATTAGAAAACTATTCAAATTCAAAATAAATAGGATCAACTTCGGAATCCGAGTCGTCTTGAGGGTTAATAATTAGCGGTTTTGTCTCTACGGTCGCATCAATTATGTTATCAAGATCCCAAATTTTTTGTTCTTCTTCTATTACATGTCTTACTTCATCTTTCCAGTTTTGTTCTGTAATGTGTTGTAAAGACTCGTATAAAAATTCACGTACAGCTTGTATTTTATATGACGTATTTTTTCTAGCCACACAACTTATCATTTGTGCCCAAATTATTTCGCAGTGGTAGTGTGGAAGTCTAAGGACTGTGATGTTTCTCCTTTCCGTCATTTTGTCAACTACGTATTTCTTGAACTTAGATTTGTGTTGCCGGGCAATTTTAAAAAGTTCTGCTTTTACCATTCCATCTTCGTAAGGCAGGTACTTATTCCGCAGCCAGTCAAGAATATCCTGTTTTTTCCACGCAGTCTTATTAATCTACTGCCTTTACCAGAAGGTGGGGAGATACCAGTAGACCAACCTTCCATAAAGGCTTGCCTGGAGCTTAATATATTTTTATCTGACCAAAATTTTTTTAGAGTATGACCTGAGTTTACCCACGATTCATCCTGGTAGAAGATTGGCCTTCCTTCAGCCCGGAATTTTCGTATAGATCTTAGATAATTTCTTCTCCAACATATTATCTCCTCCCGGTCAATCAAAAGTGATTTTAGGTCTGATTTCTCCCACCGGAAATTTAATTCTTTTAAAACTTGCCACAATTTAGTTCGTCCGATATGAGGCAAATCCGGATCATCTCTAACTTCTTGTAAAATTTTATTTAGGTTTGGTATTTCTTTTTTGAAAAAAAATCCATGAATTTTCCTTCGAATACCATTTTTGGCAAATTCATCAAGTTCAATAGGCTTTTTCCCTCTCTTTAAGTGTTCGTTTGTGTTTGGGTTAGCTATACCGTGTTTTTTTCTTTCTGATAGGAACCTATATATAGTTGACTCCCCTACGCCAGTCATGTTGGCACAACTTTCGACTATGTTGCGAACAGTGTTTGTGGAATTCTGAGAAACCAGAGCATCGTGAACATTCAGGACAATAGTCTTCTCTCTTGGTAAATAGACAGACTTACTGTCTGTACGCAACAGTACCGGTGTAAAACTTGATGATGTTGATGATGAAGCCATCAAAAATAATCCAACAAAACCAGCACGAGCGAAAGGTACGTATATGTTCGTAGGTATATGGAATAAAAAATCACTCACGTTTGCATATAATTCGCAAAAGAAATATTCGAGACGCTAATTACTGCCGTAGAAGCGGAAACACCGACGAGCCGTAAATTACATGCGATCAAAAACGTACTAAACAATCAAATTGTTTTCGTTCGTAATAACTTCACCCTTTTAAGTTAAGTTTCGAATATAAACTAAACAGACGAGGTACGTGGCCAAATCCGGCATCTATACCCATTATATTATTAAAAATCTGGGAAATTTCATCCTAATTATCTTGCAACCGATAGTACCTTCGGATATAAATATCAGGTTTTCTAGTAAAGTGATTAAACGCGACGATTAGTATTGAAATATCCAAAGAGATAAGGTATTCTTATTTACAAAATTGTTAATGGTTAAATTATTATTTTTATTAATATGATATAATAACCAACATTAGCCGTGAAAGTTTTAATTGTTTTTTACTAAATATATCAGTATTAAAACATTATTAATATTAATATTAATTTTAATGAATAAATACCTCAGGAACGCCTATGATGATACAAATTTTACGACCGTTTGATAATTTTGAGGCATATTTCGTGCTATCAACAATTTGTAAACAGAGAATAGAAACAAATCTACCCAATTAGCAGCATACGCAGATAATATAAACATAATGAGCAAAACAGTGAACCTAGCGGAAGAAACCTACATTGAGTCGAAACAGAGTGCAAAAGTAGTAGGGCTAACAATAAATACAAATAAAATAAAACTACTCATACAAACCAGATCAAATAGATCGGCGCAACAACACTTTATTGACGATATAGAAAATGTGAATAGATTTACATACCTAGGAATGGATCTGATCGCAAGCAATGAAGAAGAACCGGAAATAAATAGAAAGCTTGTGCTGGCAAATAAAGCCTATTTCGCGATGGGCCACATATTCAAATCGCAAGACGTACACCGGAAAACAAAACTCTGGGTCTATAAAACAATAATCAGGCCCATAGTAAGTTATGATTGTGAAACATTGGTGGTGACACAGAAATCTGCCAATGCATTAGATGTCTTAGAAAGAAATAAATTACGTAGGATACTGGGCACAGTAAGTGAAAACAACAACTGGCGAATTAGGTATAATAGAGAAATATACGAGCAATATAGCCAACCAACTCTAGCACAATACACTAAACTACAGAGATTGCGATGAGCAGAGCACGTGGTCCGCATAAATGAGAAAATGCAAGAGTGTAGGGAAAAAAATCTGTTGAAAAAACTAAAAAGAGATGGGAAGATGAAGTCGATGAGGATGCCAGAAACTGCCTGGGAATGCGTTCAAGAAAAAAAAACAGCGATAAATCGAAATTATTGAGAAGCTTGTTGAAGGAGTCCAAGGCCCGATTTGGGCTGTAGTGCCGTTGAATGGATGGAAATGAGCGAGCGTTTACAACGAGATAATGTTACGGATTATGCATACTGAAAACCAAATGATAGGGATACTAAATATATTGGAAAATTAAATGGAGATATAAGCGTAAGCAGAAAATGAGATTATTTTAATTGTTAAGGAAAATTGTAATCGATATAATACGTCTCATTATGCAATATATGTAAATATATAAAAATTATTTAAGAAGTACACTTGGTTCACCCATTACACATGCCACCTAATCTATTAATAAGTACACCCAATATTATGTTCTTCTTCGTCTTAACGTGCCATCTCCGCGACGGAGGTTGGCAATCATCATGGCTATTCTGATTTTAGATGCTGCCTCTCTGAATAGTTCGATTGATGTGCATCCGTACCATTCCCTCAAGTTACGCAACCATGAGATTCTTCTTTTTCCTACACTTCTCTTGCCCTGGATTTTTCCTTGTATAATTAAGTGTAGTTTCTTCTCTAAAAGTATGTTGTATCTTTCATCACGCATTAAAATGCCCCAGGTATTGCAGCTTTCGTATCTTGATGGTTTCCAATATTTCCATTCTTTTGTTGACTGTCCTCATGACTTCGTTGTTTATACATGCTCGGTCCATGATATCTTCAAGATTATTCTATACACCCATAGTTCATATAGTTCATAGTTCATAATAAATGACACCAAAAGTGAAAAGATTAGCAAAGATACAAGGGTTCTCATGGGAATACGACGAAACCTAAGTGAGAACGAAAAGGGAAACAAAGAAGAATATAAAAAACTAAATAAAAGAATTTCAGCGGAAATTAGAAAAGATGTAAGAAGATATAATACTAATGTAATTACTCAAACAGTAGAAGAGAACAAAGGTTTAAAGATAATGAAAAGAAAACTTACGCAAAGTAAAAAAGAAATATACAAGCTGAGAGATAAAGACGGAAAGGCAACAACAGATAATAACAAAACATTCTGAAAATAACTAGAGAATTTTATAAAGACCTCTATACCAGCCAAAGACCACAAGACAATTTCCCGACACGAGTAAAGACTCTCATAAATCAGGGATCGGAAATACTTTTACCCATTACTGTGTCAGAAGTAAGAGCAGCTTTAAAGGAAATGAAGAACCATCGATCGCCTGGTGATGATGGACTCGTTATCGAGGCAATAAAAGCAGGTGAAGAAATTTTATTAAAATCAGTAAGCGAACTGTTTACTAAATGCTTACATGCGGGTACGATTCCAAAAGACTGGAACAATGCAGTAATAGTCTTGTTACACAAAAAAGGCGATATTACTAAATTAGAAAATTATAGACCCATCAGCCTCTTGACACATATGTAGAAACTCTTAATGAAACTCTTAACAAAGAGGCTAATACCTAAACTTGATTTCTATCAGCCCAAAGAACAGGCAGGCTTCAGGGCAGGATATGGTACAAATGACCATTTGCATACCATAAAGATCTTATTAGAAAAGTGCATCGAGTACAACATACCACTGGTTCTTGCATTTGTCGATTACGAGAAGGCTTTTGATTCTGTATAGTTTGAAACAATACTGGAAGCCCTAAATCAAAGCCGAATAGATTACAGGTATACGACACTAATCAAAAACATCTATCAGAACGCTACATCAAGTATACGACTGCACGAAGACACAGAAAAATTCAGCTTAGGTCGAGGAGTTAGACAAGGAGACAATATTGCACCAAAATTGTTCACGGCAGCTCTAGAGTCAATATTTAAGGGTACTCAATGGCAAGATATGGGCATCAATATAGATGGAGAAAGATTAAATCACCTTAGGTTTGCAGATGATGTTGTATTAATCGCAGATAACTTACATGATACAGTTTCTATGATGCATTCGCTTAAAAGTCTGTCTGAAAGAGCAGGATTAAAGATAAACTTTGAGAAAACTAAAATTATAACAAATCTCGTAATGAGTGGAAATATAACTATTGACAATAATACCATACAACAAACAGACACTTACAAATATCTGGGACACGAAATCAAAATAAGCAGAGACAACCAAACACATGAAATATAGAGGCGAATAGGTCTAACATGGGCAGCATTTGGCAAATTAAGCCATATTATAAAAAGTTCAATTCCCATGTGTCTCAAGCGAAAGGTTTATAACCAATGTGTTTTACCTGTACAAACTTATGGAGCAGAGACTTTAACACTCACGCAAAAATCTGCGAATAAACTTAGAGTTATACAACGAGCCATGGAACGTGCAATGCTGAACGTGAGCCTTCGAGACCACATAACAAACCAACAAATCAGGCGAAGATCAGGAGTTCAAGACGTCATCGAAAGAACCACGACGCCTAAGTGGAACTGGGCAGGGCACTTAGCCAGAACACAAGATAGACGGTGGACAAGACGTATTATGGAATGGAGGCCCAGAAATTATAAAAGAAGCCGAGGACGACCACCGACTAGATGGACCGATGACATTAAACGTGTAGCGGGAAACTGGCTACAAGCGGCCCAGTGTATAGAACACTGGAAAGAACTGAGGAAGGCCTATGTCCAGCAGTGGACGCGATTGGCTGATCGATGATGATGATGATAGTTCATATGCTTCAAACTTTTTAGTAATCGACGCGTTAAGTGTCTATACTTTGTAGCCTAACTCTCAAGTCTAATTTCAGTTCTCCTGCATAAAGTACCTTTCTCATTTTATTGAAGTTTGTTCATGCTTGCTCTATTCGAACTTTGATTTCTTGTGAATTATTGTGCCAAGATAATAATTGAATTGTTCATTTTAAAAACCACATATATCCAGTAGTAGTGCTTTTGAGAAAAACGAGAAAAACTGTTAAAGCAATATATTGTTTAAGAGACCAATTATTGTGGCTTTATACTAATGTACATAATAATATGTAATGCTTTCTATCATATGTTGCAGATTTTGACATAATACTTTTTTCATGAAACACCATTAAGGTCGATGGATATATGTCGTTTTTAAAATGATTTTCTAAAATAAAACTACGTTTTCGCAATGTCAACTTAATAATATATTTTACATATTAAACTTTGAATAGAACAATAGAAAGATATTGTCGTAAACAGTGACGTATTCAAAACACTATACTTTTACTAATCATCTTTGTAATCTACTGCTGTTGTAGGCCAGTCCAAAATTTCGGAATAACACTCTTTACAGTCATCTACTTCTTCATTTTCTACGTAAGGTTTAAACTTGCGTAAATTTATCATGTTCTTGTCTTTAATACAAATTATTTGGTCAGGGTAAGCTTTCTCTACAGGAAAACCAGAAACAGTATCTGTTATTGAAAGTTTAAACGAATGTTGTGTAAAACCATATATGAAGTCACATGCGATCACATATCCTTTTGTTGTATTAGAGTAAGAAAAGAGATTGAACGATGCAATGGTGAATGCTTGCTTTTGATCTTTTGGTACATCTCTGCTAGAAGTTTCCACGGATAAGCACGTTTTTTATAATATTTAGGTCACCATCATTTAAAATCTTTTATGGGGCTGTTAAATACGGTAAAATTATTTTTCTGACTCGATGACAATACTATTCCACATACTGGAATGGTGTATAAATTCGGTCAAATTTCTTTAATTTTCGCTTAATAACAGCAAAATCGCGGTCATATAACTTATATGCATCGAGCAAAAAGACAAAAAAGGGAATGTAAAGGTAGTGGGGGTAAACATATTGTTAGACAGGAAGTGCGATCTTTAGAGGCCACATTAAACAAGGAAAGAGAGTCTCTCTCCTTGTTTGACATCAAATTTAGTTGGGTTATGTTATTGTTTGTCCCAAATGTCACATGAAGTCTTATTTATATTGAAGTTTTTTAATAATTGTGTCGTATTTTAGACTCTTATCATTAATAATTAATTAAAACTTTTTCGTCCAAGACACATTCTGAAAAATATTATATAGCTACTGTTCATAAGTGTCGGAAAATTTAAATTTGGCGCATTCGCATTTCCGGATATGTCTACCATCAGAGGCCACTTTTTTGGTCTTCTTTTCATAAGGATTAGATTCCCTCTTTTGTCTTATTGCTCGATGCTTATATGAATGTCCATGAACAGTAAAGTATTGATCCACGGTGTAAAATATACCAAGTTGAACAAAAGCAGAACACATTCTTACCGTACTGTGGTTTTTGTTTTGACCCGGACATCCATCCATAAAAATATGAACTTGTTTTACCTCTGCAGATAGAATTTTCTGTTTCATAATGAAATCAACAATAAAAGAACAAACCTCATTAGGACATTTCCTTCCTACCCCTTCATGATATAGGTGCAAGAATTATTTTCCAGTTTTCATATCATCTATATTAAATATGTTGATAGTTAATTGTTGCAGGTAAAAACTGTCCTGTACTGGAATCATCGAGCAAAAAGACAAAAGAGGGAATTTAATCATTATGAAAAGGAGACCAAAAAAGTGGCCTCTGATGGCGGACATATCCGGAAATCCGAATGCGCCAAATTTTAATTTTCCGACACTTATTAACAGTAGCTATCAAATAGTTTTCAGAATGTGTCTTAGACGAGAAACTTTAAATAAATATTAACGATAACAGTCTAAAATGTGACAAAATTGTTAAAAAACTTCATGTGACAGTTGGGACAAACAATAACATAACCCAACTAAATTTGATTTCAATATAAGGTTGAATGTTCGAATAATTAAACTTTGATAGTATACAAGGCAACTATCGAACACAGTGATTAATTAAATCTTGCCCAAGCACTTTCGATCAATAGATCATCTTCAGGGGCATCTGAAATAAGCCAAGAAACGTTTTTTTATAAGAAGGAAAATTAATTCACTTGGATAAAAAACTCCAAGTTTATGGTTGAAAAAAGTTTTTATGTGATAAACGTTTATAGACTTACTTCGTCAGTTGTGGCCTATCCGACATGAGTAGAATATCATAAATAATGTAAATTTGGACATAACAATACAATACACAGAGACAAACAAACACTTTAAAATTTTTTAAACGAGAAGCTACATGTTACATAGAAACCGGAGACAGAATGGGCTCCCGGTCTAGCGGAAATGTTGAGATGACATGTGACAAATGACAGCTTGTAAAGGGCAATTATGTAATCTGCACCTTTCAAAATGTTATGAAACTAAATATTGACCAAATGTCCAACTGACACCACTATAGGAAATCAACTGATGAAATATAAAATTTGTGTATTTTTATGTAGATTGAATAATCCAAATCTTACACTCAAACCTGTCTATTATATTTAGGATGTTAGTTTGAGAGCGATTAAAGTTGACATAAAGTACGAATGTAAGAAAAGACTAAACAATATATTAGACAGTGGATGGTTGACTACAATAAAATGGTCCACCAAGCGCTATCAGTACTGTAAAAAAGGAAAAATCTGAATATGCAGTTAAATTACTAAAAGTTAAAATCAAAATTGAAAGCAAAATATATAAATGGGTTATAATCCAAGTCGAGCTGGGTCTTCTACGAAGTGAAGCTGTAATAAAGTTTTTAAATATAGGATTAAATTTAGTACAATTTAAATTAATTTGAGTATTAAGACAGTGAGAGTTTTCATTTGTTTCCCTTGTAATCTCCAAATCTTCCAATAAATCCAACTCAAGATAGTTTTTCTTTCTACTAATGTCATGTAAGATAGATGAACCAGAATTGATGTTAAAATTATGGTTGCTGGATACTGTTGACCAAAACTTGAAGAATTTGGTCTTTTCAAATGTTCAGAGACTCTAGTGGATAACTTTCTGATGGTTCTACCTACATAAGAGGCATCACATTTTAATTTGTAAATACCACTTTTATCAAGTGCATTCATCCTATCTTTGGTGTTGATTAAGAAGGAACCTAAAGTGTTATGTGATTTAAAGGAAATTTTGATGTTATCAATTGTAGAAGTAAAAAGTTTAGATATTTTATTGGAAATGCTACTAATATAAGTGAAGGAGAAATATCTGATGTTATCTGAATCATTAGGTTCAAAAACCTGTGATGAATATGCAAGCTTTTCTGCAATTTTTAGTTTAGCTCTATTTAGAAGTTTGTATATAATGTTAGGATCATATGTGGGTAGAACCATCAGAAAGTTATCCACTAGTGTCTCTAAACATTTGAAAAGACCAAATTCTTCTAGTTTTGGTCAACACTTAGTATCCAGCAACCATAATTTTAACATAAATTCTGGTTTATCTATCTTACATGACATTAGTAGAAAGAAAACCTATCTTGAGTTGGATTTATTGGAAGATTTGGAGATTACAAGGGAAACAAATGAAAACTCTCACTGTCTTAATATTCAAATTAATTTAAATTGTACTAAATTTAATAGCTATATTTAAAAACTTTATGACAGCTTCACATCGTAGAAGACCCAGCTCGACTGTTTAGACTTCATGCACTGAGCATTTCAATATTAATTTTAAAAGTTCTTCCATTGACTGTGGATTCAACTGAACTACTTGGATTATAACCCATTTATATATTTTGCTTTCAATTTTGATTTTAACTTTTAGTAATTTAACTGCATATTCAGATTTTTCCTTTTTTACAGTACTGATAGCGCTTGGTGGACCATTTTATTGTAGTCAACCATCCACTGTCTAATATATTGTTTAGTCTTTTCTTACATTCGTACTTTATGTCAACTTCAATCGCTCTCAAACTAACATCCTAATTATTATAGACAGGTTTGAGTGTAAGATTTGGATTATTCAATCTACATAAAAATATACTAATTTCATATTTCATCAGTTGATTTCCTATAGTGGTCTCAGTTGGACCTTTGGTCAATATTTAGTTTCATAGAATTTTGAAAGGTGCAGATCACATAACTGCCCTTTACAAGCTGTCAGTTGTCACATGTCATCTCAACATTTCCGCTAGACCGGGAGCCCATTCTGTCTCCGGTTTCTATGTAACATGTAGCTTCTCCTTTAAAAAATTTTAAAGTGTTTGTTTGTCTTTGTTTATTGTATTGTTATGTCCAAATTTACATTATTTATGACATTCTACTCATCTCGGATAAGCCACAACTGACGAAGTAAGTCTATAAACGTTTATCACATAAAAACTTTTTTCAACCATAAACTTGGAGTTTTTTATCCAAGTAAATTAATTTTCCTTCTTATAAAAAACGTTTCTTGGCTTATTTCAGATGCCCCTGAAGATGATCTATTGATCGAAAATGCTTGGGCAAGATTTAATTAATCACTGTGTTCGATAGTTGCCTTGTATACTATCAAAGTTTAAATTTGTTTTCTTAAACAAGGAAAGACTTTCTTTACTTGTTTAAAGTGGCCTCTCAAGACGGCACTTCCTGTCTAACAATATTTTTGACCCCACTACCTTTACATTCTCTCTTTTGTCTTTTTGCTCGATGACTGGAATGCACGGGTGCATCAGATTTTACATATAATCTACACAAATACCTCCAACAGAACGATCATTTTGACATAGTTCTGTAATTTCTTTCATTTTATTATGAAATTTGTTTGCTTTACGCAAATGGACCATTTTTTTTCTATAGCTACACATTTTTCAGTATCATTGAGGGTTTTTGATTTGAGTTTTAAGTCTAACTCTTCACATTTACAGTAGGTATTCACTTGTGGCCTCCCAAATGAAAAATTATAATTCTGATTGAACACTTTTAAGTAAAATTTATATTTAACTGTCAAGTCAGGATGTAGCGCCAGAAACATTTCATACATGATTTTCACATTTAAATATTCATATTCTCTACTCAATGCCCTTTTTTATTAGAAAAGACTCAATGTGTTCTTTTGTCACGTAAATCTTTTGGCGATTTACCAATAACTTATAAATTACAAATACGACGTACTCTGTTGTCTGTTATCCTGTGTAATTTCACAAAAGTTTCTTTACACACATATTTTCTGCCAGAAGAAAACAATATTAAATATTTATATGAGGAGCAGTGAGGTTTTCTGTTTACATTTTTTCCCTGTACTGGACGCCTCCGAACAATAGTTTTAGGTGTAATAAGATTTTGTAAATGCTGTTACGTAAAAATGAGTCATATTAAAAAAAACTGTAAACATGTTGTTTATTCACTAATATGTTCTAGATTTTACGACCCCTTCGACTACCTGCAGAAATTCCAAGTACTAAAAAGAACCGGTCCATTCGAACGATCCGGAAATACGTTGAATAAAAAACCAGCCATAGCCTTCCAGTATTTTCGACAAGGGTCGACATCCTTCTAGTCTAACAACGGTATTGGTATATAACGGGACCTTTTTGGAAAAAACGGGCAGTCAGAAAAGAAGATCGCGACGCGTTTGAAATGTAACGTCCGTATCAATAAATTATGTAGTTATTAGTCAAATAAATTGTTGTACAATGATTTATTAAATTGATATAAATTATCGTGTTTTAGTAAATTAAAATAAGAACAATAAATTAGAATTAATAAAGACATAACAATACGTATCTTGTTTATCTTTTGTGGTAAATCCTCTAAATTTTGCATACACTTCTAACTTTATTGCATCTGAGAGTTGAGCAATACACTTCTTCCGGCATCTAAAGGTAACATTTTATAATCAACTGTTTCAGGTTATGAAATAAGAAATACTTACTTGCAAATTTTGCCTTGTACAATTTTGGGAACCCTATTTCCTTTATAATTTATATACTCTATACCTTGCATCCGAGCTTTTTTTAACTATTTCACACTTGAAGGTAACATTTTTTACACCCTTTTTACGTCTTTCTTTTGATTCGTGTACGTTGGTACCCATTTTCGCAGAATTATTGTTGCTTTTAAATAGTAATGTCAACATTACAATAAGCGCGCTTCCTAACGGGTCATTTAAAAAACAATATAAAATATCCCGGATATACATATGTGGTTTTCAAATGAACGGAATATTTTTGGAATGCTTATATCACTAACTAAGGATGGGATTAGTGTGATTTGTTCACGAAATGATAGAGG
Source organism: Diabrotica balteata (assembly GCA_918026665.1). Taxonomy (NCBI): domain Eukaryota; kingdom Metazoa; phylum Arthropoda; class Insecta; order Coleoptera; family Chrysomelidae; genus Diabrotica; species Diabrotica balteata. Next base: position 40,428,644 of record OU898285.1, on the reverse strand, counting down.
CTGGTACAAACTACTAAACCAAAAGGTTGGATAGTTATTTTTGATAAAATGTGGAATGTGGTTTTTAACATGACCGATTCAATTATAGTTTTCAACTTGTTCTAAAGTTTTACCGTTAATTGTGAGGTTTCATAATTATTTGGTTCAGACGTACATATTTTGCTTCACATCCAAGCATTTTTGGATTAGTATGTTAAATGCAAAGAGAGCTTCACGAGTACGTACGCCTCTACGAAATCGAAATTGGGTTTCTTCAATATCCGTATCAAGTATTAGGTATATGCGTTTATGGATGATCTTTAAAAACATTTTAAATCATTGAGGGCAGACATTTATAATAAATGGTAAATAATTTGTTTTTATAGGACATATTAGGGCAAAAGATAGACAAATCAAAAGTTTTTTATATTCCACTTTTGTAATTATTAGAAAAAAATGTAGTACCATGTGGAACCACTAGGCCACACACGAAAAACTTATTTATCGTGAAATGGAATGAAACAGTTTTTTCAGATGGACCTAAACCTACTTTACATGTATTACAGTGCCATCTTGTACGATGAAGAGTTGCGTAATACTGCAGTACAAAGTACTTTGGCTCCATGCTGAGGCATATGGGCTGCTTTGTCAGTAAGTTTTAGAGGAACTTGTTTTTTGAACCTGTTACTGGTGCTTGGTTCGTTCATGGTTCTTCTTTCAAATTTTGGCATTTGAGGGTTTGCTCCAATCAAACCGATGCGATGGACACAGCAATTTTAAATTCTTTCAAAGACATTCTCGTATCAGTTGTTGATTGTTGGAAAATTATATATGAGTTTAGTAATGTTCAATTATATGCCGCTATTTTTTGGATTTTCTATCCAATTCGTAGCAAGATACATATCAGACTTATCTACGAAGTCCATATATTTGTTATAATCTTGTACTAACTGTTTGAAATTAAATTCTATAATTATATTATATTATTATAGGTACTGATTTCTATTATTTTCTTCATTATTACTTTCGTATAAATTTCTATAATTATATTATATTATTATAGGTACTGATGTCCTATGCTTTTCTTTCCTCTTCATAGTAACATTTTCTTTAGGTTTGTGAAAATTGCTTAGAAAATGAATGGGTTTTTTATTCATTCATTACAAAGCTAGCACGCCGTCGTTACTCATTCTCCAGTTTGAGTCACCTCTTTTTATTTGTTTATTTATTTAAAGTTCATCTGGAAAACCTTTTGTATCTTTTCGAGTTTATCAAGTCGCGTTGTAATGCAACAGAATTAAAATAATTATCAAAATAAACTTCATACCTTTTTCTAACTAAATCTCTTCTAAGATCTTTTATTACTCTTGCCCCGAGGTTTTGCTCTCTTACATCTTTTACTTTTCCAGTGTATATTTGGAATTGTAAAACATATCCTGACTATACATATACCCATGCACATACCCATACAATATAATCCCTTTTTATGGGCTTCATCGGTATATATTGGCGTAAACTACATCTTTCCTTGAATTATCGTCTATTGATTGTTGCCTGCTCAGATAAAATGAGTTTTATAAGCAGTTGAAAGTTCCTCGAGCAATAGCCACACTTTGTAGAGTTTATCATAATTGCCGTTACCTTTCTAAAGTTGTAATAAAGATAAGTAGATGAGTAAGCAACTATCCAAATCTGTCACGCGACATACATGAAGAAATAAATTGATTCCTGAAAACAAAATGTACAGACCAGAAATTTCTATAACTGAGCAACTTTTTCACATTAAATTAAAATTTAATTATTATTAATAATTATTTGATACCATTAAAAGAGGTATTCCCAAAAAACACTTCATTTCTTCAATTTTTGTGGGAGTGTTGTTTTTGTTATTTTCTTGGACTATATATAAATTAGTTTGGGAAACAGGTGTATTCATCAGGTTCTTACTAAACAAATGAAGGAAAAAGTCAAGGAAGTCTCTAAAGTATCAGGAACATTTGGTCCAACGTTTTCTGAGAAAGGACGAAGTTGAGGGGCATTATCTGGGTCGGTGGTTCATTTAAACTAGTCAAGAATAACAACTGATACCTCATATTCACCATCACTATCATGCGTACCGTCTTCATGGTCTGAAATATCGTTTTTTTCATCTAAAACATATGACTCCAAAGTCATGTCAATATCTTCATCCTCGTTCTCATCAAAATCAGATACGTCAGATCCGTCTGATAGAATATCTGTTAGTAAAGCATAAGCGTCATTACTTGTTATTTTACTCAAATCAATCCGTCATTTCATTTTGGAATTCTGTAACAAAACATACCTATTAGTTACTGATCGACCAGCTATTGTAACCACCAATCAATATATCAAAGTTCACATAGTTATCTACATAGATCATAAAGACTCAATACGGTAATACACAAATACGTCTATTTATCAACAAATTAACATAATACATACCGTTTGTCGGTAGAAGAATGTTTGTTTACTTACAACAATAAATATCCTCACCGTCATTCACTTGTGAGCGTGCCAAATGTATTATGTACACTATGCATAACTGCTCCTGGAATTTTGTAATCGCATGGTGTGAAGTGAAATACACGACGTATACATCGCATTCTGTCTGATGGTCCCAGCTTACGATTACCCGGGCAGTAGTAAAAAAATTGTTTAAAAGAGGTTCTACCGTGGAGCCACTAAGCCGCAAAGGGTTAAGTGTGTGAGATATCAGGCCTATGGTGCGGTAGTCGGTACATTTTCTAGCATTTTTATTTTTTGGGGGGCAAATAAATTTTGAGGTCAACCATTCATTGGGTATGTCACCCGACTGATAAATTTCATTAAAGAGCTTTAAGAGGACATCCATGTACTCATTTTCTATTATTTTAATGATATCAATCGGCAGTTGATCTGGCCCCGGGCTTTTTCCATTTCTGGTGTTCTTTAGTGCATATAATATTTCTTCCTATGTAATTTCTATACTTGTTTCTTTGTCCTCGAAAGATATGTCTTGTAGGTTTCCTCTTTTGTTGTCGAAGAGCTCTTCCATATATCCTTTCTATCGTTTTAGCTTTTTGTCAGTCGTTATCATAGTGTTTCCATTTTTATCTAAAAGAGTTCTATCGTCATTTCTTTTTTGCAGCCCTGTCATTTTTTAAACCTTTTTATGTAGGTTGAATAAGTCGTTATTGCTCCGAAGATCTATCTCTTTACATTTTTCCTCGTAGTAAGTTTGTTTTTCCACTCTTATCATTTTTCTGATTTTATTGTTAATTATTTTGTAATTGTGACTAGGCTTATCTTCTTTGGTCCATCCTGCCGAGTATTTCGTCGGCCATCAAGTTGTCTCTCTTTCTTATCGGTTCTTTTAATATCTCTTTGCATGGAACGAGGAGGCAGTTTTATAAAGTTTTCTTTATAAAACAGTAGTTTGTTTTTATGTCAGCTTCTTTCAGTATTCCAACATCTAATTTTTGAGTTCTTTTGTGTTTTCTAATACGTTTAAGCGTAGGCGTAACATTTAGCGATTAGTGGGTTATGATCTGATGTGACATCTGCTCCTGAATATGTTTTAACTGATTACCTGATTACCAATGTTATGTTACAATTTAAAAAACAAACAAACAGGTTAAATAGAAACTGTTAACGATAGAAATTTCAGCTAATTAAACTTGTTCGTTTCTTTAGTAAATGACTTTAATATTTTCACTCTTGGCGTATTGGGCTTTTCATGATACTTGCTATTAATAATAGTTCATTAAAACGAGCCATTAAAAAAATATTAATTTAAGCAGACCTTGAAATAAGCCTACAAAACTGTAAAATGTATATACATTTACAACATACATACATACATTTATAACAACCAAATGAACAAATTTAATACAGAAGGAATAAAATATTCGTTGTCATTAATGTTGAAGGGGTACACGAATATTTCATGGTTATATGGTCCAAAATTTATTGATGTCCGTAGTAATAAAAATGAGAAATCTGTGAAAGTATCGACATCAAGTACATGAAAGTTTACATACTGACAACAATAATTGGAAATAAAAACATGACAAAAGAAATCCTTAAAAAAGTACATATTATATTTTGAATTTGGATATGCAGACGAACTGGGAAGACATAATTTCAGCATTAGATACAAATCAAATTGACAGTCTTAGTGTATATAACTTACTTTAAAGAAGTCAAATAGCAGTGTCGTGTAATAAATGCTGTCCTAATAATTGATACAGCAGTATCTTGCTGATAGTATGATCTCATATCATTATTTATAATTGTGATGTTAATATACACTGTAGGTTTTAATATTACCATTTTATTGCTTGTTATGGTTATATTTTATTTTATTTTGTTAATGACATTCTTATTTTAAGTGACAGATTGATTTACCTCGGAACTACCTTCAACTCACAATGGGACTACGCTCAAGAGATTAGATCCAAAATTGAAATGGCGCGGTCTACATTTATCAGGTGGAGATCCTTGCTGTGCTGCAGAGATCTCAGTTTGGGAACCAAGATGCGAATAGTGAGGTGCTACATTCTTCCAGTGTTACTACATGAAGTTGAAGCCTGGAGACTGGCGCAAGCCACAGAAAAGCGGATTAAAGCCTTCGAGATGTGGATCTACAGAAGGATACTATAAACGTTGAGGTCCTACAGCGCATGAGAAAAAAAAGTGCTTAATTTAGTGAAACAACGTAAGCTTAAGTACGTCGAGCACGTGATGCGAAACGAAGAAAAATATCAAATTTTTCAACTCGTTATGCAGGGTAAAGTATTTGGCAGGAGAGGACCAGGATGCCGTCGTATCTCGTGATTAAAAAAGCTCCGACAATGGTTTGGGATGACCTCCGCGGAGCTGTTTCGCAGAGAAGTCAATAAATCCATGATAGCCTTGATGATCGCCAACATCCGGACTGAATAAGGCACTGAAGAAGAAGAAGAATGACGTTCTGTATATTTGGGAAAGTATTTAGTATGTATTTACATGTTTTCCATTTGATATTTTTATGACTACTTGAATATGAATATGACCTTATTTAAGGCTATATTCTAACTACTTATTTACTTTAAAAGATATTATTTTTTGCTATTCAGTAAAATCTCATTATCAAACTAGCTCTTACATGTCTGTGTTTAATTTCAAAGATATTGACTTCTATTTGTTATTTGGTCACCTCCTTTCAAACCGTAGAAAACTTTACAAAATATCATATTTTAGTGACCATTTAGTTAAAATTATTGCCATTTAAAATCGCAATATAATAGAGTTGATTTATTGGTATGCACTTACCCTACAGACAACCTAGAAGCGTGGCCAGAGAGTTTATGACTATTTTATACCAAGGAAAGACACTTTCTATCGAGACAGCGAAAGAAACTGCTGTTCTACCGCCTGCTACGATTAATACACCAATATTTTAAGGGCAAGTTTTTTTTGTACAAATATCAGCAATGAGTAAAACCAGCTAATTTTCGTAATATTTAAATTAATTGCTAATTTATTCACAATTAAAATATTGCATTTTTTCTTCATTATTATGTTAAATCATTTAACAAGCGACATTTAGTTTTACACAAAACAATTTTTCCTTCGAGCCGGATAATAAATAATTACAACTTGTAATTTTGTAAGACAATATTTTTTGGCAAGGTTATTTGGTTTCCTCACTACTTCTTTCCCAACTGTTATAACCGCTCATTTTAAAATCGTCCACTCATCTTTGATATTTTTGACTCGACTTTCATTTACTTTATTACATCGTTCCATTATGTTTTCTATTTTCGTTTCGTATCTTGATCTTTTTTCATCACTAGAGGACAATATATCTGAAGGATGTTTGATCTTTTGTTCGCATTTCTCTGTTTCCTTGGCGTTAATGTTTTGTTTATATTTATCTAGCAGAAGGTGGTGTTCGAAATTGCGATGTGCTCCTCTGTGACTTCTCACATCAAGAATGTGTGAAGCATCCATTGCTTCTCTTTCTTCTATTAAGACGTAGTCATGGCTTCTATTAAGACGTGGCTTGTCACAATTTTTTTGTCTGCTGCAAAATCTATAATTCTTTGCCCGTTATCGTTACTTATTTCATGCAGGCTATGCATACCTGTGTAAAAGAGTGTGGGACACAGGTAAATGGCCTGAGGACTGGACACAATCACTATATATTCCCATACATAAAAAGGGAGCGAAAGATTTATGTAGCAACTATCACACAATTGCTCTAATTGCGCACTGCAGTAATATACTCTTACACATAATTCTCGAGAGGATAAAGTCCTTTTTACTACCTAACATTGCGGAGGAACAATCAGGTTTCATCCCCGGACGTGGTATTAGAGAAGAAATTTTAAACGTACTGCAGATTGTAGAAAAATCCAGAGAATTCAACATCACAACATATTTGTGCTTTATAGATTATAGTAAAGCTTTCAATTTGGTCAACTGGAGTAAAATGTGGCAGGTTTCGTCTAAAATGGGAGTCCCCAACCATCTGATACTGCTAATTAAAAGCCTGTATAATAATAGTTATGCCAGAGTTAGAATAAATGGGGAACTAACCGATAGTTTCAGGGTCACAAAGGGCGTGAGATAAGGCTGCATACTAAGCCCAATTCTATTTACCATCTATGGTGAATGAATAATGCGGAAAGCTACTGAGGACTGGAACGGTGGCATCACCATTGGCGGGAAGAAGATTTGCAACTTGAGATATGCAGATGATACTACTATCCTCGCTAGTTCTGAAACTGAATTGATTCACCTGCTACAACGGATAGCAGACGTAAGCTTAACGATGGGCATTAAAATAAACAGAGATAAAACGAGAATCATGATAATTGACAGAGCTAACAACAATTAAAATCATCTGGTGATGATAAACAATATCGCTGTTGTAGATATATTTGTGTATCTGGGCACATTAATAACCAACAAATGAGGCTGTACTGAAGAAATAAAGCGGCGGTTAGCAATCGCAAAAAGCGCTATGGCAAAATTAACAAAAATTTGGAAAAGCCATGAAATAACTACCGATCCAAAAATGAGACTAGTAAGAAGTATAGTTTTTCCAGTTTTTACTTATGCATCGGAATGCTGGACCCTTACTGAGAAAGACAAAAAGAACATAGATGTATTTGAGATGTACTGCTGGGTGGCCCGAAGAACAAATAAATCCATACAGGACCAGCTAAACATAAAGAAAAGACAAAGAACACAAATACCAGAACAAATAATAAGCTATTTTGGACATGTGCTTCGAAGAAATGGTCTTGAAAAACTTACCATCCAGGGAAAAGTAGAAGGCAAAAGAAATAGAGGTAGATCTCCCACACGATACATGGACCATATTGTTGCTACCATTGGCGCTCCATTGTCAGAATGTGCTAGAATGGCAGAACATAGAAAAACGTGGAGGAACATTGAGAAATTTAGCTAATAGCTTCATGATATCACGATACCTGCATCAGGTTAACGATTAAGAAGAGGAAGATGTATATCTATTGTTCGCTGATATAATTCCTCTCTACCTATTTTTGCGTTAAAATCTCACAAACTTATTTTAACGATATAATTGTCTATCTTTGACATAACTTGGTCTAATCTGCCATAAAAAATTTCCTTTTCTTCTGCTTCTTTGTCTTGTGTAGGAGCGTGCACGTTAATGAGATTTTTATCAAAGAATATTACTTTTATTTACAGAATATCTCATGAATTACTGTACAAATTGTGTATTTTCCGTATTTCCAGATGTCTTCGTTCTTTGATCTCATTTCTTTCAATACTATAATATCTATTTTGTACATTTTTATTTGATCAATAAGATTTTTTAGTTTTCCTTTTTCTCGCAATGATCTTACATTCCACGTTCTAATTAAAATTTTACCAGTGTTCTTATTTTTCTTCTTCTTGTTGTACTTATTTATATTTTTATTTTTTCTGTTTCAGCGTTACTTGTTGTACTTTGCTTTTTAGTGTTAATTTGACTAAAACTTGGAAAACTCTTCGATGTGCTTTCAGCGGTCAACTGATGATGACTGTCATGTTTAATTCTCTTAGCTCTGTTATTTCCCTGATTTTTCCTGACGTTACAATTATGAGGAATTATAGATTAATTTATTATTACAGTTTAGTTATTTTTCTGGCCTATCTTTATAACTCTATTATTTTTACCTATATCCTTAAGATTAAAGTCAACTTTAATATTAAAATTAAAATCAAAATTATGACTGCCATGTTCAATTCTCTCAGCTCTGTTATTGCCCTGATTTTTCATTACAATTATGAGGAATTAGAGATTGATTTATTATTGCAGTTTAGTCGTTTTTCTGGCCTATCTTTATAACTCTATTATGTTTACCTGTATCCTTAAGATTAAAGTCAACTTTTTAATAATAAAATCAAAATCAAAATCAAAATCAAAATCAAAATTATCAAAAGTTTAAAAAAAATTATCATTATAACTACAGTGGTACCTCGCCATACGAGTTTAATTTGTTCCGTAACCTTGATTGAATGTCGAATTACTCGTATCTTAAAGCAATTTTCCCAATTGAAATTAACTGAAATCCCATTACTCCGTTCCAGCTGCCAAAACCCCACTTTAGTTGTTTTTGTTGAATGTTTTTGAATAAGAAAAATGTATTTACAAGAAGAAACATTTATGTTTAAATAACAAATACATAAATTATAATAAAATAAAAAGTTAAGTGCTTACGAAAGCCTTATTTTCGTTACTGGTCTTCGCTTTTTTCGTCACGCTTTGCTCATCTTCTTCTGCAGATCGTTTAGAAAGCTGTCCAAGAAGATTTGATTCTTCATCCTTTCAAAGAAATTGCGGAAATAAGTAAGGCAAGTCTCGTTACGCAACTCTGATGACCAGTTGTAACTTTTTTGGGAGGATTTTTATTCACAAACTATGCAACTTTCTCCTACATTCCATCATTCATCTTTTATAGAGATATCCTTCTTAATCTCTGGCTTCTCTTCAAAACGAAATTTTCGTTAAACCACCGTATGCTGCTGTAAATATAGATCGTGTAACTCTTCGGTTTTCAGCTCCTGAGACTATTTTTCGACGAGTTCGTTCACATCTCTTTGATTCACCCTCAGGCTCATGGATTTTTCCAGAGAAATAATCTCCTCTACCACTTACACCTAGGGTTTTAATCATTCAAAGGCCCTTTTAGCTACAGCCTCAGGCCACAGCTTCTTCCATGCAGAGATTAAGATCCTCATTGTAACATCAAGCCAGGCCTGATCAATAATTCTTAGGCATATCACGATGTTAAAGTGGTCCTTTTAGAATTCTCGAAGGGTAAGATTGGTGTTCTTCGTCCACTCAAAGTCAAAGCATTGCCGAAAAATGTGGTTGTTGTACAACTTCTTAAAATTAGAAATCATCTGCAGATCCATGGGCACCAGCAGAGTAGTAGTGTTGGGTGATAGGTAGAGAACCTTTATAAACTTAGATTCTTCTAGTAAATAATCTTCGAGATTTGGTGGGTGAGCAGAAGCATTGTCGGTGACGAGAAGGGCTTCCATGGGTAAGTTGTTTTCCTGTAGATATTTTTAATCGGAGGGCCAAACACCAGGTTTATCCACTCTACAAAGAATTTCCTAGTAACCCACGCCTTCGGATTTGTCCTCAAATCATTTGCAGGTTTTCTTTTAAAATATTATGTGAGTTAAAAGTTTAGGTCATTAGCAGTGACGCAAAGTGTTAGAGTTAATCTGATTATGTGCCAAGTATTAGAAAAATGGTAACCAAAAGATTACTTTGGTACCTAGAATATCACAATAAACTTATTAGTAAACAAAGTGGTTTCGGTCAAAATAGGTAAATAGCTGACAACTTGGTTAACCTAGAGTCAGAAATTTATGAAGCTTTTGCAAACAAACAGGAATTTATCGCGGTATTTCTAGATACAACCAAAGCTTATAATACTATATGACGACACAACATTATAGAAAAACTCCACGTGGAACCTAAAAGGAAATATTTTACACTTTATTAGCATTTTCTTTAAAATAAGAAACTTTCAAATTAGAGGAGATAATATCTTATCTTCGAAGAATATACAAACAAACGGCATCCCGCAAGGCTCTACAATAAGCACGACACTTTTTTAAATTGCTATAAATGATATTCTAGATTACTGCTCCCCACTAGTGAAAGGAAGACTTTATGCTGATGAACTGGTTATATTTGCTGAAAAAAAAAATATCACGTCTACCCAAAAACATATTTGAACTTCACTAAATAGCTTATTTCGCTGGTCAGAATCTATAGGATTAAAGTTTTCTACATCTAAGACAAAATGTGTATTTTTTTCGAAAAAAAATTTGCAAGTAAATTCATCATTACACCTCCAAGGGCAATTGTTAGAATTAAAAAAAATATTCGCTTCTAAGGTATAACTTTTGATAAAAAACTAACCTGTGGAGACCATATTGTAAACTTTAAGAAAACATGTACAACCGAAAAAAATTATTAAGAACCACCGCCACTCATAATTGGGGAGCTGACTTCTCTAGCTTTATGTATTTATACAAATGTCTAATTATGTCTAAAATTGTTTATGGTTCTATTATTTATTCTTCTGCCAAAAGATCTTTATTAGAGCAAATAGATACAATACAAAGCAATGCATTACGAATTACCACTGGAGCTTTCCGAACATCGCCTATCGTAAGCCTTCAATGCCTACCGGGAGAACCACCTTTAGAATATAGGAGAATGTGCTTAAGTTTATCGTATGCGTCAGAAGCTCTTGCAAATGATAATAATCTAGTCAACTTTAATAACAAAATCAGCCATTTCCGTAATAAGTACATACTTTACTAAGAGACAAGATCAACCTTTTTATGAAAGAATTAGACAATATACAGATAACCTTAAGATACAACTACCTACACCTCATTCCTGGATAATTTCCCCATTTCAAATCAATACTTACCTAACTAAGTACAAAAAAACTGAAAGAAACTAAAATTACATTAAACAAGCTTTTCTTGAAATAATGAACCAGCATACCAATTATCTTCCTATATATGCCAACGCCTCAAAAATAGACCAACATATTGGAGCATCAATAATATCTCCTAACGCTGCTAAAACTTCTCAATTATCTTCGTTTCGTCTTACAGCCAAACTGTACGCCATCTTAATCTTGATAGCAGTAAGATTTGCAAAACCGACTCATCACTACAAAGTAAGAATAATTACAGACTCTCTAAGTTCCATCCACACCATCCAACAGTTATACTCCAAAATCCAATTGCCAGCTTAATAAAATCAGAATTATTTTTTCTTCACTAATTAAAAATTAAATTATTGTAGGTTCCATGACACGTAGGCATATACGGAAATGAGAAAGCAGATTTGTGTGCTAAAGAAGCAACAACCAGCACCGAAGCAACAATAGTGCGCGAAGTAGTAGCGAGTTATATGAAAGCAGTTATTAACACTGCTTTTCGATGCCTTTCCGCATTTCTGATTCATTTTTAAAACAAATATTTGACAATCGAGTTGCACAACATTTTTGAGGCATCACATTGAAGCCTCGCTGCCCGAGAACTATAAATTTGCTTGTCTGGACAGTGTGACATTTACGTGATGCCTCAAACTTGTTCATTCTTGTATGAAGCGACGGAAGTATTTCACGTTATATTTTGAGTCATTCTTTGTTCGGTGCTCTTTGCGTACCGTTATTGTATGAGTGTATTATAAAATATTAGATTACACGAATTCTTTCGATGGATTCCTACGAAAAAGAACAGAAAAGACTTGTAAGTTTATACGAAGAGCTTATGTCAGATGAAGACGTAGGAGTGGATGACCCCTATGCAAATTCTGGATTATCAGATGATTATACACCCAGTGACACAGAAACCTCGGATTGTTCCGAAGAAATTCCTAAGAAACTGAGAAAATTACATGGCATCAGTAAAGTAAAATTAGGTAAGTTTTACTAGACTTTTATGTTCATTCTGAAAAATCATACCTAATTTCTGTTTACGATCACCTGATACAACAGACATAGAAACTGTAATTTCTGCATTTGCTGTTGTCGCAGAAGAAGATGAAGGGGAGAGTTCAAATTTATTATGGAGTCAAGTTAAAAAATTTTCCGCAGACCATTCAGAATGCTGGGGTAAGACTGGAATATTACAACAATTTTACAGAAACTCTTTATTTCTTTTACAAACTATTTGGGACTGATGACTTGATCGATTATATAGTTGATCAAACGAATTTATACGCAGATCAATAAATAAATGGCCGACCTGTTGTAGCCAAATCTAAATTTAAACGTTGAAAACCAACTACAACTTTGTTACCAATATAAGACACAAAATCTCTAGAAGTCGTTTTGAGCAATTACTTTCAAATATTCACTTTAACAATAATGTAACAGCGCCACAACTTAACTCACCGGATTTTGATCGGCTTCACAAAATATCTCCGTTGGTACAAAAACTTATTTCTAGATTTCAGCAAATTGTTACTCCAGGAGAAAATGTCTGTATTGACCAGACGATGGTACCTTATCGTGGTCGCTTGAAATTCAATCAATATATCAAAAATAAAAAACACAAATTTGGTATCAAATTATATAAGCTTTTCTTAGAAAACAGCTACACCTATGACCTCAAAATTTACTGTGGAAAAGATAGTCAGGGTGGTCAAAATGCCTCTTTATCTATTGTTCTATCACTTATGGAAGGGTTTTTAGATAGTGGTCGTACTCTCTTCACAGATAATTATTGTACGAGCTTCACCCTTGCTCATACACTGCTCAGCCGTACAACTCACCTTGTAGGCACTGTTCGGTCCAACAGAAAAATGAATTCTTCCGAGGTTGTCAAGAAAAAACTAAAAAAAAATGAAAAAATTGCCCTACAAAGTAATTCCGGAGTTGTAATGTAAAAACGGTGTGACAAAAGGGATGTCTTGATGATTAGTACAAAGCATGGGGATGAAATGTTGAAACGTCTACACAAAGGCAAAGAAATTAAAAAGCCCAAAATGATTGTTGATTACAATGATTCAAAATCCTTAATTGATCTCTCAGATCATAAAAAAGCATATTCAAATTGCTTGAGACGAGGGAATAAATGGTACAGGAAATTAGCCACAGAATTATTGTTTGTTAGTGCCTTGGTAAATGCTCATATTGTATATACATAGATTACACAAACTAAATTGACTATAACAGAGTTTAAAACAGAAGTTGCTATAGAACTACTGGTTGAAATTTTCGCTATTGAAACTAATATCAACGTTAACACCTATGTCAGTCATGAGCTTGTAAAAGGAATCAAAAAGAAAATCAAAAGGAAAAGAAAAAACAAATCTGTGGTTTGCTACGTCAGACTGAAAAATGAATTGGGGCGGAAGGAAGCTCAAAACAAGTGTTCACGTTCTAAATTTTTGTGCAACCAATGCAAAAAACATTATTGTATTTCTTGTTTTTTCTTAACGCATAATGCTGTTTTAAAATAATAAGTTGTTATATTATTATAATTATTTTTGCACATTCTAAATAAATTTTTTTATTTTTTTCTTTATTCTTAATAAACATTTATAATTTTCGTATCTTTCGTAAAAACCGTCTCACATCCGACCAGGAAATATTATTTTGCTCCTTGGACTACCCTGTCTAACTTACAATGTAATTTATATAGCTGTAGGGACACAGTTGATGCCACGGTGTCCCGAATACAAAACTGTAGTGTGGCATTAGAGTGATGCCTCACTATCCCAAGAGTACTATTTAGTGGGGCATCATATTGATGCCATCCGGGGCTGAACGTGTTAAAAATAAAATAATGTGTTTGTGGCAAAACAAGTGAAATACGACTGTAGAGAATCTTAGAACAATGAAACCGAGTGTGAAACCGTGGAAAGAACTAAATAAAAGTCGTGTAAACGAAGTAAAAATTGACAGGTTACGCCTGGGTCATACAAAACTAATTCATTCTTACCTATTTAATAGAGTAAATCCTCCTAAGTATCAGTTTTGTAATAAAGACCTAAGTGTGTATCACATACGTATGGAGTGTAATAAACACAATAATATATGAATGAACCATAACCTTGCAACTAACCTCTATTTTGAAAGAAGACTGTAATGCGGTAAATGTTATAATTATTTTAAAAAATGTAATAACTTTTGACTTGTATTGATTACATGTACTTAATGCGAATAAACAAAACAAAACAAAATCCCAAAAATCACCGATTACTTATTGATGAGGTATATTTTATAAGGTAATATATATAACACAAAAAAAATATCATTAAAAGATTCAATTCGTATAAGAGTTCTGTTGCGTAAAATTATTGAAAGAAAACCAGAGAGCGAAAACCGATCTAGTGAAAGACGTTATTACTAAAAACTATGGAAATAAGACAACTTCAGGGACTTCACGTCGAACCTATGTTGTTAACAGACGTGTTTAATAGCTAGCCTAATTACACCTAGTTTTTGCGATATTATTTATATTCAGTTGATAAAATTGCAATAAAGTGTAGTGTTAATATAAAAATAAATTTGAACTACTTGGAAAAAATTGTAAGTAGTATTTATTATAATATAATTAAAGATACTTATATCAAAACAAGTTCCTGCTACCGGATTTATCAACTACACAACTTTTGGTACCTCATTACCGATTCTGTTATGACAAACAGGACCGTCTGAAGAATAGAGGTACCAAAATATGAATAATATTTTTAAAAATGGATGAACATTCTGTTGGTTCTGTTTCCTCTCCTAACAACAATCAACCATGTTCATATTCCAACGCTGTTACTTCATTTAAATATCCAACCAAAAACCAAGCCATTGTCCTATCTGCTCTCAATGGAATAAAAATAAATGAATACGTGATAGCAATAGGAAATATAGTAAAACCAAAAAATATATTATTTACATCCCGCATCTCAAATAACAGAATTTGTATTTATCTCTCCAATACCGAAGTCGTCAATACATTGCTGAAGACACATACATCAATATCCATTAATGATTCAGAAGTTGAAGTAAGACGTCTAATTACTCCTGCTACAAGACTGGTCATCTCAAATGTCTGTCCTACCATACCAAACTCAGTACTTGAAGTTGAGCTGAACAAATTAGGACTTAATACAGTATCCCAGATGACTTTTCTGCGAGTTGGAATGCCGGACACTGCCTATAACCACGTTTTAAGCTTTCGAAGACAAATTTTTAACACTCCTATTGAAAATATCACTATCCCAGATTTCATTACAATATCCTTCGACAACACCAACTATCGAATTTATCTATCCACTGACTTAAATTGCCCTAAGTGTATGTCAAAAGGTCATCGCGAAACAGAATGTCCTGTTCTATCACAACTGACATCAACTGAAACACCCATTGAATCTCAGTCTACAATATCACTCCCGTCTAAACCTCAAAATCTTACAACAGAAGCAGGAAATCCTATTAATAATACCACTAACTTTCAAATAACACCAGAAGATATTCACAACGAAACGACTAAAAATAACAATCCTATTACTTTGAACACTGAGGTCTCCCATCAAAAAAACAAAGAGCCAAATATCTACTGACTCTCCTGAGATACATGAAACACCACCCGATCCAACAATTTTTACCAAACCCAAAAATACAGTTAAGCGGACAAAATCATCACAATCTGATATCCTCGAGTCACTTGAATCTATTAAAGGTAAAATCGAATCTAAATACCCGACATATCCTCTTAAATTTACAGTTCTTTGTGACGCGATATGTAACGCATTAAACTCAAATTATCCTACCCCCATAGTAGAAAATTACACAACCGATACGGGTTTTTTTAAAGAGATACTTCTATTCGCCCACGACCATATTCCTGATCGCAAAATAAAATATAAACTAACAAGACTTCAAAAAAAGATACAATACTCAGTTACCGATTCATCCTCGGATATTGAAAGCGATAACTCCCTTTCCCACGTTGTAAAATAAAATGGATAATACATTTATATTACAGTGGAATCTTAATGGTTATTTTAATAATTTAGAATTCCTTAATCTACTTATAAACTATCTTTCTTCTCTTATAATATGTTTACAGGAAACCCACCTTAAAACTAATAACTTTAATATAAAAAAATATTCCCATTTCCTTAAAAATCGAGACGCAACATATGCTAGTGGATGTGTTTTTGTAAAAAATCACATTCAGACCAAAGAAATTAAGCTACATACTAATCTAGAAGCTGTAGCTGTATCAGTGTCATGCAATATCAACTGCAGACCTATTAACATATATGTAACATTTACCTCCCTCATCCAAATGAAAATGTACTTGAAGAATTACATCGCTTAATCGATGATATTCCTGCTCCCAATCTAATAATTGGTGACTTTAATTGTCATAATATCACATGGGGTAGTATAAAAACAGACAAATGTGGTAGACTTCTTCAGAAATTAATAGACAATCAAAATCTAATTTTAATGAATATTGGTAAATCTACTCATTTCAGCTCCCACGATAGTACTTTTTCTGCCATCGATATTTCATTGTGTGATCACACATTAGCTACAAGTTTTTCTTGGAATAGTCTTGATTATCTATATAATGGCGATCATTTTCCTGTAACAATTGAAACCATTTTGCATGATCAACCAAATATTCCTGTTTACCAAAAATGGAAATTAAACTCAGCAAACTGGGACTTATATAGAGATCTAATAAATAACTATCTTACGAACTTTATTCTAGAAGATAGCATAGATTCATCTCTTCATCATTTCAATGATACTATAGTAAAATGCGCTAATATTGCGGTGGGAAAAACAAAACCTTGTAAACGAAAACTATTACCATAGTGGAGTGAAGAAATAACCTTAGCTATGAAATCTAGCAAACATACTTTCAATGTTTTAAAAAGACATAAAAAAGCAAAAAATGTTATCAATTTTAAAAAACTTAGAGCAAAAACTAAATATCTTATTAAGAAAAGTAAAAAAGAAACATGGTCAAATTATGTCTCTACCATAAATTCATTAACACCTATGACTACAATATGGAATAAAGTACGTACATTAAAAGGTGAACAAAACTCAATTCATATTAACACTCTTTATTATAAAAACAAATTAATATCTTCCAAACAAGAAATTAGTAATATTATGTCAGATGTATATAAGAATAATTCAAGCAATGCAGACTTCAAACCCGCATTTTTAGATTTCAAAAATAAACGTGAAATGACAGATATATCTATAATAGATAGTGATAATCCACTAAATTTCCCCATCACATATCAAGAATTTAAAGAAGCTCTAGATAAATCAAAAAACACTTCATCGGTTCCTGATAATATACCAATCATATTTATCAAAAACTTGCCGTACATAGGAAAATTAATTCTCTTAGACATTTTCAATCTCATTTACCTTAATAAAAAATTTCCTTCAATCTGGTCTGAATCAACAATTATTCCATATTCCACCAATTATTAAGCCATATCCAAATCGGTTTCAGAAAAGGCAGATCAACTCATGATGCCTTAGTAGCTATTGACAATATTATATGTTAGTCCTTTAGAAATAACCAGAAAGTAATTGCCATATTTTTTGATATAAATAAAGCATTTGATATTGCATGGAGATACAACATTTTACAAACCATGTCCAATTGGGGTATCCAGAGAAATTTTCTTGCCTTTGTAAAACATTTCATGAATAATAGGATATTTCAAGTACGTGTAAATGGAATTACCTCAAAAACAGAATGTCTTGAAAACAGTATTCCACAGGGCTCAACCTTAAGCCCCATTTTATTTTTAATAGCAATTAATAATATCCCTCAAGAGATAAACCTACCTTTGAAAGCAGGTCTGTATGCAGATGACTTTACTATGAGATGAGTTATATATACTAGTAGCTGCAATATTACACTAGCCTCAAACATTTTGCAATCATTTCTGCATAAACTAGAAGACTGGTCCCAAAAGACTGGTTTTACGTTCTCAGGTGATAAATCTCGTTTCATCGTATTCAATAAAAGAAAAACTGATTGCAAAACAACACTTACTCTAAATGGTATCAACCTAAAACAAGTAGAGAGCATTGACTTTCTTGGCCTGAGACTTGACAGTCAGTTAACATGGGCAAAACATATTAAAAAGCTAGTCGTATCCTGCCAATCTAAAATAAATCTCCTTAAAATGCTATCAATCCGATCTTGGGGAGCGGACACCATAAAATTGCTACGTATATACCAATCATTAACCCGAAGTAAACTGGATTATGGCGCAATATTCTATTCAACTGCGAGTAATCATATACTTAAAAAACTAGACATTATACAAAACACATTTTTAAGACTAATTCTGGGTGCTTACCGAACTAGTCCTGTTTCAAGTTTTCAGGTTATCCTAAATGAATCTCCCTACCAATACGAAGACAACACATTTCTTTAAATTATGCCGCGAGATTGTCTTCCAACCCTAATAACACAAACTATCCACTTCTTTATAAAATATATCCACCTACTCATTGCCATCAACAAATTAAATATCCACCCCTTAAAGAACGGCTAACGAGATATGGTTTTGACATGGAGCAGCTGACACATTCTTACCCTTCACAACGAACTATACCTCCCTGGACTATTAATTTTTTTACTATTGATCTATCCCTCACGGCCTATCTAAAGGGTACCACAAATCCCATAATCATTAACAAATTATATCAAGAACGGATATTAGAATACACTGGCCATAACAAGATTTTTACCGATGCGTCAAGAACTGAAAACGGACACGCAGCGGCCTTTATTCTAGGAAAGTCTGAATATGCAGTTCGCATCCCTCAATTCTGCAGCATTTTCACGGGAGAAGCAATCGCCATTTTAAAGGCTTTAGACATGTGTAAGAGTCATGCAAGCTTAGATTTTCTTATCATTACTGACTCTTTATCTGTTCTTCAGAGCTTAAGGCAAATATATCCAGCACATGCTATCCTGCAACAAATACAATTAGCACTTTATCACCTACAAAACAGACACGTGAACGTTACATTTCTCTGGGTACCATCACATACAGGTATCGCAGGAAATGAAAAAGTAGATGAATTAGCAAAGAAAGCTGCTACTGACGAGCAAACTGAAATTATGACTACAATTCCATTCAGTGATATCCAGCTCAATATTAAACAGCACTGTGTAAAAAATTGGCAACAAATGTGGAATTCTAATAAGGCTAACCTTAAAAACGTGAAAACTCGGATTGGCACTAAACTACAATTTCCAGAAAACAGAAGGCAACAAGTGATTATAAACCGACTAAGAATTGGACATACAGCGTTAACTCACCAGCATCTCATAACAAAAGAACTACCACCTGAATGTTTCTATTGTGAATGTCCAATAACTGTTCAACATGTATTGATTGAATGTCCTCTTTATTCCTACGAAAGAGCCATCAACAACGTACCAGAAGAAGCAAAGAAACTTAAAGATATTTTAAACAGTAATGTATCTAATACAATCAAATTCCTTAAGGACATACGTTTACTACACAAAATTTAAGTTATATTATATGTATCTTTTTGTAATTTGTAATTTATTATGTGTAATTTAATACGCAATTTGTAATTAGTAAATTTGTATTTGTACTAACAACTGTAAAATCTGTTAAACCCGCTAATAACCTTTAATGGTTGATGCGGAAATTCTAAATAAAAAAAGACAACTTCAGATACAATTAAAACTCATTCCGTTTGAAACTCTTACATAAACTTTACGAATTTCTCAACACGTAGTTTTCCAATTCAAACGTCATGTAAAACGACAAGAAACGTCGATATCTTCGAGCTAGATGTCAAGCTGTTGTTTTTCAATTCCGGCAGATGTGATCAAAAGATTGGATCCAAGTGGCAATGTTCTCGGATGTATGTACGTTCGATTTTATCTTGGCGTAAGATGTTTCAAGTAGATATTAGAGGTATTTGAAAGCTTAGTATTGTCCAATACTTAAGTGAATTAGAAATTTCTTTAGAAATTTGACCTTTAAAATAATAATATATGATAAAAATCTGTAATTAATGCCACTCGCCAAGTAGCTCAAAACTTGAAGAAAAATATTATTTTTAAGTTTCTTTTAATTCTTTGTGGAAACTTTTGAAAAATATTATAATTAAAGATTAAAGATAGTTAAAGATTACTTCAGATTATTTTACGATGAAAATTTTAAGCGTTTAAAATTAAGATTAAGTCATCATCATCTTCGTAGCGTTAGTCCCGCATTACTGCAGGGTTCATTGCTTTGATTTGTCCTCTACACATGGTTCGCACTGGGGCGTCATCTGGCGTGGCATTATGTTTATGTTAAGTCCACACCAGCTTGTGGTGTAATTGGTGCAAATCCTATTATTTTTCTAATATTTCATTCTTGACGTGATCATTCGGGATACGCATATCAATCGCATTATCTTTTTTTATGACATGCTTAGCCTGTTTTTGTTTTGCTGTGACTGGCCAGCATTATGATCCATATTGGGCCACTCGGCGTCTAACGCTTTAAGCTCTAAGCAGAACGTGCTCGAACTTGTATAAAGTCTAAATCCCATAATAATGCATTATATCACTCTTTTACGTTTGACTTAGAAAAAACTCTTGATTTTCTCAAGCTCAATACGTCCACAGTACGTTTACAGTAACGCAATATGTACGTTTACAACTTGCCTCCCGATACAACGGCGATATCTGCAGCGGACAAAATAGGAACTGGAACGTTATTCTGTTTGAAGATAGTACTTAGTGACACCAATCAAATGGAGATAATTGATCTAAAGTTTATGGTGAATGGTCATTGTTATCTACCCAAGGATGCAGACTTCACCAATAGAGATATACTCCAGAGGAAAGGCAATTTATGTCCCAAACTATTGGTATTCTATCATATTGAAGTCATGAAGACATACATCTTTCCAATTTACATATATGGTTACCAAAGACTTTAAAAGTGCCTGCAACCTCAAGAAGCAGTCACACAAAAAAAAGTGATTTGCGACAATGAGTCACTATCGTGGTTAAGAATATAGTGGCTTATGTGCAAGGAAAATAAATAAAGAAACACTAAATGAAGAATACATCAACATTCTGCCAACCGCATAAAGAGGAAGGTCGAGATTATTAAAAAACCATTATACAAGACCGACTTTAACAGGCCTTGACCAGTGACTATTATAAAAAAAACGAAATATGTCTGACTTGCTGCCATTTATCCCACTTGTGCATCGTAGTTATTTCAATAATAATAGTACGTCAAATTCTCTTAACCCTTAACTGAAGACGTGCCGTCTGACAGACTACAGCATAAAGAATTTTTAACACCCTGTACAAATAACTCCGCCCATCGGCACATCACTTTATTTATTCTTTATATTATTCGTTGACTATAAGTGACCAGACTTAGATAAAGCAATACGCATATTTGATAAAGTTATAACAGAAAATCAGTTTTAGTTAGTCTGTTAGACGGCACGTCTCGGTTCAGGTTACATTTTGTTTAATTGAAAACATCGCGTATTTGTTACAATCATGGCCGGTCCATAAAAAAATCCGTTTTACCGATACTGGTTTTGAAGATACAACTTTGAAGTGGTTTGACGAATTAGATAGTGACGCTAGTGATGTTTATCAAGTTCAAAATGATTTTTATTTGGAATCTGATAGCCAAACAGATTTAGACATTTCTACGGAAAGTGATGAAGAAAATATTTCGGAAGAAAATATAGTTGAGACTAATAATCAAACATATTTCTACGAAAAAAACCGATTCAGGTGGTGTAAATCTGAAGTTCGACCAACATCTCGTACAAGGAAACATAATTTAGTAACAAAAATTTCCGTCCTAAAAACAAAAGCACGAAATCTTGGAGAGGAAGCTGATCCTCTAAAGGTATGGCACTTTTAAAATATGACGAAAATATATTACTATGTTGTAGCGTTTACGCTACTGACTAGTCCAATTAAAACCCCTCACGAAATTTCTTATTACCCGCCTACGATCGATTTTAAATCGACATTTTTCCACACACGCGCAGGAGGTCGCTTTAACAGGAAGATTGGTCGAGTCTGTGCGGAAGCGGTTAGTTTTGGTCAGAACTCGTAAATGCAGATACGCCAACCGTGAGTTTTTCTTACGTCAACCAGTGACGGAATTGGGGCAAACAAAATCTAGGACAAGAATGAAAAATATATAATTCATAAATAATAATATAAATAAGTAATTTTTCTAATAAAATCAAGATTCATGTATAAGAGTTCCACATAAAAAGGAAGATTTTTTTGGCCTGCTTCGGCTCCATATTCCGTCACTTGAAAATATTCCCTCGAGGATATTAGTTAGTAATTTTAAATCCTTAGATAGTTAGCAACTTGCGTATGTAACCCGTGGATTTTGCTGTCACCCGGAACCATGGGACTTTTCACCACAACCATGAATTAATTTAGCCGTGCCAAGAGGAGTTTTCCTATGGACTTATAGTAATGCTAAGATAAGTTGTTTAACTATTTGACTTTTTTTGTTACTTTCAATTTACTGTTAACTTTTCATATGCATATGATAAGGTGAATACAATTTTGATAATCAAATTCTAAGATATTGGGGAGGGAAAATACATTACATGTTTTTATTAGGTTTTTAAATGGGATACAGAGTCTGACCAAACTCACTTGTTGATTTATTATATTTTTTTAATACAATACATTTGATATAATACAATTTTGATATTGGGGGAGGGAAATAAATTTCATGTGTTTTTTTAAAACATTATATAAGGAATATGTAACAACTCACTTTTTATCTATAATACAAATGGTACTAGATTTATCAATTTTGATATCTTTACCATACTGCCACTTGTATCTCCTTTTAGTTGAACTAGTTAAATTTAAATTACTACCTTTTTGTGTTAAGACTTTTTATACCATACGGACTATTCTTGAATTTTTACTGATATTTTATACTTTATTTGGCCAGTGGTAGTGATTATTCGCTTGTTGAGGGGCTATTAAGTCCTATTGTATATTTACACCATCCACTACCACTGTTATTTAGTTTTGCATTATATGTAAATTGTTAATACATAGATATCGATATACACATTTTTATAAATATATTTATTGTTACTATTTTGAGTTTTATTTCAGTTCTACTAACCAGTATATAATATAGCAAAACAAGATTAGTATTTAGTATTTTGTATTTCAGGTTATTATCTCCAGAATCATTTGTTTCCAATCATTTGTTACTTCAAAATCTCAACTATCGTTGAGTTGGCGCCCTTCTTTTTTCTTCTTATTGTTCTCTTTCTATAAATTTATTCCCAGTGACCTTCTTTAGTTGTATCACGTTTGATATTACCAGGTCTCATTTCGTTTCTTGTCTCATTAGCTCAGTATCCTTACTATCTGTTTATATCTTTAAAGCCATAATCCAGTGCATTGAAGCTAGCCCAAACACTCACTTGAGATTTAGTGTCTCTTTGGCCATATAACTTTGTTCCTCTGAGCTTAGCCATATTTTTAGTATTTTCATCACCTCTCTTCCAGTTCTTCTAAAATTTGGAAGTTCTACACTTCCTAAAATCCAATACTCCCGGAGTATTGAGGTTTATCAGTGGACCAATCATAAAATGAATTTAATGAAAATAAAGTATAATGATCCAAATAAACATGACCTCAAGGATATTGACATAACGGAGATGCAAGCTTTCATAGGACTTCTCGAATATTCTGGGGTATTTAAATCGAAGCATGAGAATATAAAAATAGTCTAGACGGGATCTGTTTTGGATTGGAAATTTTGCATAGAAAGCTATTTTTTTACTGGAATCCCTTCAGGATGGGCCCAATATCGATAATCACGATATGCGCCAGTCGCAAACCCTGTGCTAAATTTTTATTTAACAAAATCTAAAAAAAATTGAAAATTTCTCATTTTTTGCTCCTATGTTCGTTTATAATTCGGAAAATATTGATCCTAGAGAAAAAATTAGAAGAAGTTAAAAGTTTTGTTATTTGACTTACAAGCTCCATATTTCGCCTAGAAAAACTTTTTAATATGTTTAAAACATGTGCTAAATTTTTTTAAGATCGGTCGGATAGGTTTTGCATAATAATTTTGCAATCCAGACTACTGAAAAAAAAAATCGCAAATTTTCAAATTTATAGTAGACCCTAAATAAGACCCTCAGATAGTTGCAATTTTTTTTACATATAAAGGAAGGCTCAAACTTCCAAACTCTTTTTGTAAAATTCAAATCGGTTAATTAGGAGAGCCTAGAAAATTTTTAAACATTTTTTTGGCTTATAAACAAATTGAATAACTTTACGAGCTTTTAACATATCATTTTCGAATCAAAATATATTCTTATGTGGCCAGAAAAACAAAGCTACAATTTCAATATCATCAATGCATAATCGAGCTTGTAATGATTCTTAAATAGAAAAACCAGAAATAATTTTATATTAAAATGCCAAAAAAGGAGGTGTAGACTGCATGGACGAAAAATGTGCAAAAGTTCGTGTAGTCGAAGAACTCGCAGATGGACTCTTGCTGTTTTCTTTCGTATAATAGATATTGCTATTGTAAATGTTTACATACTGCACCAAAGTTACAAAAACAATTCTAAAATTCAAATAAAATCTGCTTTTGCTAACACATTAGCAAGACAGTTAGTAGAAGATCATAAGAAACGAAGAATGGGTAATTTTTATGTACCGCGGCTAATTCGTACTAGTATAGCGAGTATTCTTGGAATTCCTGAAAATAACCAAGTAGATGATAAGGAGGCATTAGTACCAGAGAAACGAAAAATATGTTATTTGTGCCCTCGCAAGAACAACCGTATGACAAAATACCTTTGTGCCCGATGTAGAAAACCTATGTGTCTTCAGTGTACGAAACCAATTTGTACCAATTGTATGTAACTTTTACAGGTGCTGGACATTTTTTTAAACATCAAAATAATTTCGCGAGTTAATTTTTAAGTAATCCAGTATATTTTAGTGGCTTTTTAAAAAAAACTTACTTTATGTATATTTATTTTTTCACTGTAATTAAAAGTAAAAAATGTGACTGTCACGAACTGTAAATGATTAGCAGTTAGAAAGTCGTAGTTATTTTTTTTATTGTCTGACAATATTTTGAGTTTCTTTACTGTGTTTAATTGCAAATACAAACAGCTTTTAGAGTACTATTAAATATATTAAAAAAGTTTGTAAGTTTAGTTCTTATCCCCTCTTCTACATTGTATTCTGTCAGACTGCAGGTCTCTCTATGTGTATTAAAATAGGGTCTCTCCAGTTAAGGCTTAAACCGGTTTCAGGACCATTGACAGATCGGTCCTTAAATACAAAAGCACTACAAGTCAAAATAAGCAAATTGTACAGGAGAGGCATTTACAAAAATATTTTGGATTACTTTATGAGTTTTGTATAAACTATGTGTATTAGGTAGATTTTTTTGGTATCAAAAGATGCGTAATTAAATAGCCTATATCAATAAAGCAATCTTAACCATAGCTCGAATGGACTGTTGAAAAAATGCAAATAAGTTAGTTTTGTATATAGACTTTGACGTCGAGAACATTAAAATTTTAAAAATTAAACCACCATAATTAGGAAAATTTGAGTTTTATTTTCGGTTGTCAACCTTACAAAATGTCAATTTATTAAAAAAAAGGCACATACTAACTTACTACATACTAAACTTGCTAAGGGAAAACAAATAATTGTTAAGTTTATCATGAGATCATCAATTAAGTCTTTAATATTACCAATAGTAGTAGATAAGAGGAATAAATTTACGTTAAAAACAAAACTTAACCTTTTAAGCAAAAACCTTTAAGAGAAACATGCCATTGAGGTAAATTTGTCTTAAAATAGTATTATTAGCAGTTATAGTCTTATAAAATAAGGCACTAAGGAGCAAGACACCTTTAAAATAATCATTTCCATGATCTACACTAATCACAACCGTATGAAGCACATAAACGTGGTTCTTACAAAAATATTTTTATAAAACGTTTTCTTAAAACTACATTGAGCGTAATGCTCGTAAAGAATAAAAAAAAACTTAACGAAAACATTAAAAATCAGTTAACAACAGTAACTTGTGCACTAATTTAGAGATTATCATAAAAAGATTCATAAAATCTTGGCACTACGTTTTTTTGGATTAGCTTTAGAATGCCTTGCTTCTTTGCTTCAGGAACTGTAAGCTTTGCAGTGTAAAGTTGGTTTAGAGTAAAATTATTATCAGGCACTGCCGTTGACTTCGTGCGGCGTGTTCTCAACGTAGACACCGACCTGAACTCTTCCTCTTCGTAGGAACTTTTAAAGAAAAATATGCCATTGCTTACTTTATCCGCCTTCAGAATCATTATATCGGTCCATTTGAATTTATTGCCATCATCATCTATATTGTAGTTTCCTGTACACCTGTAGTTTCCTGTACAGAGGTTTTAGGTCAAAAAATTCTCATGTATCAGTTTTTCAACAGTATAAGGCTTTCCAGTTTTCTTTGTTGTTTTAATCAAAGTGGTATACTGGTCTGGAACGTAAATTGGAGATGATTACAATGCTCTCGTAATGTTACGTTGGATGACAGAATGAACAGAGTCTCCTTCGTTTTGGGTGTGCCCTTTTATTAGAAACTTATGAGTAATACTCTTGATGTTTGGCAATTCTTGAGTTGCGTATTGGTACATTGCCAGCATGAATTTGTTCTTTTGTTGGCCACAGCAATTATCGCTATAGAAAGTGACATCACAAGGTTCCGTGATATTGTCATTCATTTTTCTAAGATACATTAGAACACAGGAGCCAATTTCATTAATACCTCGGGCTCCTTCTCCCTCGTGCCATACAAAACAAGTTGTGTCCTTTGTACCGAGCTCGGTTACTGTGAAATTAAGTAGATTTAATTTAGACGTATAATAGAAGCTCGACACATCACCCTGTGGACAATATATCACCGCTTGGAGGTCGTACACAGCCACTACGAAGGTATTACTCACAAGCTCTTTATCTCTATCTTTTTCAGCTCTAGCGAGAGTCTTTTGCTTCAGGTGCTCATCGTAAGTTTCTTGTATTAACGATTTATCTTCAGCGTTTTGGTAAGCCATGCAATCTTCGCATTGATCCTTCTTGGGCTGCCAGAAAGATAAGTTAAAATCATGTATAAATATGATGTAGTATACTTGATATGAAACGTGTGGTCTACCTTCAGATTCACATTTGTCTACGTAATGTCGATGTATTGCCGCGACTGTTAACCCGCCCTCAATATACTCCCGAGTCGATCGCGACCTACAGTAATGACTTTCTATGCGGAGTATTGAATTGATGTGTGCTTTGACACCATCGGTCAGCTCTGAGTCTAGTGTCTTATGGTTGTTATGTTTTCCCCTGTTATCTTTAAGGTGCACACCAGTTTCGGACTATTTTTTGACAACGCTTCTGATCATAGTGTCTGAGATTGCAGGGGTATTCAAGAAGAATACTTTACATACCCGAGTTTTTTATTATTCCGAGTCAGATAAAATAAGTGATTGTAATTTTTGCGACTGCTACCTTCACGAACGTTTCTATAGTTTGGTTCTACCTTGGTCATGTGATCGTGAAAAAACTGTCGTTGGATTTCCAGATTACCGCACTCCCAGAACCTTTCAAAGATGTGTTTTCTTTCTTCAAACGTAAACTCTGTAGAACATTTTAATTTACATTTATCGAAACATATATATATATATTATATATATATATATATATATATATATATATATATATATATATATATATATATATATATATATCCGTTCTTTAGGCGTTACGTCGTCCGGTAGGGATCTATGGAGGAGTATCACCGAGCCGCAAGCCCTTATCTCTTGCCGTACTGGACGTACGATGAAACATACAGGACCCATTTTTTTGACATCATAAACTTTCTTAGACTTGGACATAGAAGTATAGGAGATACCTTTGTTTTTCAATAGCTTGCTCTGGTTTCGTTTTCATAAAAGCGGTTCTGCTTTTCTTTTACGACACCTACTGCGCGATTCATCATCAACACTAGGAGACTGCTCACCGATGCTAGATGGGTGCTCGTCAACGCTAGGTGGCTGATCGTCAACTTCGGGTAATGGTGAATTATTATTAAGTAACTTCTGGTTATCCACGGCTGATTGCGGAAAGTCTTGAATGCCAGGTAACTGTGCTTGTGGTTGTTGTTCTTCATCGGAATCTGACTGGGCTTTGCGGTTTTCAGAAAATGGATCTTTATACGTAGGATCTTTGACACTATCATCGGATGAGAAATCTTTTAGGTTATTTGTAGAACTGGAGCTACTTGAAGAACTAGAACTGGAACTGCTCGAAGAGCTAGACGATTCATCAGAGGAAGAATCACTGTCTGAGTCTGTTTCTTTAATGACTAAAGATGGTTTATTGAATATTCTGTGATTTAGAGGCGTTGCTTGAATATCTTCGTTATTTTCAACGGAGTTCAGAATATCTAAAGATATTTGACTGCCCGGTAGAGAGCTAATGCCATTAGCATCATATTCATGATAAATAATATTTTCAGTCTGAATGTCAATTGAATCCAGTTCACTAGGTATTGTTGAAGAAGATTGCTGTTCATTTCGAGAGTCATTTATTGGTGGTATCATGTCCAAAATACGTTGCGCTCTTCTTGCCATTCTGAAAATAAAAATTAATTATAAGTACCTACCTGTATCAAACAATTTACTTTCTCGTAAATAGGCGTTATAATGTATCTATATGAGTAAGTAAAATTTAATTGGTTTTAAGATTTCTAAATTATTTTGTTTAACCCATAAGATTACTCCAAAAACTACCAAAACTTTCAGATAAAACAACAGTAAAACTAAAAATTGCTTTTTAATATATAAAATAAAATCTATTTAGAGATGACTTTCAAATACAACGATACCATATTTCGAAATATGTTACTTTAGAATAAAGAAATAAGAAAATAATTCTAATTATTTTTTGCAAAACTAACATAATTCAAAATATGGTAGTACTGCATACAAAAATAAGAGAGAATATCAAATTTATAAACGAAAAACTAACCTATTTTGAAATATTGTACTATTACACATAAAAATGATAAGATACTTGCGTGTATGTGATCTGCAATACGAATGTATTTTTGAACGTGGCACTTTTGAATATATAATTTCACCTGTCTTTTAGCAGTTTTTTGGAATGTGTTAGATTTTCATAAAAACTGCGTACACTCGTGCCGAATGTCTGATGGCAACTGAGGATGTGGTAGTTTTGCACGGAACTCAGTTACAGAAACGGTACAAAACAAAACTAACGTATGTGGGTTTACGGGTGCTTTTGATCATAAAACGACGGCTGGTTGAGCGAAATATTAAAGTTTCATCGGTTAAGATGCATTTTGTGCAAAAAAATCAGTTTTGATATTTTTTGGAATGTGTGACTTTTGTATTTAAGGAGCGAGATTATGAAATTCCAGCGAGTAACGAACCTGGGGTATAAAAACTGCCCAAACATGTTTGTACACGATGTTAATTTGATTTTCTGTATTTTTGTCTGTTCAATAAACTTTTAACGAAATCGTAATGTAAGACATTTGAACCCCTTTTCAAAATCCCCCTTTATAAATTAGTTCAATATACCTCCATCAAGAGTTTTACGTGCGCATTACTGACACAGGTAAGGGATAATTGATATGATTTGTTTGTCGTGGATTTAATGATAGTGATCTTAGTAAAAGCTTCTGTTTCTCAAAATGATGTTAAACTGACATGCACCACTGTTATTTTAACCGCCTCATATATTGGTATTATTATAATTAACATTACACAGTTAATAAAGGTATAATAATATTTGCGAACCTGTATTAATTGAGAAACAATATTCTAGAAAACGTCGAGAGGTTACGACATAAACTGATCGACTCAACGCCCTTTCGCCATTTTCCCGTTTTCTATCAACACATTTCGTTTTCATTTATTTTTTTTTCTGTACAAAGAATGAGCGTCACTTGACCAGTTCTCATACTTTTTCAAAGAGTTTTTTATCCGGAATGATTGAGGGGTGGTTTTCCGGATTGGCTATTGTATTCCGGTCTCGATGAAAGTATAAACTGGCGATAACGAGTTTTTGATTGCAACCAGACTGCTCTAATCCAACTTTATTAATGGAAAAACAAAATGTTTCGCCTGCTTTGCCAAACTTAGTTATCACTTCCACAAGAACTGGCACAGAGAAAGCGACGGAAGGGATATCTAGGCTCAAAATGCCAAATATTAAATTAATCAATTATATTGTCAAACGAGGATAATCTCCATATGTTAAAATTTGAATATTTTTAAACTTCTGACTTGAGTAAATGGTATCGACCACTACAGTAAATACTATTTCGTTAGCTATAAGATTTGTTTGTTTTCGCGCTAGCTAGATTCCTTACTTTTTAATAAAAAAGTTTAATAAAATACCAATTCTATTAAAATATTAGTAATCAATTAATTTTCAAAATACAAATTTATACAGTAGGTATTGAAAGGTATCCCTTAATAAGCACAACGGAACTTTGGTGGGTAGAAAGGTGAGAATAAATATTTCATTGGAGTATCACAAAAGGTTTGCACATGTAAATGGTTATTTTAAAGTTATCCTCTGAAACGTGTCAAGTTGAGAATTATCTCTGGAATTTAAATATATTGTTGTATTTTTATTATTAAACATTTATTTTCATCAAGTAACTACCAATTTCATAAACAGTAAAAAACTTAGTCAGAACAAACCAGACTCTTATCCCTTTTGATTACTATGTTTAAATTTTATATATATATATATATATATATATATATATACATATATATATATTATATATATATATATATATATATATATATATATATATATATATATATATATATATATAAACAACACAGTTTATTAGGGTTGCAGTCAGAATATTGGCCGGGATGTTAAAAAAACACTCTTTTGTCGAGCTTTCGGAATGGTTTTATTCCTTTTTCAAGACACTGTAATAAAACAAATATGTAAATATTTAAAAAATATCACAATTCTTCAGTGTAACTTACTAGTCGTTGAGATTATTTACATAAGCATTGACACTCAACATTTATACCACACATTAAAATATACAATTATGGACAGAATACATTATAAAAGATTTTAAAATTTATTGTAAAAATAGTAAAACTTGGTTGATGGCATGTTTTTCTGGTGTATATTAACTCATACAGAGAATGGAAAGTAAAAACACTGTAATTAATATGTAATTAGGTGTAATTGATGTTATCTTTCTTTTCAAGAAATACTAGAGGCCCTTCTTACGTGACTATACTTTTTAAACTTGTCTTAATGGTATGCAACATATTATACATAGAGGTGTAATTTATGTACAGGTAAATATTTATTTTATTTTTGGCGTTTTTCTAGCAAATAACAATAAATGTTGCTTAATTTGTCTATGTCGGACTTTTTGTTGATGCAAGATGTGCTAGATTTTATAAAACACATTTCCAAAAAAACACGTTTCGAATGGTTCTTTTCTTTTGTCAAAATACAAAGTCAAAAGAGTGTTTTTTTAACATCCCGGCCAATATTCTGACTGCAACCCTAATAAACTGTGTTGTTTGTTTATATCGACAGTCACTAATAACCAGTATTTCGTGTATATATATATATATATATATATATATATATATATATATATATACATATATATATATATATATATATATATATATATATATAGATCTATATATAGCAAAACTGGTAAGATTATCGACCGAAACGTAAAAAACAATTTATTGTGTTGGAATATCGGGTATGCGGTCTGTTATTATTAAAAAAAACTCTTTTTTTTTTAATCCTCTATATTTCGCTGATTTATATATGTCAGCTTCATCAGGAGACAACTAAAAATTTGAATAAAAGTTATATAAAAATCAGTTTAAATAAAAAATGACTCACTTACAGATTTAGAGTGGAAAGTATTTAAACAAGTTGTTGAACATAATTTGTTCAAAACAGTACTGACAGTTTTTGTTCAAAGTACCTAGGTCACTAGTAATTAAATGTCAAAACATAAAAACAGAGCAAACAAAAACAACGAAACAATTAAAATACAATAAAATTACACATTAAAAATATACAGGGTGATTTACAATATAATTGTTAACAGAAAAATTATTTAGACATACTAAGAATATTACAGTAGATATTGCTCAACTGTCCCGTGTCTGCCTTGTAATTTACTGCATAGTTTTCTCTATTTATATGACACATTTCCAAAACAATCTTTTTTGTAATTATTTTCTTGCTGTAAAACCCTGACATTTGAGTAATCAAATTGATGGCCAGTTTTTAAGTGATGGTCAACTGCCGCACATGTACTTATTCTTCCGTTTTGTGCAGTCACTTTTGTGTTGGGTGACCCTTTGTTTTAGCAATTGAGAAGTTTGGCCAACATAACAGCTCTGGCAATCCAAACAAGGCAGTTTGTAGATAACATTAGTTTTGTTTAAAGTTGGTGTCTTGTCTTTTACTTTAGAAAACAGTTGTCGGTTTTCTAATAAATTATATTGGACAATTTTTATGTTGGTAAATTGTTTAAATAAACTAGTCACAGAAGGTGTTAACTGTTTTATTAATGGTAGTTTTTTATACTGTCTTGTTTGTACTGCTCCGATACCAGTGGGACCGTCAAAAATGTCAGAGTTAAATATCAATTTTTTAAGGATATGTTTTGGGTATCCATTATTTTGAAAGATGTTTAACAGCAAATTTAAGTTTTTGTTTATGAATTTATCGTCACTAATATGCCTTACCCTATTCTTCATTACAATGACTGTATTAAACTTTTGGTGAATAGGATGATTTGAAAAAAAGTTTAAATATCTTCCAGAGTGTGTTGGCTTTTGATACCAATCTATCAATATTTTATTTTGTTCTGTTCTTATTATTTTGGTGTCCAGAAATGATATCGAAGAATCATTTTCAATCTCTAAAGTAAATTGGATATGTTTATTAAAGTTATTGAAAACGTTTAAGGTATTTTGAATTTGTGAAGTAGGAACAGAACATATAAGATCGTCTACAAATTTTTTAATGAAAGGTAAAGAGAAAGGTAATTGTGGAATAATGACATCCAGCAAATGGTCCAAAATGATAGTTGCTATTATGGGGCTGAGTGGACTACCCATAGGTGCTCCAAATATTTGTCGATAGAATTTATCATTAAAGCTAAAATAGGTGTTCTCAAAAACATAGTTCAGAAGTGTTAAAAAACTATCCTTGGAAATTGTTGTATAATTTTGGATGAGATTCAATTTTGACTGTATTATACTACTGACCAGATCTATTGGTATGTTAGTCAATAACGATATAACATCTAGCGAAATTAAAACATAATCTTTAGGTAAAATTAACTCTCTAACATCATTAACAAATGAAAATGTATCCTTTGCATTAGAGTTGTTCACTTCGTCAAAAGCATCTCTAAGAATGTTAGCAAGAAATTTGGATAAGTCATAAGTTACTGAATTTATAGAGCTTACAATAGGTCTAAGTGGTATACCTTCTTTATAGATTTTTGGTAAGCAGTAAAATTTTGGACAAGATGCATTGTATATAGTCAGTTTTTTTTATCAAATTCTTGATTTATTTCTAAGTTATTCCTCGTAGTTTTAATAAGTTCATTATAAGAAAATTGTATCGTAATAGTTAGATCTCTTTTTAGCTGAAAATATGTAATTTATCATTCAATAAGCTTTCTGTTTTTTCAATATATTCAGTTTTGTTCATTGCTACTGTACACCCTCCCTTATCTAATTGTAAAATATAAAGATCTAGATGTGATTTTAAGAATTTTTGAGTTTCTTTGAATATTTTATTTAGAACACTAGAATGTTCTTTGTTGGAATGATATAAGTAGTTAGTAACGACATTAGTAACTTTTGCTCTTAATAAGTCTTTCTTAATGCGGTCTTCTTGGTATTTTTTAAAATCTTCCTTTATCTGTTTTCTTATGGTTTTGTTCAGTTGGGTAAACTCCACTGTATTTCTTTTGTTATCATTCAGTAGTTGTCGTCGTTTTTTAGCATATCTTGTGATTTAGCGCTAATTTTTTGTTGTTTTCACTTTTGTTTATTAGCAATCTTCAGGCCTGCTTCTAGTAGTTCTGTTGTTATTTTATCGTTGCATTCGTCTAGTTGCAAACCCTTTAGCTGTCATATGTCACTTCTTTTTAGCTGGTTTATGTATTGTTCTTTGCGTTCTTTAAGAAGTTCTGTATCTATCTCTTTTTTAGATGGTTTAAATTTTTGTCTGTCTGTTGTGGAGTTAATTTTGATTTTGGCTCTAACAATTCTGTGATCACTTCCTACGGAAATCATGTTTATGACCGTAACGTCTTGTACTATGTTCTTTTCTTTGGATAGGATGTAATCAATCTCATTTCTTGTTAAACCATTGGGCGCGATCCAAGTCCATTTTCTCTGTGGTTTTTTATTGAAAAAGGTATTCATCGCATATAGACCGTTCGTTTCCATGTAGTTCATCAATGTTTCTCCTCTTTCGTTTCGTGTTCCATATCCAAAGTTGCCGATTTTATTTTCTGATTCTTCTAGTTTTCTCCCTAACTTGGCATTGAAGTCGCCTATAACAATTGTGTAGGTGCTTTTGTATTTGTTCACTGTTTGTGTCAATGATTCGTAGCATATATCCACTTCTTCATCCGTATGTGATGATGTAGGGGCGTAAATTTGTATGATCTTTAAACTTATATTTTTATTTATGTCCATTATTAGAGCCGCGATCCTTTCTGAAATTCCAATATATTGTCTAATCTTATGGACATGCTGATTAGAAATAAGAAAACCGACACCAGCTAATGATTCTTCTTCAGTTCCTTTATAGTATAGTATATCAATTTTATTGCTTTGTAAACAACACTACACTAGTAGTAGCAGTATTTGTAAAAAAATGCCTATTTTAGAATTTGTGTATAATTTAATCACAAAATAAAAATATTGACAATTCAAATATTGTCAAATATCAGAATCATCAATATGACCAAACGCAACATGTCATACACATTCTTGTACCTCGTGTGGCCTGACTTTAAGGGGTGGCCTGAAAAAGTATTATATTTTTACAAAATTTTGGAATACATTTAATTCGTAGAACAATTTTAACATTTGTTTTTAATACATATTTCAGTCATCTACAAAATTTGGAGTTTCTCATGACTTTTGATGTAAAATAATTAGGGAAGCAGGAATTCAACAATTTAGAATCTCCCATTGAATTTCCTATGGCCCGTTTGGCTATTTACCACCCGATATATATATATATATATATATATATATATATATATATATATATATATATATATATATATATATATTTGGTTTTTCATGCTTAAAACCATTTTATTAAGGGGGAACTAAGATGACGTGAAAAAGAAGTTACCCCCATCAAACCCCCCAGGCCCCACTCACTACAACCAAAAAAGTTTAAAGTGCAAACTCTTACTTGTGATACGTCATTGAAAAGACTATAAAAATGCTATAGGGTATTACTATAGGTATAGGGTGTTAATATCGGCCGGCTTACTATGACTTTTGTAGATGCTTGACTATGATTTAGTTGAAAAGTTTAGAGAAACGGGATCAGTGCAAAATAAAAAAAGGAATGCCCCAAGATTACTGAATGAAGCATCCCAAATTGAGGTCCTTGGAAATTTTGCAATAGTGCCTACTGCATCACCATGTCAAGTATGTGCAATGACAGGACTTTCACATGAGTTGGTTAGAAAGGTGTTGAAATTACATAAGTTTCCCCGTACAAAACACAAATTCTTTAAGAACTAGGCGATGACGATCCAGACCAATGAATTAAGTTTTATGAACTTATGACTGAAAGAATTCGCGTTGAACCGAGAATGTTCAAAAATATTTGTTTCACTGATGAATGTACTTTCATGCTGAATGGTAATGTAAATAAACAAAACTGTCGGTACTGGAGTGATGCGATCCCGCATCGATTCAGAAAAGGTCACACTCAATATCCGGAAAAACTTAATGTTTGGGCAGGAATATTAGGCCACGCTATAATTGGCAACTTGTTCATACCAGGCAATTTAAGTCGCGATATTTATCTTGATATGCTGGAAAACACCATCGAACTTTTAATTGTGCATGAATTAGAGAACCAAAGGCACGATCAAGCCAACCTAGCTCTAGACGAAGATTTGTTGCAATTCCAACAAGATGGAACATCTCCCCACTATGCAGCTCCAGTTAGGCACTGTTTGGATACTAATGATCCGAACAAATGGATTAGAAGGAGAGGTTCTATTGAGTGGCCACCGAGGTCAGCAGACACCGTTACCTGACTTTTTTCTATTGAGTTACCGTAAGTCAGTTGTTTATAAAACTCAATCTGCGTCACTTGGGGAATTATAAGAAAGAATTACGCAAGCATGTCGCGCTATTACTGAAACATTTGCCAAAGTTCGTGCAGAATTTAAAACTAAGCTGTATTATTGTTTACAAAACAACGAAAATCACTTTTAACATTAATTAAATTGACATTGTTAACAAATTTATAGTTCAACAAAAACTCATTAAATTTTCCATTTAAGCCAAAGTTTCACAATTATTGCTTCACCCTGTATAATTATTATTTATACCATTGGATATCATTTTTTATAGTATTTTCATTGATGTATCACAAGTAGGGGTTTGCAATTTAAGCTTTTTTGGTTGTGGTGGGTGGGTCCTAGGGGATTAATGAGGGTGATTTCATGCTAGTTCCCCCTTACTATCCTAGAAACGGTTTCAAGAAGCATTTTTTGATATCAGCTTTTGTTCGTGAGATATAGCCAAGTTTTAAAAAATTGACCCGCTATATATATATATATATATATATATATATATATATATATATATATATATATATATATATATATATAACTCTAATATGTTATTTCAGTGTCTGTAAAACCATTCTTCTTTTTGCTTTATGTGCTCATGTATCTCGCTTGTGAGTACTTTAACATTTAATTCAATTTACTTGTTAGTCACTTTCCCTTTTAGGAGTATCCATAAAAGGGTGGCAGAAAATGGCCTAATATCACTTTATGAGACAATGTCTCACTGTCCAAACAGCATCTATAAAGGGACTTTTATTAACTATAAAAACTACAAAATACTTGTTCACATTAGCGTAATATAATTTATTTTTGTCCAAAATATTTGTATATATTTATTTAATTTTCTTTTGTACGTTATTATTACATATTATTGCATTGTACTAATAGTAAAAGTAGTAACAAATCAATTCTAAAAAAAAATAAAATCAGAATAGTGTGACATGGCATAAGCAGACTCTACTTCGAATTAGAAAACACTAAAAAATAGTGATTTTACAAAAACAGCGAAATTATATGCAAAATCAAGAACAAGCTTTTGGTTTTACCAGTGTTTTATTGATTTTCACATATACAGGATGGTTAACATTTTTACCATACTGTATATTTTTAACATGTATAAAACTGAATATTTCTATTGTTTTTAAAATATGTCTACATGTGTTTTTTATGCTTGCTTTTTGTGTTTCGTAATCACTAATTATCATTATACACTTAAGTGATATTGTCTGTCAATACTGTTTTGAACATGGAATTGTTTAAAAATACTCTAAATTCTATAATTTTAATAATATATACCATCGTTCTTTTTATTAATTTTATTTAAAATTTATTATATCCTAGTTTCTCCTGATGAAACTAACAAACAATTAGCAAAATATAGTACCTGCTAATACAATACAAAATTATTTGTTTATGTTTCGGTAAATAATCCAACCAGTTTTGCTATATATATATATATATATATATATATATATATATATATATATATATATATATATATATAAATATAAATATATATATATATATATATATATTTATATATATAATATTATATTTGGGTGAAGTGGGTAAAATCCAAACATATTCTGATTTTAACTAATACCCGTCATTATATCTGTTTAATATGCACTGACATATTTCTTCGGAAAAGTGGAAGAACTTGGTATTTAAGCTAGTTTATCTTCAATCTTCCAAAGTTTTCAAAAAGTATTGACACGATTTATTTTATGTGTGCAAAGGAATATTGCAGTTCAAAAAGAAATTGCATAAATCATTTGCAAAAGTTTCTTTTTCAGCTGACGTATTCTAAATCTGGAAACACTTCTGTAGAATCTGCGGGCGATATTTATTATGATTATGATAGCTTATCTTGATAGCTTATTTTGGTGAAGTGAAGTCTTTATATGTTAAATTACTTGGAATTTCTTTTGGCATGGAGTAAGAAATAAATGTTTTCTTAATTAGGTACCTTTTTCTTAATTAGGTAAATACATTAAATAGAACTTCTTAAACATCCCGCTTTTTTATCTCTCAAAGTGAAATTGAAATCATCAAATTTTAAATTGAAATAATCTATTAACATAGTACATATTTATTTTTAAAAACTATATTGAATAGTGGGAATAACATTGACACAACAGGACAGTCCAAATGTTAAAGACATGTTTATTACCTTTAAAAAGCGACAGACACATAATATGTGTAAAGAAGTTTGATAATTTTAAAAATCTAATAAACTTTTAGTTGATTGATGTTTTTAATCCAACTTCTTAGAGGACTTGATTTGTCTCTTGCTTCTTTATAAATGTTTATGCTTTCCAATATAAAATTATTTTATCTATCTAACAATAGTTATAAATTAAAAGTGAAAAATGTCAATCATTCAACCAGCCTTCTGTACGTATTCGTTATCTTGAAACAAGCTGCTGCGTTCTGTAATACCAAGCATTCACAAAGTTTACATCTTCCTTTCACAAGATGTAATTTTCACTATACAGGGCAAATTATGTGTTTGTATGATATATCACTAAGAATAGACATAAGAATAAGCTTTGTAATATGATACAAACCAATTGATCTTTTTCATGTCCTGTGTTTATTTTATAAACTAATCAGACACTTTCTCCATTAGTTCAAAAGGACAAATTCGGACTTCATTCAGTTTTTTTTCTATTTAGATCTCCTTATTTAAATTTATAGTATATTCTCTTTTTATCAAATACAGATTTTTGAAAAATTAAGGCAAATATCGAGCACAAATTTAATAATCAAATCTTGCCCAAGAACTTTCGCTTTGTACAGCATCATCAGGGGCATCTAAAATAAGCCAAAAAACGTTTTTTTTTTAAATAAAGGAAGTTAATTAACGTCGATAAAACTCGAAGTTAATGGATGAAAAAAGTTTTTTGTAATTACCGTTTTAGACTTACTTCGTCAAATTTGGACTATCCAGCAAGCGCAGAATGTAATAAACATGAGAATGGACATAAATTGTACATAACACTACATTAACACAGGGACAAACAGTTTTAAATTATTAAAAATTATTCTACGCTCTACATTCTTGTCGGCAACAGGAGAGAGAATGGTATTTAACGGAAATGGTAAGGTGACATGTGACATATGACAGCTTTGATGGGCTGTCACAATCATGGATATGTGATATGAACATATTAAAATTCTGTGTAAGTAATTTGTTATTGACCAAAGGTACAACTGATACTACTATAGAAAATCTGCTTATGAAATATGACATATAGAATATTTTGATTTAACTAGATTGCATAATCCAGATCTCACACTCACGACTAATTCAAGTAGTTCCGATAAACCCCCAGTCAATGGGAGAACTATCCACTTTCTGTTCAATTTCAGCTGGATTCACTGTCCCATATCACTTTTATTCACAAAATGTTCCAATATAACCAATTTACTCGTCTTAATCTATTTATAATATCATAACTATCAAAATAACCAAATACATTGCAAAATAAAAACTTTTTAAACAAACTATTATGCTAATTTCTTAAAGACGCCCTCATATAAATACTTTTTATAATATTCTCTAGTATATAACCACAGAATACTAATCACAACAAGAAGCGAAACGGAGGGCTTTTTCGCAATCCAAATTTCTTTGCGCATGTGCGAAATCGGCCATAGTGTTAGTAGTGTTGTTTATATATTGAGAAGTGTTATTGTATTGTATTGAGAAGTTATTTAGTTAGATATTTAGTTAGTTAGTTAGTTATTTAGTTAGTTATTTAGTTAGTTAGTTAATTTAATATATTTGTGTAATAAACTTATTGTGATGGCTGCACGAAAGGGAGGATTTTATTGTGTTGTCCGTGGGTGCCCATCGAAAACTGGGGAAGGAATTAGTCTCTTTTCAATACCAACTGATCGTAGCAGGTAAACAAATTAAATTTTAAATTCAAACGTATTACAAATGTTGTCTGAATGTTTATATTTTAGTTAAATACACTTTTTTTTAGAGCTGAATTATGGCTGAAAGCGGCCAATAGATATGATCTGCTTTCCAAAGGTGCTGAATTGCATACTAATTATAGAATCTGAGAGAAACATTTTGAACCGGTGTACATGTACAAAGGAAACACACGGAAGTATTTATTTCAACAAGCACATCCAACGATTTTCTCACACAGCCAATATTCAAAACACACAGACGAACCATTAAAGAAAGTCATAGGGCTGGAAGGTAGATACTTTTTATTTATTCACAATTATAGTGCTTTATTATAAAAGTCATATAAAAATCAGTATCTACTTACAACTATATACAAAGTTGTTTTTCATAATATAAACAAGATCTGGATTTTTTAATGATCTTTTATCAGCCTTATTAAGAACATAATATATCTTATGGTTACATACTGAGTAATATTTATGTCGTTGTTTTAGGTACCACTGAAACGTATAATGTACAGGAAGTAATTATTAATAGTCTAACTGATAAAAACCATAATAATATACCTGATACTTTGATGGAAGAGTTTCTGGTAACAGGTAATTTTATTTATTGCTACAACTGTATTATGCATTCAACTAATCACTAATAAGCATTAACATATCTACTTTGAACATTTATATGTTATTTGGTTATTAAATATATTTTTATATTTCAGATGTTAATAGGCAGGAAGTGTCTAGCCCACCTAGGCCCCATACTCCAGCTCCATTTTTCACAGCTGCCACACAAACCCCCTCCAAGTTGTCGGGAGGTACACCAAGAAAAAGAAAACTTAGATTAAAAATAAAAAAATTACGTGCAAGTGCAAAGAAAGCATATGCGTCTTCCAAACAGAAGGAAGACCATAAATCTTTAAAAAATTTTTTTCAAATGTGTGACAAATTTTTAAACAAATCCCTAGCACAAATAGTGAAAGCTCAAGCAATTTTAAAAACTAAATGTCCAAAAAGTAGAAGGTATTCTGATGAATATAAACAATTTGCATTAACACTATATTTTTTGGGCCCAAGAGCGTATGCTTTTATGGAAAGAATATTGTATTTACCCTCAAAACGAAGTCTTCAAAAAATTACTGAAAATTTGGTCTGTAAACCTGGTTTGAATAATGACCAAATATTTGATGCCCTAACGTTAAAAGTGAACACAATGTTAGATCAGGACAAGCACTGTAGTATTTGTATTGATGAAATGTCTATTAAAAGTAATTTATTTTTTGATACAGGTCGTGATGAGATTGTTGGTCTATATGATATAGGAAATGGGAAAAAGGAATCAATAATTGCACAAAATGTACTTGTGATAATGGTTCGAGGCTTATATTCAAATTGGAAACAACAACTAGCATATTTCTTTATAAACACTACCTTTGAAGCAAATCATCTTCTTCCTATTATAAAAGAATGTATTTCTAAACTATTTCAATCAGGTTTATATGTGAATTGTCTTGTTACTGATATGGGATCGAATTTTCTAAAATTGAGTAAATTACTGGGGATTTCTCCAACTAACTCAGAATTTGATGTCAATGGACAAAAAATTATTTATATATTTGATCCATGTCATTTAATTAAAGCCACTAGAAATAACTTAATTAATAATGTTTTTTATTTTGATGATAAAAAAACATCTTGGTCATTTATAGAAACTTTTTATCATGAAGATAAAAAGCAGTTCTATAAGTGTGCACCAAAACTAACACACTCCCATATATATCCTACATCTTTTGAAAAAATGCGAGTAAAACTAGCATCTCAAATTTTAAGTAACACTGTTGCAAGTTTTATGTATACATATATTTCTCTTGGTATTCTTCCATCAGATGCATTGGGAACAATAGAAATTATTGAAAAATTTAATAATTTGTTTGATATTTTAAATTCTACTGATAACAATAATCCTAACAAATTTAAAAATATATTTGAGGGAACTGATTTTCAAATCAATTACCTAGATTCTATGATAGATTTGGTACATAAACTGAAAATATTAGATAAAACAGGAAAAGATGTAACATGTCGTTCGCGATCAAAAAAGTGTTGGATTGTAACAATGAATGGTGTTAAAAAGCTTTGGGATAACTTAAAGTCTCATGATTTTAAATACTTAAAAACAAGAAGACTTAACCAAGACTGCGTGGAAAATTATTTTGGTAGTATAAGACAACAAGGTGGAAATTCCATCAATCCAACTCCCATACAATTTCAGAGGGCATTTAAAAAACTATTTTGTCAAAATTTTAGGCATTCTAACAAAATGAATTGCAAAGATGATTTAGATAAACGTTTAATGGATTTAAATGTAAAAAAAAACTTGTAGTGAACAATACTCTCCAGTGAAGGCTATTTCGCTTCCAGATTGTGACTACAGAACAGAAAAACTAACAACCCAAAATGCCTTTCAATATGTATGTGGTTATTTAATTAAAAAGGCTCTCAATATTCATGTTTGTCATATATGTATTAAATATTCAAAAGAAATAGAAGAACTAGATAGTAGTTTGTTATTGACACATTTTAAAGCGTACAATATTGATAAATGTGATTATGGGGGACTGAGAACTCCAAGTGAGGACTTCGTACAATATATTTATAAATTAGAAATAATGTTTTGTTCCTCATTTGAAGAAATATTAACTAAAGGTGAAATATCTCACTCGTACCTTAGGGTCATGAAAGAAGTTCCTTTTAAACATCCATGTGATTCATTTCCATATATATATGTTATAAAATTATTTATTCGTTTACGGTTATTTTATTCTTTAAAATATTTTAACGCGGATCTGAAAAGTAACAAAATAAAAAGGGGGGATAGAAAATTGAAAATATTATCCCATGTTTAAATACACACAACGCAAAAGTCTAAGGATATTTTAATAATCTGACAATACCAATGACAGAAATTTCATGACCATATAAAGTTGCTTGTACTATAATTGTTGATACAGAACACTCACTTCTTATCAAAAAAAAATTTTAAAACTGATAGCATTCTTGGTTAATAGGTAAGTTAAAGATATTGTCTTTTACCATGCAACAACAACATTTAACGTTGGACGAGATGAATAGAGCTCTGGGCCCCCTTCAAGCTGGTATGCGACAAACTTGTTGCTGACCAGCTGGGTGTCTCCCAAAGCGTTGTAAGTCGTACTGTGAGAAATCGTCTCCATGAAGCCAATCTTCGTAGTCGGCGACCACTGAGATGTTCATCTCTATCTAGAGGAATCGCGCTGCAAGATTAACCTGGTGTCAAGAGTTTCAGAATTGGACTGACAATGACTGGGCCACAGTTTTGTTTAGTGACGAGTTTAGATATGGATTTCATCCAGATTGTCATCGGACAAGAGTTTGAAGACGACCCGGAAATGGAGAACGATTACGATATCTTCAAGAACTGTATGCATACAGAGGTGGTACATTAATGGTATGGGGCGGAATCATGATTGACGAAAGAACTGACCTTATTTTTCTACGTGGCTTTCTCACAAGTCAGCAATATGTGGACACTGTTCTTGACCCCGTTGCGCGCCCCTTTGCTGCTGCTGTTGGAGAAAATTTTTACTTTATGCATGATAACGCTCGACTATATGTTGCGGACATTGTAACAAACTGGTTGGATAACGAAGATATTGATGTATTGCCGTGGCCAGCACAATCACCGGACTTGAATCCCATTCAGCATGTATGAGACATACTCCAACGAAGAATTACTCTACATATGGGCAATATCTACAATGAGTTTCAATTAAAAGAGCTTCTGAGAGAACAATGGACACAACTACCCCAAGCAGACATTAACAATGTGATTCGGAGCATGAACAGTAGATGTAGAG
Organism: Diabrotica balteata; assembly: GCA_918026665.1. Lineage (NCBI taxonomy): Eukaryota > Metazoa > Arthropoda > Insecta > Coleoptera > Chrysomelidae > Diabrotica > Diabrotica balteata. The sequence goes on along the minus strand of OU898285.1, from coordinate 40,384,292 downwards.
TTGTGATAAACCAACGTGGTGGCCATACTTTATTTTAAATTTTATTCCGTATTTTTGACATTTTATGGTGGTATATGAAACATGCGTGATTTGCAATATATTTTTTTTTGTTCCAATTTTCTGTTTTTTGCAAGTTATGGTTTTTGACATATTAAACAACAATTTAAACTACAAATTTTGTATTATTTTTGTAAGTTTATTACAGATAAAGAAAATACGTCTATTTATAAAAATATCCCTATACTTCTGCGTTGTGTGTATTTAAAATTGTTGTAATTTTTATCATACTTTGTTCAATATTACAATAAATCTTGTAGAACACCTGTTTATCTATCTATGGTTAGTTTTTTATTATTAGTATATATATATATATATATATATATATATATATATATATATATATATATATATATATAGCAATATATAATATACTCAAACAAATAATACAGTGATTAAGTTAAGAGGACTCCTATCAAGATTTTTTTTATGTTGTTTATTATGCACTTATTATTGTTTTAAGATTCAAATTTTTAAATAAATTTTTAGGAATCCTTCATTTATGAATTATTTATTATGCACTTATTAATATTGCTGCTAAGGCAACAACATAATACAGAGGATTCAATATAATATAGGATCTGATAAATAGTTTTACAATGTACGATATTGGAAAATTAAGACATGGATGATGAAAATGTTCTTTTGACATCTCCTTAAAATAAGTATTAGATATTCTACCTTTTTAAAAAAGTTAATAGAAGTGTGTAGCGACAAGCTAATTATGAATAATTATAACTTTTCTATTCAAAAATTAAATAACAGATCTCATAATAAAATTTACATTTTCGCAGTTAATAATTCTTATACAAAAACGGAAAGTCTTATATGTATGGAAAACGAAATATTCTATTGTAAGCAATGACATCACATGAGAACAGGCTGATAATATTTGAGTTTATAGTCTGGCTTTTAAAACAAAGGATGTGTGTTTAGTTTAGTAATCAATCAGTCACAATTTGCATCAGTCCGCGATACATACAATAATACCTTCCATTCGAGAATTAATTACGTTTTAAGATTAACAGTTTTTGTTACATTTTCTTCGATTTTATTATTATTTTTATTTTGTTTCCGTGGAAAATAAGTTTATCACACACGCATCCACACAACCACGGAACAGATGTAACACGACACTTTGTTAGTACTGTATGCTATTAGTCTAGTAAATAAACCACTGTCATTTTTAATTTTAGCCTCTTGAAAAACTTTATTACAAACAGCGCAATCATGCATTTGTCAAGCTTTTTTTATCAAATATTCACATATATAAGTAAAGGCATTTTCTTTACCTGTAGTTGGAATCTGGAATGGATATAGCGGTATTTATATTTTTTGTAACATTTGTAAGTTCGAAAATATTATGTTTGATATTATTTAAACCTGTTAATATAATCCCTAAGTCATCTGCTTACTTCATATGTTCCAAGTGTAAAAATTAAGACAAATTAATTGTTTGAATGATCTTTCACATTGAATTGGAGTAGAGTTTACAGAGCTTCCCCCTTGTGGTCTTAAATTTCCGAAAATAATTTTCTAAACTATCTTGATTTGTTCGCTGACTTTTAAGTTAATAAATCCTGCCCTTTCCAGTCGCTACCAAAGAACGTTTAGACTTTTTATTGTCACTATCCAACCGGTACGAAGTTTAGATCTTGATCATACATCGATGTTTTCTTTACATATGTTTAAGTTATCCAAAAATATCCATATCTTGTCGAGGTAATTGAGCTGATAATCCAAATCTTAAAAAAACATTTTTAAATTTATGTGGTGATATATATTGGTGGAACTGAATATATCAAAATTTATTTATCATTTCAATAATACCTGCAGCATGAACGAGTAGTGTTACTAGGGATAGTATGTAAGACTGCATACCGCTTGCAACTGTTCCATTTAAAACTTGAGTAGCTAACTTCACTTTTATTTTTTGAAAGTTTGTTGATTGAATATGCGCGTCGGTAGTTATTTCTAGGTGATTTTTGTAAATGTGGAGGATCAAAAAATAAATAAGCTTAAGCAGTGACATTTAATTTTCTGGAAAACTTTATAAAGTTTGACCCTAAATCAGTTAGTAGAATGTCACCATGTAAACCAGATTCTGATAATTTGGTAACACATTCAGTGAGAACTTTAGTGAAGTCGTTCGCGTCACAGGCTGAATTAAAAAAATAAGCAATTGGCTGTTTCCAATTCTGAAACAGTCCTCTTTCCATAATAACTGTAAAGTTTTATGCAACTACAGGATGATTTTTTTCTTTCTCCATGTTTTGGAATCAAACAATTTCATCACAACTAAAATGAAAATAAAGATTTGACTTAAGCACAGCTTCATAAATGCATATAATGCAATGTTTATCCAATTCTGACATAGTCTTAACTTTAAACTGGATAGCATTAAATACAGAGGTCTGAGTTTACAGATTTACAAACAATGTTTCCAGTCATTTCTTCCAAACAACGTTTAGTTGGTAAATAAAGAATTTTTTTCAAAAAGTTTTAAGTTTTGGGTTCAAAAAGTATAATGTAAAAGCGAATTGTTTGTATTTCTTTGAATATATTCTGGCCTTTGGTACTTTTTTCTGCAAAAGTGCTTGAGATTTCACAATTTATTAGGAAATTTGTCACATAATTTTTTAAACTGTTCTAATTCTTGTTTTGAGTCGTTTTGTTTTTTATATGTGTTTGTATTTAAAAGTTTCCATTTTAAAAACCTTATTTAACATTTCAGCTTAAACCTGGTCCGACTCTAATTTACTTTCTTTTAACCTGGATAAAACAGTAGCATTATCCTATCAAGGAGCTCTTCAACTCGTAACAGCCAGATCAGTACCGCTGATTCTGTAAAATTTCTTGGTATTTTTTGAGACAGCAACGTTAAATGGACCCTTCATATCGATTTTTTAAGTAACAAACTAGCCTCAGCCTGCTATGCAATAAGATCTGTTTCGAAGGCGATCAATTTAGAATCTTCCAAAATTGCATATTTTTCTTTCTTCGAGTCTCATCTTCGATGTGGTCTTCCTTTTGGGGGTTCTGGTACAGCTGCCCAATCCGTTGATATTATTAAATAAAAAAAGTAATAAAGTATCTGTTTGGCCTCAGAAGAACAACACATTGCAGAGTCTACTTCAAAGATCACGGGATTTTACTTCCTTTTTTATATATTTTAGAAACTGTTTGCTTAGTTCGTAAATACCTACATGTCTTTCCAGCAAGACCTTATCACTACTAAACGAAAATTCAACCTTTGATGTTTATTTACCGATGCCGTTCACAGTTAGTAAACAAATCTATATTATATTCTGCAAAAAAACCCTTTTACGACATAAATCTGCAACATCGTTCCCGAAGTTTCGTAAAATGATAAAAGCCTATCTATTTGAAAGACCATTTTATTCAGTAGAAGAGTTTCTTAATTAATAACTAAGAAATTACAATATGTTAATGTACAGTTCCATGGTTCTTTACCCGTGGGTCATCATTACCCAAAGTAGCTTAAACTTATTAGTTCCTACGGTTGATTATGCAATTTATTATTGTCTTTTTCCTCTGAGTCTTTGTAAGCTTCGTCCATAAAATTGTAAAATTTTCAATGACAATAAAGCATATATTTCTATTTTATTCCCATCCGGGTTATGTTTATCCATGCTTATAATGGTCTTTTAGAATGGGGCGGAATAAGGAATATTTACTTGCATTCTATAAACATTCAGAAGTGCTTAATTAGATTTTTATGAAAAAGATTAAGATATTACAGCAAACTGTTATACAACGAGAATAAATTTTTAACTGTACGTAAATTGTCCTCTTACAAAGCCCTTATACACATACATGAAATAAAAAAGGATACTATTATACATTAGCAATCATGCGCATCAAACTAGATATATAAGGAATAATGCAATTTTATCCAAATGTAATAAATCCATACTCCAGAAACATGTTGGCTACATAGGGCCCAAATGATACAATTGTCTACTGGAGAATTTAAAACAAATTAAGAGTTATAAAAAACATAGATATCAGTATTGGACTAAAAAAACTAAACTAAACTAAACAATGGATTGGAAACAAAATAACACAATTCTGCGAAGAGCAGATTAATTGATCATAGTAATAAATAAAAATATCGAAATATACCTTGTTTTCCAACTACAATATTTCTTGAATTTATTGACATATTTATGTCACATGCTATATTAAAATGAATGTATTTTTGTAAGTGCGCATATGTAACTGTTTATATTAATACATTTGTTAAATATTTGCTTTTTTGCACATATATTTTTTAAGTTTCACACACAAGGGGTGCTACTTTTATGGTAGCTCTATTTCAGTGATTTTTCATATTTATTTAGTGTTAAGTATGCTTATTTTTTGTAAATCTATATTATAATCTAAGCTTCCTAAATAAACATTATTATTAGTATTAATTACAATAAATTTCTATTATTATTATTGTGTTTTATTACAATTTTTTAACCCTCCCTACTACAAATGTGATATATCCAGGCGAATTGAATGTAGTACTGTACAACCAGAAGTTTCAGAGACCTCAGATGCACAGAAAGCGAAATCGAAGAGGTATACGTGTATATTAATTACAATAAATTTTTATTATTCTGTTTTATTACAACTTTTTACCCTTTCCTACCATAAATTTGATATGTCCTGGCGAGTTGAATTTACTACAATACAACCAGAAGTTTCAGAGACCTCAGATGCATAGAAAGAAATCTAAGGTCATTTTGTATACAGTCATTCTAGCCGCAGCTGCAGAGTTTTTACGCGCAGCGAAAATATCGTGGTGTTGGAGGTTAATAGATATTCACATTCAAAGAAATTCCTCAACAGGAAACAAAAAAGTCAGTAACTTAAGACAAAGTTAATAGAAATTTCAAAAGTATAATTCTGTATTGATAAGTAAAAAAGTCTTGAGTCAAAATATAGATTTTGAGTGATGAAGTGTTTTATTAACCTTAAAAAAACGATAAAAAGTAATAGAAACCAAGCTTTTCGTCTCTATTTTAAAATTAACTCTCAAATTCAATCGGTTTTTTAACGTACTAAAATACTTTTAGTACGTTAATTTGTTTGTTAAAAAAAAACAAATCGATATTTTTGACTTAACAACTTTTTAATTATCAGTTCAGAATTGATATATAAGTTATATTAAATTTTACAGAAAAAATAAAATTCATACAAAACAGATTACTTAAAAATGATTACTTCATTTCTCAGTGTAACTATCATTTACCACAGTTTTGAACGACTTCCTCACTACTTTTCTTCGTGTACTCAAATTTAGGTTCATTGCTACTGTCACTCTGAATTTCTGTCCTCCCAACATCAGAGGTTCCGACAAAACTTTCGCTTCTGGTTGTGATTAGTGTTCTGTGATATAACTTATAAATTACTTCCTTAATCGCCATTTAAGGTCATTCTAGGTTTCTGAACAGTTTTATTTCATATTACCTTCCTTTCTCCGATATTTAATATTGTCTCAATATATATATATATATATATATATATATATATATATATATATATATATATATATATATATATATATTAAACTTTAACGTTCAGTTTCTCAAATCTCAAAATGTGAAAAACCTCACCTACCCCCCTTGGCTTCTCGATGCCTCAAATGACAATCAGCAGTTAGGCATAACGTAATGAAATTCATTTTACTTTTTTTCGTTGGTTGACACTGTGTGGTTTATTTGTATTCTTATTTTGTGATAAAATAAAAATAAAAAGTTAACATATCTTAAAGTAAGAGTAAGAAATAAAGAAGTAAGAAGCAAGTCTACATAATTGATTTATATATTATAGTTTTTATATTCAAAGAGCTATGGAAAGACAAATGTTGGGAATATCGTTGAGAGATAAAAAGAAAAACGAGTGGTTAAGATGCAAAACCGAAACAACAGACGCTGTCGAACATGCATTGAAATTAAAATGGAAATGGGCTGGGCATAACGTAAGATATCAGGATGGAAGATGGAATAAAGAAATTGGCCGCTGGAGACCATATAATGCAAAAAGGTCAAAAGGTCGACCGCAAATGAGATGGAAAGATGACATTGAGCAAAGCGCAGGTCCAATGTGGAAAAGACAAACAGAAGACAGACACAAATGGAGACAAATGGGAGAGGCCTATATTCAACACATGAATAGATTTTGGGCTATAGATAGATAGATAATGAAAATACACTTTAATATTAAAAATCGTTTTAGCCTATTTTCATTGTATATAAAAAAAAATTTTAATTATAAATAAAGCAAAAGCAAGACAATTAATATCAGAGAAGATTGCTGGGAATGAAATAATATATAACCCGGATTTGATGCAGTACGTAACAAATTTTCTCATATTGCAACTTCTTCATAGTGGTAATCTTTCCCTAATCAAAATCAAAAAGACCAACCACTAAACTTCAAACCCCTATTGTAACTGAGATGTGACTAGAAACTCTTGAACAAACTTATTTACAAAAAAATCGCTAGCAGAATCCCCAAAAACGACTTGCGGAGTATAGTATTTTAGACCAAATCAGACCTGTTGTGACCAGGTACTAGCACTTAGAACCTATATCAAAGCCGGTTTTCAGAATCGACTCAAAACATCCGTGGCGGTAATAGACGTGTAGTTTAATTTTAATTTACAGCATATTTCTAATTTGTGTTATACGCAAAATAAATAAATAAATCTTCTAATATTTGTTATTACAAAGAAAACTCATAGAAGACATTTTCTGGAGCGTAAAATAAAATACTACAAAAAACAGCCATCATACATAAAAAACAATCCCTGAATACGCCCAAACTTCAACCATAGAGCAATCAAAGTAGAAAAAATAATAGAACATAATAATTAAGAGACGAAGAATTCTGCGATGTTAACATTTTATAGTACAAATCTAAATTAACACGTTGAGAGCGTTAGCAAATTTAGCCCTTTTAATTTTTAGGCTTACATGCACTGTGGTACTTGTATATAATCTACTTTTGTGTGCGATACAAGCACCCGAGACCATGTATGCATCAATAGCTGTATTGCCATCTAGGAGGAAGTGGCGTAAATAATTGAGCACTCCGGTTGATTTTCTGTAATAAGAAGGTAGTAAAGTATACTAGACTCGATTTGTACATATATCTGAGTATATATAACGCATATAAATACAGGTTTAGTTATCAATATAAACATAAGGATATCATCATCACAGTCATTAACATCTTAGTAGATGTGTTGTGGTTCATAATTGGGCTTCAGCAGCTCGGACAGTTTGATTGATAATATTTCTCCACTGGTCGCGGTCATCAGTTATATGTATTGCCTCAGTATACTGTTTATTGAGAAGTTTTTTAGTAATATCCGCCCATCGCTGTGGAGATTTTCCGCGTTGGCGTTGAGTCTGAGGCCTTCCTTGGACCACCAACCGCTCCATTTTGTGATCACTTCGATGGATATGGCCAAAGAACTTTAAAATTCTAGAGTAAACGGTACTGGAGAGACGTTGATCCGGTTTAATTTCATCCAGAACCGAGATATTTGTACGGCGAGCCGTCCATGGAATTCGAAGCAGGCGTCTCCATGTCCACATTTTAAAGGCGTCTATACGTCGTTGATCTGATTCTTTGACTGTCCATGTCTCGCATGCAAACATAAGGATATACAATGTTCTAATAAAATTAGCGTTTATTTTCTGTACCAATACATAAAATAATATTAACATTAATATAAGTAAAATAATAATAATTAACAATGAAAATTATTAAAACACGGTAAGCAAAATCCTGGGGTATTTGGACAATCTTGGCAGAATGAGGTTACTCTGCGAACTTTTCGGTCGGCTTCTCTACTAGATAGGGTAATCCGAAGTGTTTTGTAGCAACTGGTGCACACTTTTTTCTTTTTTCTACCAGGCCCTTCAGGTTCTACAAAAGTATGGATTCTCTTTCTGGGGACTTGCTCGATTATTCGTTCATTACATGATGCTGCTGAAGCTGAAGGTGCTGCTGAGGTTAATTCTTCTGCCAATTGTCTTATAAAATCAGTAATACTTAATTTTGTAGTTGACAGATTATTAAATACAATCCAAGAGTTAACAACGGTGGTACCAAAAAGGAGTTCAAATGCAACTTTTCTGAAAAATAAAAAACAAATTGAACACACAACTAATAGTGATATAATGTGCATGTTTAACATTACCTGTACCATTTTAAGGTTCTTCGTAGTACAGAGTGGTAAGAACTCATTTGATCGCTGACATCCACCCCCTTCTTGGGTTATTGTAGTCGAGGACACATGCTGGCTTCATAACACTTTCATTTTTGCGATTTTTTTTACCTAAAATAGATATAAATGAATATTTATTTACTGACAACAAATTGTAATTACAACTTACCAGTGTCTATCAGTGCAGCATCGTGTTCTGGAATGGTAGAAATCATTAAAACTGGTCTTTTATCCATCCATTTGATGATTTTGGCTTTGCCTTTCTGCTTTCCTTCAATTTCCCCCTTTTTCATGTTTTTTTTGAACATTTGTGGAACTCCTCTTCTATTGCTCCTTAGTGTACCACAATACAGAAATTTCAATTCATACAAATTTTCAGCAACAGGAATACTGGAATAAAAGTTGTCAGCGAATAAGATTCTACCCTTGTGTTTCTCTAGAGGTTCTATCAATTTCATAATCACCGTTTCAGTGTGAGCAATATCAACCAATTTGTTCTCAGCCTTTCCTGTATAAATTGTTACATACCTGTGCGTTTTATTTTTTATGTATTGTCGAAAATGTACCCTTCCTCGAAATGGTACCATGGATTCATCTATTACAATGGTTCTTCCTGGAGTAAAAACTTGTTGAAAATTTCTTAGTAATATTTTCAATACTGGTTCAATTTTGTATGGCTTGTTGTTCACATCGGCAAGTTCATTCCTATTAAAATGAATGAATTTTAACAATAAAAGGAATCTGTCTCTTTTCATCTTCGTAACAATGAAACCGTTGCGATAAGCAGGATCTTTAGACCAGGATTGGTAAATACTAGGAACTGAATTTAATCCCATGATTAGAATGACGCCAAAAAAGTTTAACATCTCATAACTATTTGTCTCTGTCCACAATCTAATTCTAGATTTGCTTCTGAATCCCTTCTGAATATGATCATTTGCAAATGCATTGGTTTCATTAACAATTAGTTCCAAGAGATCGTCGGTAACAAAATGTCTAAATATATCAACGGGTTTAATTGTGGCCGGTAGGTTGTCTATATTTATAACATCTGATTCTTGTAAGAGATCAAAATCGCTCGTTTTTACACGAATATTTTCCCAAGAACTTGCTTGCTGTTGCGGTACTATTTCCTGTATTTCGTCGTCTGCTATATTGTAATTATCATATTCAGGAGAGTCAGATGAACTATCATCGTATTCAGATTCATTATCTGAATCTGAACCGGCTGACGAAACTTCATATGTCTTATCTAATATCGAATCATCGCTATCGAAAGGGTCTAATACAGACGTACTTGAAATGGGTGAGTTTGACACTTCTGCATTTGTTAAAACATTTGCATTTTCCCCTTCTGCTGCTATTGCATCAATTGACGTTTTCGTACATTCTTCTGGATAAATTTGTGTGTTCTGTTTATCACCATTTTTGTAGCAAGATGCTGACGTATCTGGTTTAGAATAATTTCCTTGCTGAGTATTCGGTACTTCAAAAGTTTGTTTACCTTTTTTATGTTTTTCGGTAAGCACCGTTAAATTTAATATTCTTTTGGTTCGATTACTCATTTTAATAACGATTCACTTTAAATTAGCACTTATTCTACTCAACAATACACAAACACGATGTAACTATACACCAATTAAAAATTTTAGGTTAGAATTTTCACGTGTACTTTACATTCGGGTGTGGGTAACGCAGTGAACAAAAACGATTTTACTTCTGTGCGATACATGTATTTGGGTATATGTATCATTTTAATACCACAGCGTTATCAAGAATATCTATTATAGTAAATCGGTACTTAAACGACCAATATTGGTTAAAAATTGACAATTTTATTGATTCCGCACATTGGTAAAAACTTATATTGAGCAGTGATGCATAAAAAGAATTAGCTTTGCATGCACCCGGGTGTATGTAACGCTCTCAACGTGTTAACAAACATTATTCAAACATTAGTTCAAAATTTTAGAGCCTAACTTAATTTGATGCAAATTCTAATTAATTATCGAATTAACTACAAGCTAAATAACATACAATTAAAAATCTGACTTTAAAGATCTGGGCAATACTGCAGCTTAACAATTAGCCTGTATTCAGCTCTCGTATCTTCTTCAGGTCCGTCTCTTGTAGTTTTACTAGAAAATTTGGTGCTTATTCAGCATTTCTATTAGAATTATTTATTTTTCTACCTGTAGTTTTGATTAAGAAAGATGATTTGTGTTAAAATTTAATTTATACAATCCGAATAACGATATTTAAGCAATATAGCGTGAGTTCAGAGTAGAACCCAAATACAAATTTATCTTATATAAATAGTTTATGTTTATTAATAACTAGAATAACTACTACTAACTTATTTGGTCCAGAGATGATCAAACTACGGCTAGCAGGTCAAGTAATATATTTTACGAGTAGTTACAATAAAATTATTTTTTCTTTCTTATTGCATTCTAAATACGGTATTATCGTATTTAATATTGACTGAGTTTACCGTATCATCATCATCAACTAACCTCGAACGTTCACTGTAGAACATAGACCTCTCGCATGCTTTTAGTCCACTTAGTCCGATTTTGCGCCATCTGAATCCAATTTGTAGTCATTATTTTTATGTCATTTGTCCATCTCGTTGGGGGTCGACCTCTATTTCTTTTAGTTTGTATTCTGGGTTTCCATTCCAAAATTCTTTTTGTCCACCGGTCATCAACTGATCTTGCTACATGACCTGCCCAGTTCCACTTTAGTGTTGTTATCCTTTCAAGAACGTCTGCTACTCCTGATCTTTTGCGTATAGTAGCATTGGGTATTCTATCACGTAGAGAAATCCGTAACATTATTCTCTCCATTGCCTTTTCCGCAACTTGTAGTTTACTCACTGTTGTTCTTGTGAATGTTAGGGTTTCTGTGACGTAGGTCATCACTGGCAAAATACACTGATTAAATACTTTTCTTTTCAGACACATTGGAATCTTAGACCTAAAAATATCCCTCATCTCTCCAAATGCATCCCAAGCGAGTTCACCGTATGCCGTAATTAGTATCTGTTGCATGACGATTGCATGACGATGTATCGCCATGATTTTCTGTATTATTTTGGATCTCTTAAACATCTCCATTAGATCCTGATTTGTTGTTGTACGCCATTCCCAGTCTACCTTCTTTATACCACCAAATACTGTTTTTCTTCACTGTTTTCTTCTACATTTTCAGTGACCGTTTCCATATACTTGGTTTTTTCTTGATCTGTAGTCAAGCCATATGTTCTAACTTCTTAAAATTTTGTGAATTTTTTTTACTTTCATTTCGTTTAAGTTTCATTCTTTAACGTCTCATAAATATCGAGTCAACTGCCAAACCTAGACACTGTTGTCTTTTGTTCAGAATCGGTACCGCTTGTGTAAATCTTGGCTTTACTAATTATTTTTTCTAGTACTAGGTTGAATAGGTCTGTTGACAGGTGTTTTCCCTATTTTAGACCTCTATAGACGTTAACCCTATATTACATAAAGTATTCAAATGGGAACTCAAAATATAATATTTCCATTAGTATGAGTATTTGTTATTGACAATTTTAACCAAGTACACATAATATTCCCACTTGGGAACATTCGTACATGTGTATTGTGTGTTGCTGATATACCCATCGTAGCACGTGTATTTTATTTTCGAATATTACCTAAAAATAAAGTAAGTTTAAGAAATAAAAATTATTTTATAAGTGTTGAAATATTTTACTTTTTTGTTGTTAGTATTTGGCTCAAATTTTTATTGTTCCCGTACAGGAACATTGTGCGCTAAATGTAAATTTTGACACTGAAAAAAAGGAAATATTTTATAGTTTGTTTTTTGCAATATATTATTGGTTTAAATAAATTAATTTGAATAAACCTGAAGTTAACTTTCTTTGATGAGGATAAATTTGCGTGTATTCCAACAACGTCGTTTTACAACAATAAAGCAAAAGCTATTCAGCCCTATAAGATATAACAGATCCCTTCTGAAAGTGAAGATTCGGAACTGTCTAATGAAGATAACGTAGAGGCGTTAGCTGCACAAAGCACCAGGACTAGAATAATCATTGACAGTCAAGAAAATTCTGATAATAAGAATGATGATTTATCAACCGATGAATCGAATACTACCTACGAAACAAAAATCTATCATTAAAAGTCATATGACATGGCGTCCTTCAAAAACTCTGCTAAATGTAGATGAATTGCATTGTGATTAGTGATAGTGAATTACTTCCAACCAACATATTGCTGCCCAATTCTTCTTACAAATTGTTTAGTTTTTTTTTTGACACCAGATTTTATAATTGAGGTAGTGTGACAAACGTGTATATAAAGCGCTCAAACAAATCCACAAAAGCCAATTACCGTGTGTCCTTCTCTTTGCTCTATGTTATCGTTTCCCCATTACTGAGAGTCGTGATTTTCTCCATTACTTATAAAAAATGTTCTCCATTGGTCTCTATCTTCAGCTGCTCTAAAAGTTTAGCAGAATAAGTGGCCTACTGAATTCCGAATTTGGTTCGACTATCAAATAGGTGACCGGCCTCTTGGTCTTTTTATCAAAACGTTTCCAGAAACAATTAATCTCTCTAAATTATCGTCACCTCTTCGAATCACGTATCAAAGAACTGTATAAATCGCTGCAGACATGTTGTGGACAGCCATTTTTTAATATTAAGTTGGTTAAGAAAGAAATCGTTTATCTGAAGAGCTATCCAAGGTATGCGCAGCAATCTTCTCCAATTCCATATCTCAAAGGCATTAATTTTTGGTGCGCAAAGACTCTAAGTTTTGTGTCCCGTACAGAAATATTTAGAATACAAGTGTATTCCATCAGACTAATCTTATATTTTTGAAAAATAGATCTACATTTGTTAGACGAATCATTGCATTTTTTAATCTGTCTACCACAGTTATTCTCGTCTTGCTTTTATTAAATTAAAGATTTTTTTAACAGACACCGTTACTCCACTGACTTAACCTTCTAAAGCCATATCCATTACATGTTTACCATAACTATAGAATAAGTCACAGGTCACAAAATGCATTATTATCTCTCTCTGCTCTGAATGGGCTTGAAAACTTCTGATCTGGTCGTAATGTTGCTGTATAGATTTTTATTAAGTGTCACCAGTTGTATCGGTGTACCCATCTCAATTAAAATGCACCGAAAACTTATTCGGCTTATATAATTAAATGCTTTCGGGTAGACCATGGAGTATATTGTCATGGGTAATTAAAATTCTCAGATTGTCTTAGGTTCATGATTTGCTCACGTGTACTTTTCCCTTTACAAACCCCACTCATTCCTTTAGTATTTGATATTGTATAGGGTAATTCTACGAGAGATGGCGTACAAAAGTTTGAACTTCATTATAATCTTTATTTGAAAAGATACAAAATCGTGTAAACTATCAAGTTAAAGGGCATTCAACTGACTACCTTTTAATTATATAATAAAAATATATATATATATATATAATATATATATATATATATATATATATATATATATATATAGCGAGTGTTTGCAACTTTAATTTTGTCGCTTCTCGCATCCCAATCGCCATAATTTCTTATCGGCCCAGTCTCCTTCTTGAAGACCTCTATTTTCCATTTCTATATGAATATTGGATATCCATTTCTTTCTTGGCCTTCCCCTTTTATTTCTCTGTGTAGGTCTCTAGTTCCAAACCTTTCGTGGTATCCTTTCTTCGTTCATCCGTCTCAGGTGTCCATACCATTTTAATTGCTTTTCGGCTATCGTATCTATTATTGTGTTCCTTACTTTCATTCTCTCTCTTATGTTTTCATTTCTTATGTGGTCAAACAAAGTTAACCCGGAACATCTTCTCCAGTACATCATTTCGGTTGAGAGGAGTTTTTGTGACATATTCTTGTTAAAGACCCACACTTCTGACCCATACGTCAGCACCGGCTGAATCATAGCCTGATATATATTTTTCTTTGTTTTCTTAGTTAAAGTTTTATTCCACAGGATCGGATGTAGTGTTTTTATTATGTTTTTTCCTTTTCCTATTTTTCTTGTTATATCTTTGTCGTCTCTCCCGTCTTCGCTTAGTGGAACTCCGAGATGTTCGTACTGATCAACGTTTTTAATTAATCCGCTTTCTGTTTTCATGTCTTGACCGATGCCTCCTATATTCATGTATTGTGTCTTTTCGGTATTAACCTCTAATCCCCATTTTTTGAATTCGTCTATTAGTTTGTTTATCATGTACGTCATATCTTGTAGGTTCTCGGCAAGAAGTACCTGGTCGTCTGCGAAGAGGATTGTGTATATAGGAGTGTCATTTACCCATATGCCCATTGGGCTGCATTTTCTCATCCAATATTTTAAAGCATTACCAAGATATATTTTAAATAGGGTTGGGGAGAGGCAAGAGCCCTGTTTGACACCCTTTGTTTGGGTGAAAACCTTGAAAATTTGGTTTCCAACCTTAATATAAGCTTGGTTATCTTGATATAGCTTTTTCACGGCATTTATATATACTGCATTTATACCTGCGTTTTCCAATGTTGTCCATAGTCTCTGCAGTGGTACGGAGTCAAACGCTTTACGGAGATCTATAAAAGTGGCATGAAGTTCTAGTCCTCTTGCTAATCTCTTTTCTATTAGATGTTTGAGAGTAAATACATTGTCGACACAAGATCTCCCTGGTCGGAATCCACTTTGTTCTTTGATCTCTGTGGCTTCTTTTTCTATTCTGGCTTTCAGAACTCTTTTATACAGTTTGCCAGTGGATGACGTAATGCTGATACCTCGGTAATTACTGCAGTCATTCCTGTTTCCCTTTTTTTAGATGGAGTTTATGTACGAGACTTTCCAATCTCTTGGGATACTTTCTCCTTGTAGGCACTTGTTAAACATTTTACAAACCAATTCTAATGTTATTGCAGTGGCATGTTTGAATAACTCGATAGGTAAATCACCCGGCCCATGAGCTTTATTATTTTTCATTTTTTGTAATGCGTTTTTTATTTCTTCTACGGTAATCATCGCCACTTCATTTAACCCCGTTTCAACTCTATCTATCTGTGTGTCTCGAAACTGTGTACGTTGTTCATTTAATAGATTTTCGTAATAATTTTTCCATCTTTCTATGTCTATGGGGTTTATTTTTTTTGTTTCGTTTGTATTTTTTTTTAAGACTGTTGATAGTTTTCCAAGCTTGTCTGGACCTAGATCCTCCTACCATAGAGCTTATTTCTGCACACTTGTTGTCCCAGGTTATGTTTTTTGTTTTTTTAATTTCCTTTTTTACTATATATTTGTATCTGTTATAGTTCTTTCGGTCTTCCTCATCTTTTGTCGCTAACCATTTGAGACACAGTTTTTTCTTTTCTTCTACCAGTTCTAATAAACCTTCTGTCCACCAATAATTTCTACGTTTTACTTTTTCTTTCGTACTGTGAAGTTTATATAGTTCTAATTTATATGTCTTTATTCTAATTTATTGTCTATAATCTAACTTATTAAAACTCACGATAACTAATTACGAATTTATTAAAGTCTTTATTAATCCTAATTACAAATAATTTATTAACGTTTCGTTACATTTAAATATCGCGGTTCGCGAGCTTCTTATAACTGACTGCCAAATAAAAATCTTTCATTTATATACACAACTGTTGTCATCCAGAGAATTCGGCGGACTTCTTGAATAATCTCGTATTTTGGTGAAGGCGCTCGACTCGTTTTTCAACCTCGAGACGTGGATGACTCACTAAAATTAGTGTCTAGAGATTTCTGGTAAACAACTGGTAGCTAAGCTCAGGTATATTTTGACCTACAAATTACGAGAATCAATAAAAAAGAATTAGTCATAAAATATTTACAGTTCTATATGCCATAACATTTAAAATCGTAACATTGCCCCCCTCTTAAAAGATGGTTCCTCCTGGAACCTTGTCGGGACTGGAACTGGAACGACATGCTGATATCGGCAACTGGACCCTCTTTTACAACTTCCAGTTGTATAGAAATGACAAGGGACGGTTTTCTCTCCGCAGCAGTAACTATGCGGATTGCAACAGACTAACACCTGGACTTCGGTGTCTTTAAAGATTTCCTCCACCATGTTTCGTATAACCCTCCAATCTAATTGGCGGCACTCCAACTTTGGCATGGCTAACTTTTGCACGTCGGACTCTAGTACGTGCTCTCTCAACTGAAGTAAGGCTTCCCATACATCTCGGTAGGTAGGTTGGTCACGGGCAGTGTCTTTTGTTACCAGGTAGAAAAGGTAACGTGATGCATCTTGAAGTTTCAAGGTTTTACCAGGAGCTGGCACTTGGCATTGAAGTTCTGCAACTCGACCAAACTTCCTTCGAAAGACGGATGCCAACCCTGGTGCATCTTTGATACTGGCCGGGATGGTAAGGGCCAGTGAGTAGTCATCGGGAAGCGCGAGTAGATCTTGCCTTTCTTCAGTGGTAACACCATGTCTTGCTTTACCGGTACCTCCATAGGCACCCATGAATTCCTCAAATGTGAGGTCAGACACATCTTGGACTTGGTTTACTTCCACTTCTTCATCTACGTCGTGGTCACCCTCGAAAGACGCCAGCCGGTTATGGTGTACTATCATCGGCTTTCCTCTCGGAATCTTGCTTATTCGGTAAATAACATCATTGATCTTCTCCATAATGAGGTATGGACCTTCCCAAAACTGCTGCAATTTGGGAGAACAACCTTTTCGCTTTTTGGGGTTATAAAGCCAGACTTTATCGTTCTTCTTAAAACACCCCTTTTCGGCTTGCGTATCGTACCGTTTCTTCATTCGGTCACTAGCGATCTGGAGATGGGAACGGACCAACTCGTGTACATCGTCCATTCTTCTTCGTAATTCGATCACATAATCTTCACCTGCTACATCTTCTCCAGGTCGACACCCAAACTCTAGATCACAAGGTAGTCGCATCTCGCGTCCGAATAGGACTTTGGCTGGTGTCTGGCCTGTTGATTCATTAACAGCAGATCTGTAGGCCATTGTGAAGAACGGGAGATATTGGTCCCAGTCTCGCTGATGATCGGACACCATCTTTGTCAAATACTTGCCAACTGTTCTATTCATTCGTTCTACCATACCATCCGATTGCGGATGATAAGCCGTAGTCCTTGTTTTCTTCATACCTAGTCTATCACATATTCCTTGGAATAAATCGCTTTCGAAGTTCCTGCCTTGGTCACTATGGATCTCCAAAGGCACTCCAAATCGGCTGATATATTCTTGGATCAACTTATCTGCAACGGTGGCCGCCTTCTGGTCTGGAAGTGCGTAAATCTCGACCCACTTAGTGAAGTAATCCATTACTACCAACATGTACTTGCCTCCATTATCACTTTCTGGAAACGGCCCAGCAATATCCAAAGCTATTCTTTCAAACGGGCTTCCAACATTATATTGTCTCATAGGAGCTCTCCTTTTTCGATAAGGCCCGTTACTCGTAGCACAAATAGTACATTTCTTACACCAGTCTTTTACATCGTCGGAACTGTTCATCCAATAAAACCGTTCCCGAATTCGCTGAAGGGTCTTCTTCACACCAAAATGCCCTCCTGATGGACTGTCGTGTAACTGACGGAGTACTTCGGCTATTCTGCTCTTTGGAATCACCAACTGTCTTCTCTTCTCTGAACCGTCATCATTTTCCAGGACTCGTTTGAGCAAGCCATCTTCCATGATAAATGAGTCCCACTGGGCCCAATACGTCTTAACTACTGAGCCTAGGTTCGATATTTCTTGCCAAGGTGGTCGACGGTTTTCCTCTTTCCATTTTCGGATTTTCTGTATAACTGGATCTCTCTCTTGTTCTTCCCTGATCTTGGTAGGCGTCCAGTCGTCGTGGACCACCGTCGTTCTTAGCACTGCTGCTTCCTTGGATTCCGTTTTGTTGCAGTGAGAACACTCTGCTGGGCATGGCCTTCTGGAAAGAGAATCAGCGTTTCGGTGGCTAACTCCGGCCCGGTGCTCAATCTTAAAATCATATTCTTGGAGTCGTTCGATCCACCTGGCTATCTGACCCTCTGGATTCTTAAACTGCATCAACCACTTAAGGGCGGCATGGTCGGTTCGGATTAAAAACTTCCTTCCATAGAGGTATTGATAGAAGTGCTCTACTGATTTCACTACTGCCAGAAGTTCTCTTCTCGTGACGCAATAATTTCGCTCAGGTTTTGAGAGAACTTTACTAAAATATCCAAGGACTCTTTCCTGTCCTCCTTGAATCTGAGACAGCACTCCTCCAATTCCCACATTACTTGCATCTGTATCTAAGATGAACTCTCCTTCTGGCAGTGGATACCCTAAAATTGGTGCTGTGATTAAATGCTTTTTTAAGGTTTCAAAGGCATTCTGGCAGTCTACATCCCAGCGGTATTCTCTTGCTTCCTCTGTAAGTCGCGTTAATGGTTTAGCGATATCTGCAAACTTCTTAATAAACCTCCGGTAGTAAGTACACAGTCCCAGAAAACTTCTCACTTGGAGTTTGTCAGTTGGTTTTGGCCATTCCTTAATAGAATCGATTTTTCCCTTATCCACGGCCACTCCTTCTTTACTAACTATATGACCCAGATAATTGACTTTACCTTGAAATAGCTGGCACTTCTTGGGGTTTAACATCAACTGGGCAGCTTTAAGCCGATTAAAAACGTTTTCTAAATTCTTCAGATGGTCTTCAAATGTCTCTCCCAAGACAATTATGTCGTCTAGATAAACTAGGCATGTTTTCCAAGATAACCCTCTCAGCACATTTTCCATAAGCCTCTCAAATGTCGCAGGAGCGTTACAAAGTCCAAATGGCATAACGTTGAATTGCCATAATCCAGATCCTGTGGTGAAGGCTGTCTTTTCTTTATCTACCGGGTCCATTTCTACCTGCCAGTATCCAGACTTCAAGTCCAAAGTAGAAAATAATTTACTTCCAGCCAATGTGTCTAATGTGTCATCGATCCGAGGAAGAGGATAACTATCTTTCTTGGTAACGTTGTTCAGCAAACGGTAATCCACACAGAACCTCGTTGTTCCGTCTTTCTTCTTAACCAGGACCACCGGAGAGACCCATGGGCTCGTAGAAGGTTCTATCACCCCGTCTTTCTTCATTTCCTGAACAATCGTTTCAGCTTCCTCTCTTTTCGCCTGTGGTAATCGTCGAGCTATTTGACGAATTGGCTTAGCATTACCAGTATCAATTTTATGCTTAACAACGGTAGTTCTTCCCGTCTTTCCTCCTTTCGGTACGAAAATATCACGATACTGCCGAAGAAATTCCCTTAATTTCCTTTTCTCAATCTGATTCAGAGACTGTCCAGCAACCGCAACCATTTGATCAAATTTATCGTTGGAATTATCAGACGTTGTCGTCTGACGGATTATGGATGTGACAGGTACACAAGTTCCTACTTTTGTCTCTTTCTTGATGGTTACTGGGTAGTCATTGACATTAATAAGTCTTACAGGAATTTCTTTAGCCGAAGTCACTAATTCCTTTCCAATTATGATTCCACGGCCAACTTCGTCGTCATGATTCCGAGGCTCCATCATAACAGGTGTTCCTTCATCCACAATTCCCTGTAACCGCGCTACTATTATCGTTTCACTTCTCGCAGGCACGACTGTATCTTCTTTAACGGCTGCTTGCATAGTGTTGTCATCATGTGGATGGAGAAATACCTCCTCGTTACCAACTTTGATGACCTTATTCTTAAAATCCAATTGGAATCCATGCGTATTCATTACGTCCATTCCTAATATAACATCCTCTTCGATGTCAGCAACTATAACAGTATGGACGAACTTTTCTGCTCCAATTCCTAATTGTACCTGGATTTCTCCATGAATGTTGGCATTTTCCCCTGTGGCGGTCCGAAGTCGCAACCTCGTTGGTAACAGTTTCTTTCGGCTGTTTATAACTGTCGGGCGTATAATGGTTCTGGTCGCTCCAGTATCCACCAACAACGTATGCTTTTTACCATTTATTTCTCCATCTACATATACACTATCTTCACGACATTTCAAAGAAGCTATTAGTATGAGAGGGTCTTTGGAAAAGTTCTGGGTCGAAGCTGCCCCCCTAAGGCCGACCCGTTCTAGTTTTCCTGATGGTGAGTTTCTTGATTTGTGTCGTACCTAGGATGCTTACATGAACTTCGTACGTGTCCTATTTCGCCACAATTCCAGCATCTTATGGTCTTCGTTTTCTTGTATGTCATGCTTTTCATCATATTAACGAGCTGGTCAAGTTTATCTTCATCTTCTTCCTCTTTTACAGTCCTAACTTTACTGTAACCGCCAGAGGCCTGCGTAGCTGACTCGTATTCGAGGGCGGCGGATAAGACATCAACCAGCGTCTTGTGACGAGCTAATCGTAGTGTTCTTTGCATCTCATGATCACGAAGACCATCAATAAACGTTTGAACGGCCAACTTTTCCATCATGTCTTCGGGAGCTGTTGGATAAGCATATCGCACTAATCTGGCAATATCTACTTCATATTCTTGAAGAGCCTCATCTTTCTTTTGTCTTCGATTTTTGAGCTGCGACTGATATACATGCTCTAAGTGTTCGTGGCCATATCGCATATTTAACCTCTTCTTCAGTTGTTCGAAATCATCCGTCTCCTCTACGGCTATGGTCTGGAGCACATCTAAGGCATCTCCTCGAAGAGCTATAGTCAGGTTTACAGCCTTTTCTTTTTCTGACCATCCATTCGCTCTTGCAGCTGATTCGAACTGTTTCATGTAGTTGTTCCATGATGATTTTCCGTCGAAAGTTGGAACTTTAACATGAACAGAAACTCCACATCCTTCAAATTTCGGCCGCGTTTCCAACTTACATTTCGTCTCATTTTCTTTTATCTCTACCGGATCTAAAGCTACCGTATTAATTGGTGGTAGCACTCTCGTGTTAGTTATCATGGTCTCTAACTGTTTGATTTTCTCTTCAACTTTATCAAATGTTTTAGAAACTTCTTCAAACTTCTCACCATTCTGAATACATACTTCGTCGAATCTTCTAGACATATTTTCAATTTTCTCGTCATTTTGTCTAGCTATTTCTTTAATAATTTGAGACGTTTCATCGAATCTTTCATCATTCTTTCGAGAAGATTCTTCAATCATTTGTGACGTTTCATCGAATCTTTTGGAAACAATCTCGAATTTTCCATCAATTATTTTCGTTAAAACGGCTTCTTCTGCTGACTGGAACTGGAATGTCTCTGGGTCGTCTCCATTCTTGTTGAGAACAGTCTTCTGTCGTTCTTGGAGGATCTTCTTGGACCCGCTGCAGTCTTCATCGCGTTCTTCTAGTTGCTCACGCAACTGTTTCACTGAAAGTTCTACTAGCAGCATCTTTGGTCAGGCACACACGTACTTTTTAAATGTTCTTTCGTACAACGATCACTACTGGACTACGCGGATGTTCCCGACGAACAATACCTTTCAAAAGTTCAAAAGTCTTTTTCAAAAATCAAATTAAATTTATCTACAATCCCACTTTTTCTGACACCACTGTGAAGTTTATATAGTTCTAATTTATATGTCTTTATTCTAATTTATTGTCTATAATCTAACTTATTAAAACTCACGATAACTAATTACGAATTTATTAAAGTCTTTATTAATCCTAATTACAAATAATTTATTAACGTTTCGTTACATTTAAATATCGCGGTTCGCGAGCTTCTTATAACTGACTGCCAAATAAAAATCTTTCATTTATATACACAACTGTTGTCATCCAGAGAATTCGGCGGACTTCTTGAATAATCTCGTATTTTGGTGAAGGCGCTCGACTCGTTTTTCAACCTCGAGACGTGGATGACTCACTAAAATTAGTGTCTAGAGATTTCTGGTAAACAACTGGTAGCTAAGCTCAGGTATATTTTGACCTACAAATTACGAGAATCAATAAAAAAGAATTAGTCATAAAATATTTACAGTTCTATATGCCATAACATTTAAAATCGTAACAGTACCTAGAGCTTCTAATGCTGCTTCATGAATTTTGATTTTCAAAGTCTCATACATTTCTTCCGCTGTTCCGTTTATTTCTTCGTCTAATAAAAATGTTATTTAAAAAAAAATAAATAAAATGAACAAAATGTATTTTAATATAAAAGCCATCTCTCCTCTACTATATAGGAGAGACGACTCGCCACCTAAGGTGAGATGGCGTGCTCATATTGATTAATAAAAAAATAATATTTTAGAAGAATATTCAAGTTTACATATTAATTTTTAGTTTTACATATTTTCTTCCATACACATCACAAAAGTTTAGGCATTTTATACAACCCAGTACAGTTTGTACCATTCAGTGCGAATGCAATTTCATGCATTCGCACTGAATCCAATCTTCGCGCTTAGTGGTCTTTTCATAATCTTCGCCGCAGCTAACACATGTTGCTTCTTCTTCATCGCCGCTGAAAAAATCGTCATAAATAATAGATTTGTCCCCATGGTCTTCGTCAGAGGAAGAATATTTCTTATTGTTTTTAGGGCGTGGTTTCTTAATTTTACGTTTTGACACTGTAGTAGTTTTCTTCTTTTTACGATTAGTTTCAAGTTTTTTTTTATCAATATTGGCGCTATCGGTTAATATAGCAGCAACTTGCTTACGTATCTTGTCTTTCTGACAGAAGCAACACTAGTTAATGCAGGTGCAGGAGAAATGATATCTAGTAACTTTTCCGGAGTCTCTTCCTTTGAATTTTCCTTTTCAGTAATAACTGTTTCAACAGGCGGAGGAGTAATATCTCTGGAACACTTTGGTTTATCTATATCAACAAAAGGATTGGGCATGTGCTCTGGAACTCTTTCGAAATTTGCTTGTGAATTGTTATTAGTACTGCTCGTACCCAAATAAGCGTATTCTGAAATTACGGATGGATCAAATGGGACAATACCAGTAGCTTTAAAAGATGAAACAGCATGTTGAACTGTTGCTGATTTTTCTCAAGCTGTGACGAACAATCGACCAAATTGAAGTCTGCCTATTCTTCGTCGTGGATTTCCTCTTAAATATAAATTACACGACTGGTAATAGAAAGCTTTCAGCGATTTAAAAATGTCCTATCAAGAGGCTGTAAAAACTGCGTAGTGTGGCTTGGAAGGCAAAACAGAATAACAGATTTGTCGATATGTCCTAAACGACAATGGATTTGTCGATATGACATATCGACAAATCTGCCGTTGCCGAACACGCTTTGGGAAGCGGAGAACATTGAATACTGTTTGAAGAAATGCAGATGCTGGACAAAACTTCACAGTACTACCCACGGTTGTATCGGAAAGCGGTGGAAATAATAAGCACCCAAATAATTTTAATCGGATAAAATAAGGACTGAAAATTAACAAGACATAGATACCAATATTAAAATCCACAAACATCCTTCCACCAAACACGAAGAAAGAAAAGCTACCTAGGTACCTAATTTCCATTACTGGTTTAAGTCAAACTACATTGACTTTAAGTTTGCATCTCATTGATTCTTAATTACTATTGTTCTCGTTTTCTGACTTGAAATTTTCATGTTAAATTCGTTTGTTCTCGTATTAGATCTGCGAACTTGTCTTTGAAAGCTATCTTTTTTTAACTATCACAATTGCATCGATTGCGTACCAGAGAATTTCCATTTCATTATTCTCCATTCTGTATCCTCTTCCTTAATTAACGCTCTTTATGACTTAATTCATGATTAAATTGAATGACATAGATCTTGCATTGCATGTATCTTTAGGTTCCGCAAGTTGTGCATCCATTCCGATTTTCACTTTTTGATAGACCGCAATAATAATACAATAGTGTCATAACTCAAAAAAGATGATTTTTCAGAATCAACGAAAAACTGATTAATCATTTCCTATTGCAGGTAAAAATAAAATTAATGCATAATATGTTTCTAATTAATATTAAATGAAGTTTCTTTGTACTTTTTGTTAAATAAAAATACTGACAGTGAAAATATTGAAAAATTTTGAGTTAACACTGTATTGCTCTAAGCAAAATGTTCGAAATTAAATATTATTTTTAGTTATGACATTATTTATGAAATATTTTGTGTTACTACAATTTGATTTACTATTTTTTTTCTGCGGTTTACGTTAGTTTTTGGACTTTATTCTTTAATCTTCTATTTGGACTTCTATGTGGACTAAGTCTTTAGTAAAAATGCGGTTAAAGGTAGATTCCGATGCAAGTGATAAGATTTCTTCTGTACATTTATCTTTTTAGTTTCGATATAAATCAGCTAAAGGCTTGTCAACCTGGATATATTCCCGTGACATCTGGGCTCTAAGGTAATGTGATTCGACGCGTGGTATAGCGTTTATAAAATGTTTGACACCTTCATAGATCTCCGGTTCCACAGTACGTTGTTTGCCATGTTTTCCACGTAATTCATCTTGTATTAAACCACACTCTGTTTTTTTGGATAGGACTGTAGCAATGGGTCGATCGCGTTTATAGCAAGAGTATTTTTAAAAAAGTTTTGCAAACTCTAATGAGATCATTGTTTACTGTAAAATTAAATTCAGTGTTTAGTTTGCGAACATTTCTTGTTGAAGAATATCTGTATTTTAGTTTAATTTCTATAGTATGTCTAATAATGAATTCTGTTTGTTTTTGTAAATGTCCCAAACTCCAATACTTATTAAAAATATCTTGTCTTGATGTCTCGTTTATTCGTGAATGACAGTTTAACCTACATTTTTTGCCACAAGTCGGACCCATTTTCCTTGCAGGCACTTGTTTTTTGTTCACAGATTCATACGCTTTGCCAGTATTTCGAAGTCGTTTGGCTACATTGTGTTTCCAGGTTTTAATATTACGTATACTCTTTTTGCCCATAGTATTATTGTTTTGTTCTTCCGAGGAAACGTTTAATTCATTAGTTAACCCACTAGTTCTAGCAAAAGGACTTAAATTATCCACAACTCTATCATCCGAGCTACTTGATGAACAGCTACTGCCAGAAGAGCTCCTCGATGAATAGCTTCTTGAAAAAGAGCTACTTAATGATTTTATTGTTAGGCCTCGAAGCAAACTATAGGTTTTACTTTGCACACCAGGAACGTTCGTTCCTGGTGTGCAAAGTAAAAAGTACTCAGACTAGGGCGACTTTGATTCCGATGATTGCGGATCTCGGTCGCAATCATCGGAATCAAAGTCGCCCTAGTCTGAGTACATCGGTGAAATGTAATATTGCCTGTGGTTGGATTCTATAATAGGTTTAACATTACTAACCTTACTAATGGAACTGTTTACATCAATTTCTTGAAGTACTTGATCACTCGTAAATGGTGAAGGTATAGGAGGTGATCGTTTTTTCGCAACGTCACTGTTTTTTATTTGGGCACCAGGTTCATTATTTCTACTCTCCAGTGACAATAACGACGGTGAAGAGATTTCCTGATCGCAGTTCTCAGCATTTGTTGCCATAGCAACAAGTAATCGCCCACGACTCATAGGTATTAAACCTACAAATGAATCAAGTAGAATTAATGGATTAAGTATATAGGTACTTGACGGAAGAATGTCACAAAGAGTGTATTAACTCAGAATTTAAAAAATAAAGTAGCTCTTTAGCTTTCTTGATAACAATGCTACACTTTTTAAATGAGTTATTACTATTGAGTGATCGGCAAATAGATATTGATTAATAAAGGTTTTACAAACAACAACAAAAATGATTTAAAATGAGTATTCAAAAATAATGTAGCATGTCAAAAATAATGAACTGAACCAAGGATAGTGTCGTTAGTATAAATATTAATTTAAAAAATGCTGGTGTAAATCAGTAATAGTGTAATAACTAAAAAAACAACAATATTATAGTTAGGTTCAAATCAACAAGAATGTAATAACTTGAAATACAGCGAAGAAAATTACATACCTGATTCAGCAAAAACATGGAAACTAGAAATGATGAGCAAAGCAATACGTGCGTTCCCGATCACCGTTGGTAGCAACTAAAGATCACACGATATTGTGAGGGGGTAACGACAGTCAGTCAGTCATGAATAACGTCTTATGGCGCCATATCTCATTCATTTCTTGCAGTATTAAAACGACAGTTTTATTGACTTATAGGGAATTGAATTTTACGCGTGAATATAATGTTATGTAAATTTCGAAGAATTTTGAGTTGCGACACTATTGTATTATTAGTGCGAGACGTTTTTAATTGTTTTTATAATATTCAGTGGAAATTCTTTAGTATCTTCTTTTGGTACCATATTAAGTTTCCGTAACTTTGGCAATTACATTACCGAGTGTTTCACAATCTTCAGCTAATTAAAATAGTTGTTTGGTACGGTATATTCATATCAAATCTCGAATGTTCTTGAATCATAACATCTTCTTTCTTCCAAGTCCTGTAGGGACCTCGATTTTACCTTTCCTGATATGTCAAAGGATTATGTACCGATTTCTCTTACTTTAATAGTTTTGAGTAAAACACAAATGGTATTTGCTTTATATAATACAGCGTCGATGGTGTACATCGTTATACAGGGTATTCAGCGCATTCTTCTATGCAATCATACCCCAAACTGCTCTAGACGAATAATCATATCAGACTTAAAAGCCCAGGTCACGAACTCATTTAGCAACACTGACCAAATAAGGTATCTGATCATTCATTGGTATAATTTAAGGATCATTTTAGATTTTGCTGTGGTTTAGGAAAAATGATTTTATTTTTAAAAACCTCGTGCGAGCTACTTCAATTTTGCGTTTAATCCCTTTACTTGTGTCTAGTTGCTCTGTAATGTAGCATTTCAAATATTTAAAACGGGTACCTCCCTTAATGTTTTGTGGATCTATTTTGTGGGGAAGCATTTTCATAGCGTTGGCGACTAAATATCACGAATTTTATCTTAGAAGCATTCATTTTATACACATTTTTCTTCTTGTCGTGTTTGTACAATCCAAAACTCCTAAAGGCTCTAGAGACTGCCGCACAAACTAACAATATTCTAACCGTATCTAAAATTAATAATCAATTCACTATTGATTTTCACTCCAAAGTCTTTATCTTGTGAAGCCTGTTTTGAAAATTATATCTGAATAGATATTAAATCACAGAGGGGATAGAATGCATCCCTGCCTCTTTATTATACGAGAGATGCATTACATTTTGAAGTCTTACTCTGTTAAATGCCTTCTTTAAATCGATCAAATATAAGAATGAGCGTGAGCGTCTATTCTATTCTAATGGTTTCGCTGTAATCTGGTTTATGATGAATTTTGTTTGTAAGTTTTAGGATAATATTTGTTAAATTAATGCCTGTGTAGTTGTTTGGTCGTTTCTTATAATTCTTTTTAAATAATAGGATTAGCTCACTTGTTTCCTAATTTTCTGATATTTCATTGCGTCTTATAATCTTGTTAACTATTTTTGTTTGTTGATCTATCATTATCGCTCCCCCATATTTCAACAATTCATTTGGTATCCCATATTTACTTGCAGCCTTTCTATTCTTTAATTTTCTAAGTATTTTTTGTACTTCGTGCTTGTTTATGTGAACTTCTTTGTTTATGGTTATTTCTGGTCTTTGTGGTTCCAACGTCATTTGTTTTTCTTCTGTATATAACTGCTTTAAATAGTCAATCTATGCATCCTTTTCAAAGTGTTTTGGGTCTAATAACTTCTTCTCTTTAACTTTTTATAAGCCACCATATTTCTTTTTGTAAACCATAAAAATCGTTACCCAGTTCTTTTAAGATGCATTACAAGTACTCATTTTTAATTTTTCTTACAAATATATATGTTTTGTTTATGATTCTCTTGTAATTGCCAAGATGGTCGCCAACACTGGGTAAGGAATCAACACTTATAAAAGAAAACAAATATAATTTTGAAATAACCACTTTATAATCCAAAATGCAAAGAATATTTGTGATACTCAGCATATAATTTCTACTTGCAGGCTACAAAATATAAAAAAAAGAAAATAATATAGCCTATACGATCAAAAATTGTCAATAAAAATAAAATGATAAAACTGGTAAAAAAATCCCGACACCTTAAGACAATGTCAATTTTCAGATTAATTCTGATCACCGAGGTAATTCCGACAGACTTTTGGGGTAATACCAACTAACAGTAGTAATAATAAGAAAATAATGAGACAACTGATGGTATCGCTATATACGAAAACATTAAATACTTGAATGAAAACAAGATAAGCAGATAAGTAGATATATTAAAAATCAAATGTTGTTTCTACAAAAAAGAATTTAGTTCATAGAACAAAAGTCACACTGACAGTTTTCAGGGCAATCATACCCACTGCACTCAGCATGAGATCGTTTTCCACAAAACACACATCTGTACCATAGTTAAGTTTCTACACCAACCTCACCACAAACCCAACACATTTTAGTGTTTTCGGAAAATAATTCAAAACCGTTATCAAATTCGTTGTCATCACATTTTTTTGATTCATGTATACCTTCTTCAAAGGACGATTTTTTAAAATTAATTTGTCTTCGACACTTTTTTCTTTTTTGTAGCCTAGCGTTTTAATCCGCCCAATTTTATTTGGGATTTACTTTCAGCTTTTAATTGTTTATTTTTTTTACTCTTCAACATATTAAGCTTCAGATTCGAGTTGATTTTTGGATCCTGAACTTTTTTTAGTCCCTAATTCTTTTTTCTTCCTTGTATCTTTTGGTGGTACTGATTTAAAACTTTCTTTGAAATGAGATAGATTCTTAGAGGATTTTGGACAAGAATTTGGTACATTATTCGTTTTTGAACTAACAGGTAATGTATTTTCAGAAATCCCACTTAAATCTAAGCTAGTTGTTGTCTTGGTTCTAAATTTCTGTACCGTATCTTTTGGATTATGACTTAAAGTCTGACAAGTTTTGATACAAGTATCTTTAGCGCGGGGTTTCGGGGGGTAGTGATGCGTCTCAAACAGCTTCTCCTACTCAACTGTCAACCTCACCTTCACGTTGGTGAACCCTGTTATCACAAACGAGGCTCTGACGACCGAGTATCAGCGGTATAACGGTAACACCCGGAATTCATCATCATCATCAATCAGCCAATCGCGTCCACTGCTGGACATAGGCCTCCCTCAGCTCTTTCCAGTGTTCTCTACACTGGGCCGCTTGTTTAATACGTTCCATTCCACTCCATTCCATAATACGTCTTGTCCACCGTCCATCTTGTGTTCTGGCTAAGTGCCCTGCCCAGTTCCACTTAAGCGTCGTGGTTCTTTCGATGACGTCTTGAACTCCTGATCTTCGCCTGATTTGTTGGTTTGTTATGTGGTCTCGAAGGCTCACGTTCAGCATTGCACGTTCCATGGCTCGTTGTGTAACTCTAAGTTTATTCGCAGATTTTTGCGTGAGTGTTAAAGTCTCTGCTCCATAAGTTTGTACAGGTAAAACACATTGGTTATAAACCTTTCGCTTGAGACACATGGGAATTGAACTTTTTAGAATATGGCTTAATTTGCCAAATGCTGCCCATGTTAGATCTATTCGCCTCTGTATTTCATGTGTTTGATTGTCTCTGCTTATTTTGATTTCGTGTCCCAGATATTTGTAAGTGTCTGTTTGTTGTATGGTATTATTGTCAATAGGTATATTTCCACTCATTACGAGATTTGTTATAATTTTAGTTTTCTCAAAGTTTATCTTTAATCCTGCTCTTTCAGACAGACTTTTAAGCGAATGCATCATAGAAACTGTATCATGTAAGTTATCTGCGATTAATACAACATCATCTGCAAACCTTAGGTGATTTAATCTTTCTCCATCTATATTGATGCCCATATCTTGCCATTGAGTACCCTTAAATATTGACTCTAGAGCTGCCGTGAACAATTTTGGTGAAATATTGTCTCCTTGTCTAACTCCTCGACCTAAGCTGAATTTTTCTGTGTCTTCGTGCAGTCGTATACTTGATGTAGCGTTCTGATAGATGTTTTTTATTAGTGTCGTGTACCTGTAATCTATTCGACTTTGATTTAGGGCTTCCAGTATTGTTTCAAACTCTACAGAATCAAAAGCCTTCTCGTAATCGACAAATGCAAGAACCAGTGGTATGTTGTACTCGATGCACTTTTCTATTAAGATCTTTATGGTATGCAAATGGTCATTTGTGCCATATCCTGCCCTGTAGCCTGCCTGTTCTTTGGGCTGATAGAAATCAAGTTTAGGTGTTAGCCTCTTTGTTAAGATTTTCATAAAGAGTTTGTACATATGTGTCAAGAGGCTGATGGGTCTATAATTTTCTAATTTAGTAATATCGCCTTTTTTTGTGTAACAAGACTATTACTGCATTGTTCCAGTCTTTTGGAATCGTACCCGCATGTAAGCATTTAGTAAACAGTTCGCTTACTGATTTTAATAAAATTTCTCCACCTGCTTTTATTGCCTCGATAACGAGTCCATCATCACCAGGCGATCGATGGTTCTTTATTTCCTTTAAAGCTGCTCTTACTTCTGACACAGTAATGGGTAAAAGTATTTCCGATCCCTGATTTATGAGAGTCTTTACTAGTGTCGGGAAATTGTCTTGTGGTCTTTGGCTGGTATAGAGGTCTTTATAAAATTCTCTAGTTATTTTCAGAATGTTTTGTTTATCTGTTGTTGCCTTTCCGTCTTTATCTCTCAGCTTGTATATTTCTTTTTTACTATGCGTAAGTTTTCTTTTCATTATCTTTAAACCTTTGTTCTCTTTTACTTCTACACCTGGAATTAAAAAAATGTAATTCCATTAAGAATGAGTGGTGCCGACCCATCTGTTCCGAGGGGTGTTGGCTGAACTGAGTAGGCCGCTAACCTCGGTTACAATGGTACACGATACATTTTTATACCCCACCAACCCGTCTGGCCATCGTGGTGGGTTATGGCCAAAACCTCCAAAACCAAACATGTCGATTGCAACAGAAACACGGAAAGTACCCCAGATGGGTAGGAATTCTATTCCCAGTCCCACACCGTAACAATGGTCTGCCCCGAGGATTTTGGGGGGCAAGTCGACATTGAAAAAGAAGAAGAACAAACAACTCCATATAGCAACATACAACATCCGCTCCATGGAAAAAGACGAAAAACTCTATCAACTAGAAGAGGAATTGGGGAACTTGAATTGGGACATTATGGGACTGTCAGAAGTTAAAAGAAGAGGTAAAGGATATGTGGACTTACATTCAGGCAATAGACTCTATTATAAAGGCAGGGAAGACTACACATACGGTGGAGTAGGTTTCTTAATCAACAAGAAGAGAAAATCTCAAATTCAAATAATTGACAGCATATCAGACAGACTAAAATAAAGATCGTGCAAGTTTATGCTCCATTTGAAAAAGTAACCGATGAGGAAATAAATTATTTTTACGAAGACGTTAAAAAAGCTATAGACAACAACAAAGAATCCAAAATAATAATAATGGGAGACTTTAACGCGAAAATTGGAAGTAGGATTGAAGACTCTGAAAGCAAGATTGGAAATTTTGGATTCGGCACAAGAAATACAAGAGAAGAAACACTCATGGAATTCTTTGAACAAGAAAACATGTATATTATGAATACCTTCTACAAAAAGAAACCTAACAGACAGTGGACATGGGTCGCACCTAACAGAACTACCAAAAATGAATTAGACTATTTTCTCTCAAACAACAAAGGAATATTTGAAGACGTCACAACAATAAACAACATAACAACGTATAGCGACCATCGTATAGTCAGAGCAAAAATAAATATTAACATAAAAGAAGAGAGAAAAAGGATTTTTAAAAAAACAACGAGGATAGATGCCTTTAAACTAAGAACAAATGAAGAGCAATTCCGGGAGGTCTTAGCGAATAAGTTCGAACCTGATCCTTCACATAATCAAGATCAAATTGACGAGATTAATAAAAACCTAAATAAAAACCTCCTCGCAGCAGGACTACAGGTCGCAAAGAAAACAAGGACTAAAGAAGACAAAATAAGTAATTAAACTAAACAGCTAATGACGGAAAGAAGACCACTACTAGCGCAAAACAAACGCCATACTCAAGAATATAGAGAACTTAATAAAACAATTAGAAAAAAAAACTAAAACGCGACATACAAAAATGGAACGAGAACTTAATAGAGCGAGTCATTGAAAACAACAGAGGCTTAAAATGTCTAAAACCCGCACTGGGAGTTCAAAAAATCATTAAAATTAAAGACGCCAACAATAAGGTAGAGAAGGACAAATATAAAATAACAAATATTGTCGAAGACTTCTACACATCCTTGTACAGCTCGCAAAGCAAGCCTAATGAAAGAACAAACGAGAATGTCAAAAGAAAAAGAAAAAACGTGGAATCAGAAGTACTACCAAATATAAAGGGATTCGAAATAGAAAGAGCTTTAAAAGAACTAAAAAATAATAAAGCTCCAGGACACGACGGTATAATTGCCGAACTCTTAAAAACAAGCAAGACATTAACAATCCCTGTACTAACAGAGCTATTTAATAGATGTCTATATAATAGCCAGATCCCTAAAGACTGGAACGAAAGTCTAGTAATACTCTTACACAAAAAGGGGACAAATGTGGTCTACAGAATTATAGACTTATATCGTTGCTCAGTCAAGTATACAAACTATTTACGAGAATTATTAATAGCCGGTTAACCTACAAAATCGATAATTACCAACCGGTTGAACAGGCTGGCTTCCGCAAAGGATATAGTACATCAGACCATCTGCTGACAATGAGAACATTGATAGAGAAAGCAAATGAATACCAACTACACGTATTTCTTGCCTTCGTCGACTATAAAAAGGCGTTTGATAGTATCGAGATGTGGGCCATAGAACAAGCTATTAATAATTGTAGAATAGATTCGAGATATAGGCAACTAATACATAATATATATGAAAATGCAACTATGATAGTACAATTAGACATAAATACATCCCATCCACATTAAGAGAGGAGTGAGACAAGGAGACGTAATATCGCCAAAGCTTTTCAACCTAGTCCTAGAAGACATCTTCAAAACTACAAATTGATCAACCTATGGCATTAACGTTAATGGCAACAAGTTAAACCACCTTAGATTCGCTGTCGAGATAGTAACTAAAGCGAGCACATTCGAGGAACTGCAAATTATGTTGGGGGAACTAGCAGCCAGCTCCCAATATGTCGGCCTGAAAATGAATATGAAAAAACCAAAAATAATGACAAACACAGATGACCCCAGACATATAACCTAGGCCAAATCCTGAGACTTGACAAAGAGAACCAAAGTGCGGAAATTACTAGAAGAGCAAGACTAGCATGGGCAGGATTTGAAAAACTTAGTTGGATACTTAAGAACCGCAAAATACCCCAATACTTAAGGAGCAAAGTATCCTTCCTATCATGACATATGGATGTCAAACCTGGACCCTAACCAAGTCAAACATAAATAAACTAGCCACAATAGAAATAACAATGAAAAGAACAATGTTAGGTATACGACTGTCAGATAAAAAGAGGAACGACTGGGTAAGATCCAAAACAAAAGTCGAGGACATAACAACAAAAATTGCCAAACTTAAATGGAGCTTCGCGGGCCACACTGCTAGACAGAAAGACCAACGTTGGAATACTACAATACTACATTGGAGACCTTACGAAAGTAAACGACCAAAAGGAAGACCACAGATGAGATGGGTTGATGACATTAAAAGAATAGCCGGAACAAATTGGAAATATGTTGCTTAGGATAGAGACCGATGGAAGGAGTTGGGAGAGGCCTATGTCCAAACATGAACGACAAAAGGCTAAGAAAAAGAAGATCTTTAACGCTTGCAAGCTCCCCAGTGACATTATGATTGTGTTCATGAAGAGTTGCACCATTTGTTAGTTCACAAACATTTTCAGAGTCAACGATGACTGGAGTTTAAGTGTCTTGCTCGGTGACAAAGTCTAGATCAGTAAATATTTTAGGGCTGTACGGTAAGATCCCTGAAGCACTTAACCCTGAAAATTCTTTGCCCATCGTTGCAATTTTTAAGTAAGCTTCATTAAATATAGATGCTATGTCTTACATAGAAATCTTGTGAAATTAGTTTTCCCTCAAAAACCTTGTAACGATAAGACTACCAAATAGAATTGAAGTACTATTGTAAAAATAATACCTCAATCAAACATAGCAGCTTATCGTCTATACCTTGCCTAGCTCAGTATCTTAAGGGTGAGTTCGTCTTCTCTTAAAATAGGGATTAAACCTGAGTTCTCAGTTGATAACAAATCAGACAAATTTTAACCAAATATATTTATTTAAAAGAATAAAAAAACACAATAATTAACCCTGCCAAAGCTTAACAATTGATGAAATACTTATTGCTTCATTTGATGGGCTACTTGTGTGTTCTAGCTGCTAGGTCCTCCAATGGAATGTTGCAATATCTGGAGAGCTTCAGTCACACGTGCTTGTATTTTCTGATGTGGTCACTAATCCCAATAAATGTAAATATTTCCAATAAAATTGCCAATAAAATGGTGAATTATTCCCAATAAAACGGTGAATTATTCCCAATAAAACGGTGAATTATTCCCGATAAACTAAAACATAAAAACAGCTTACATTAGAAACATATCAAGAAGAAAGGTTTAACTTCCTAGCCATCTTACAAAATTACAATTAAACAAATAGCGTATTGCAAGGATAAAATGAAATATGATTGTTACTATAATAATTGTTAGTTAAATTCTGTTAAAGAGTAATCCTAATGTATATATAAAAAAAACAATGTGCTTTCGAAAGAAAGTGACGTTACATATATCGGAAATGCGGTCAGAATTATAGAATAAATATCACAATGAGAGTACTTACCCCAAGAAAATTTGTAGACCATAAAATAAGTCTAATTATAATTTTTGCCTTCCTTTATAAAAATCAAAAAGAGGCAAAAAAATAATCCCACCACGTTAGAAGTTGTTCTGACAGAAAGTGGGAAACTAAATGAAGTTAGCACAGGACATTATGTCTTAAGATGTTCTTGTCTGTCAACACGGAACAGAACAGTGTGTCGGACAGAAAGAGAAAGTAATTAAAGACAGAGGAAGAAATAAAAAACAGATAAAGAAGAAAGAGAGGGCGCCAACTACTTTTTAAATAAAAAATAGGAAAATTAAACTGAAGATAAACTAATTAACAAATTACTAAAGAAATTAAAATGAAATAATTATTTAAATATAAATTAATAGAGATGTGACGTTTATAACGTTACAACCTGTCATACTGTAGGATGAATGCTTTCACAATTGTTATGTATTGGGACAAGATAATTTGGTAAGAGTCTAGGATCTTTTGTACGATTGGATGATAAATATATTTTTGATAGAATGGATTCATGCTAAGGAGTCTGTGCATATGGCAACCTGCTTATTAGGTGGAGATATATGGTTAAAAGCTTGCAATATACTAAATAATTCGCCAGTATGAACGCTGCTGACGGCTGGTAAAAGTGATCACTTAATTAGTTAATTAGAGGTTGTAACAGAGCAGCCTACTACTGTGTCAGTTTTTGAGGCATCTGTGTATAATATTAGGTCGTATTTATTTGTAATTATAATGTCTTTAAATGCATTTATAATGATCTCTTTCGGATGTTTATTTTTATCCAAGTTGGTAAGCGAGGTGTTAAATTTGGGCGTGGACATGATCTAAGGGAAAGATGGAAGGGGATAAAGAGAAAGCATATGTGTAAGAGAGATATCAATAAGTGTCTGTGCTAAAATTAGTGGAATAGGTTTTATTGGTGGTAAGGAATTGGTATTGTGTAAATTATCTGATATCGATGCTGCATAAGAGAGTAGCAGTTGTTTTCGTCTTATACAAAGAGGAGGTTCGTTAGCTTCGCAATAAAGATTATATACAGGACTAGATCGAAAACCGCCAATACAAAGATGAAGGGCTGTGTTATGTGTTAATATATATATACCTATATATATATATATATATATATATATATATATATATATATATATATATATATATATATATATATATATCCATAACAATATATATATATATATATATATATATATATATATATATATCCATAACAATATATATATATATATATATATATATATATATATATATATATATATATTGTTATGGATCAGTTTATCGATCAGAAATAGAATAAAGAGTTTTTTATTATTTTAATATACCGCGGGCATATAAGTTAAAATACAAATCTGTACTTATTTGTAATAGTTAGAATAAGAGAAAACATTGTTTCGTGACGGGACCCTAACGAGTTTTTCCGTGAAACACTGAGTGAATAGTGAAAGGACAATGGAACCCGTATAATTATAGATTTAGGAATAAACTTGTAATTGTATTTTGCGGTGGGCATTTTTTGAGAGTAAATAAGAATTAGATTTAGATAAGAGATAACAAGAATTTGGAAACATTTCTGTTGAAAAAGGCAAAATTGTGAATGGTTTCTGAAAAGTAATTTGAGTGAAAGTAGTTTATTTGTTTTAAATATCATGTTGGAAATTTTCTAAATCGAAAATAAGTGGGAAAGATGAATGCTTATGATTGGTTAAAAAAGAATGGTGGGAATGAGAGAGTTGAGAAGGTTGTCTGGGAGAGATTGAAAGATTTATTATGTTACCGGCAGACCAGCAGAAAAGACGTGTTTTCGTGTAGTCAATCTGAGTACCAGTGTTTTCGTTTGTTAGTGAAAAAGGTGGAAGCTGAGAGCAGATCAAAATCAAGAAGATTAATACCTCTTTTGAGTCTGCATAGTCCACGAGATAAAATTGAGAAAGAAAGGAGAATTTGTGAATAAAGAGTACCGGTCAAAAGAGGCTTGGGCTTGTGTTTTCGGAGGAGTAGTTTGCTGGTATGCGGTTTGGATCGATGCTGAGAACGGGAAAGATTTGACGGTAGCCGGACATAATCAATCAAGGAAGGAACTGTGGTTTGATCGAGAGGAGACATCATTGGTGTAAAAACAAAGGTCAGTCAAATAATTTAAATGAAAGAAAATTTTAAGATATTCTAAAGATAAAATCAAATGTAAGCATACGAACT
This sequence comes from Diabrotica balteata, assembly GCA_918026665.1. Classification (NCBI taxonomy): domain Eukaryota; kingdom Metazoa; phylum Arthropoda; class Insecta; order Coleoptera; family Chrysomelidae; genus Diabrotica; species Diabrotica balteata. Next base: position 40,346,893 of record OU898285.1, on the reverse strand, counting down.
AAGATTCCAAGTTTCAAAGAGTTATTTTTTTGTGAATAAATTATATTTTTATATGGTAATTTTTTTAGTAGATATCATTATAAAACAGATCAATAGATAGTTTGTAATTAAAATTAAATTTAGAGTATAGGAGTTTGTTGGGAAAGATAATTGCCCACAAAAGTTATTTATTAATATTCATCGTATTGCTTATTGAAAATAAATAATAATTTGTGTGCATATTTATGTTGTTTTAATGTTAGTTCCGTTTCCTGTTCTATCCCGATTATGAGTAACTAGAAGATACTGAACCCACTAGAAGAGATATATAAAGTAAACTGATTAAAGTAATAATTAACAAAAAAAAAGGCACCCTGAGAATTTTTAATAGTAATTGAATTGTATGACTCTGCATAAATTAGTGAATTAATTAATTAAATAATTGGATTAATTAAATTAGTGTTAATTAATAATAAAACATCATAAAGCAGATCACAACAACATGGCGAGCCAACGTGGGGCTTAAAAGTATCTCTAGTTGTGAATTTGAAGGATCAGAAACGGAAAACAGGTGATTGAGAGAATTTATTTGCCCGTCGGAAAGAATTTGATATATTTATTTGAAAATTTATGAAATATTATTTGAGTTTTTTATCTAGGTACAATTTTACATTTATTCTATTTTTGATTGATTTAATTTTTTGATGAATTTAAAATTTATGTGATAAATTGATAATATTTGGGGAAAGAAAAATTTTAGTATATACAGCAGACCGGGTATTTTCGAATTTTATATAAGGCGGGGATAAAACTCAAATACATGTCGAACACAAGAAGCAAAAGCAGAGAAAACAAAAACCAAGAACATTTAGAACAAGAAGACATTTTAGAAACAACAATCATGGAAACGGAAAAACAGGGCCTATCAGGTATGGAAAAATTTGTACAAATGATGATGCAGAAAATGGATAAAAATCAGCAGAAAAATCAACAAATAATGGAAAGAAATCGGCAAGAAAATAACAGAAAAATGGATAAAAACCAAAAAGAAACAAAAATAGCAATGGATGAAACAAAAAGGACAATACAAGAAAATCAAAAGGAAACAAAACAAGCCATAGCAGAGAACAACAGGAAAATAGAGGAACGCATAAAAATGTATGAAAAGGAAATAAAAAGATATGTGACAATGATGAAAAATGATATGAAAGAACAAGAAATGAGATTTAAAGATAATTTGGAGGAATTAGAAAGCAAATTTGAAAATCTAATGAAAGAAGACAAGAAAGAAATAGAAAAACAAATTGAGGATATCAGAAAACAACGAGAGACGGGAGACAGGAGAGAAGTACTCATTAAAAGTCCGGGTGACATAAAAATACAGTTTGGCGGGGACGTAAAAAAATTACACCCAGTAATTTTCATCAACAATTGAAAAAAAAAGTACGACATATCGGTAATTTCAAAACAGCAAAGGAAACGATAAGGAACCATCTTAAAGATGAGGCAAGTTTATGGTTTGATAGCAAAGAAGAAGAATTGCAAAATTGGCAAATATTTGAACAAAAATTTCTGAATTATTTCTGGGGGAAAATACAACAGATAGAGATAAACAAGGAATTACAAAATGGGAGATACCAGGATAGTATAGGTATATCAGAAAAAACATATGCCCTACAACTATACAACAATGCAAGACACTTACATTACAACTATTCATCCGAACAGCTAGTGGAACTAATAGCCAGACATTTTGAAGATACCTTAGAAGATCACATAACTCTACAAAACTACAAAGATATTGACAGTTTATGTCAATTCTTACAAATACGAGAAGCAAAATTAAGAGAAAGAAAAATGAGGAGAACGCAAGAAAATTATAGACAACGAGAAAATCAAGACTATAGAGATAGAGGACAAAACTTTAGGAGAGAGTACACAAGAAGAGAATTTGTCCCGAGGAGGGAAAACGAAAATAGAGATAACGGAAGAGTAAACTATAAACAAAGAAATCGGCAATGGAACGAAAACAGATATCTAGAGAACCAGAATAGAAACAACACTCGCACATATCAGGAAAACCGAAATAATAATAGAACGAATGAACCGGAAAATCGCGGAAACCGATACGGGTCCGAGAGACCAAGAGAAAATAGAAGAACGGTCAACAACACACACATAGAGGAATATGAGGATGAGAGACAAAGCGACAGAAGTAGAAGCGAACAAGAACAGCAAACGTCTTTTCACGAAGGCGCTCACTAAAGACAAAGAAACAAACAGGAATTTTTTGTCACCCGAAGAAATTTATTAAATTGGCAGAAAATAGGGACAAAATAAGTGGAGCAAATCTGAAATTTGTAGATGGTTTTATCAACGAGACACCGATTTAAATTATGATTGATACTGGATCGGAAATTACACTGATCAATAGGAAACTAATAGAGGAAGTTAATTTAACGAATTTGATTTACAAAATTCCCAAGGTAAATTTAGTGGGCGCAAATAAACGGACTTTGGCAACGATAAATGAAGGAATACGAATAAAAGTACGATTGGATAAGAAATTTTATGCACTACAATGTGTTGTGATGCCAAACATGTCGCATGATATGATAGTAGGAGTGGATGAATTGGCAGAAAAACATGTGGTGATAGATTTCAAAAATAACACGATGAAAATCACAGAGGAAAAAGAAGAAGAACAGGACAGTAAGGAAATGGAAAAGAAAAATGAGAAACGGAAAAATGATTTAGACAAAGAACAAACGGTGGAAATGAATTTGGCAATGAAGCAAGGACAGAGAAGAAAGGGGAGATTGGCAAAAGAAAGTGAAAAGTGGGTTTCCTCAAAAGAAGAGATGAGCCCAGAAAAAGAAAAAGAAGAAAGAAGGTACAATTGAAACAGTGGTATTTGAAGAAGTATGCGAAATTGAGGAGGCAGAATACAAAATAAATACGTGTAAAGAAATTGAGGAAAAAGAAAGAAAATTGATATGTGGAGAAGAAAAGAAAAAGGAATTGCGTGTAATATTGAGAAAGTATGAAGATTTAATAAATGAAGAAAACATAGTAGCCAAAAAGTATGAACATTCATTTGAGGTTAAAGACTTAGGAAATTTTCGATCGAAAACTTATCCGATCCCATATAAATACCGACAGGAGGTAAAAGGAGAAATTAACAAAATGTTAGAAGATCAAATCATAGAGAGATGTGACTCGCCGTACATCAACCCAATCGTGATTGTGAAAAAAAGCAGTGGAGAATTAAGGCTCTGTTTGGATGCCCGGAATATAAATCAACACACGGTATCTCAATATGAATCACTTCTCAACATCGAAGCTATTTTTGGGAGAATTACGGGAACACACATGTTTTCTAAAATTGATTTGAAACATAGTTTTTGGTTAATACCGTTAGCAAAAAGATGTAGAAATTACACCCCTTTCTCAATCGATGGTATTGTATACCGATTTAAAGTAGTACCTTTTGGATTACAAAGTGCTTGTGCAGCATTGGTAAGAGCTCTCCATACAAAATTAAATAAATATGAAGATTTCATAGTGCACTACATCGACGACTTACTCATTTTTTCACCAGATACATCAAGTCATTTATAACACATAAAGATTATTTTGGGAGAATTGGACAAGGCCGGATTAAAACTGAATATTGAAAAATGTCAATTTTTTCAAAAAGAAGTGATATATTTGGGATTTAAATTGGACACACAAATAGTTAGTTTAGCCGAGGACCGGGTAAAACTCATAGATGAATACCCAAGACAAACGAATTTAAAAACATTGAGAGGTTTTCTCGGGACGATCAACTATTTTAAAAATCTAATTCCTGATTTAAGCCGGAAGGAAATTCCTCTGATCAAATTATTGAAGAAGGGTGTTAAATGGAATTGGAAAGAAGAACAAGAGAAAGCTTTTCAAATTTTAAAAGAGGAATTCTCGAAAGGAACGAAAATATATCATCCCATGTACAATTTGCCTTTCATACTACGAACTGATGCATCCATACAAAAATTTGCGGGATTTTTGTCGCAAATACAAAATAATCAAGAAGTGCCGATTTGTTTTATTTCCCGGATGACAAAAACACACGAAAGAAAATACAGTGTGTCTGAACTAGAGTTTGCTAGCGTACTTTTCTGTGTAAATAAGTTAAGATTTTATCTGTTGGGAGCAAAATTCACAATCGAAACTGATCATGCAGCTTTAGTACATATAATGAAAAATCGTCTGGTTAACAATCGTATACATAGAGGCATTTTGTTACTACAGGAGTATGACTTTGAGTTTCGATATGTAAAAGGAAAAGACAACATTATAGCCGACGCTCTCACAAGGAATGAAGACTCGGGGAAAAAGGAAGTAATTGCTTTTCATGTAGGACTGAACATTTTGACACAAGAGGAAGGTGTATTTTCGTTAAATGAAATTAGAACAAATCAAGAAGACCTGGAAGAAAGAGAAAAAAGAAGAGCGGAGAGGGAAAACGGTATATTTTTCAAACGAATTGATGGAAAAGAACTATACGTGATAACTCAGACATTGGCAGAAAGGATCATACAGAAATTACACGAGGACAATGGACATATCGGCAGCAGGAAGGTTTGGCTGATTTTTCGCGAAAACTATATATGCCGAAAATATTACCGGATTGCAAAAGAAGTTACCCAAAGATGTAAAACATGTCAAAAATATAAAAGCAGAAATTTCCGAAATGAAAATGTGGCTAAAAATATTGTATCCCCCAAAAATTAGACATTTTAGCAATAGATATGTTAAGTGATCTGATAATGACCACGCAGAGGAACAAACATATTTTGGTGATGGTAGATATTTTTTCGAAATATGTAAAGCTATACACATGCCGTACAACAAAGGGGGAAGAAATTATGAGAAAGATAGACAATTTTATAGCCACCGTAGGAACACCAAGGAAAATTCTTTTAGACAACGCTACGATTTTTCGGAGTGACCGATTCAAGAGACAGTTGCAAGACAGGGGAATAGAGACAAATTTTGTCAGTATCCGACACCCTAAAAGTAATCCGTCAGAACGTTTTATACAAGAGACTACAAAATTCCTCCGCATTGCTGCCACTGGACAACATCGACGATGGGATAGGAAAGTCGCAGAAATCGAAAACTACTTGAACACCACTCCAAGTACGGTGACAAAAGAGACGCCGGAATATGTCATGAAGGGTATTATGCCAGTACGGCCATGGGAAGAACCGGAGTAGAGAGAGTATCACATAGTATTGGAAACTGTTCGAAGGAGGCTGCAGTGCAGTAATGAAAAATATCTCCAAAGGCAAATCCAGAATAGAAAACAAAGACCAATGACTTTCCAGAAGGGAGAAAAGGTGCTTGTAAGGGCGTTACGAGTATCAAATCTCACTAGGGGCGTGTGTGCAAAGCTAATGCCTATTTTCGAGGGTCCATACATCATACAACATGAAAATGGAATAAACAGCTATGTTCTTAGACATGTAGAATCAGAAAAGATGCGAGGAGTTTACAATATCCAGGATGTGTACATATACCATGAATAAAAATAAGAGTATAACTTTTAAGATAGAGTAATTAAAATTTAGGATAGGATAAAATGATTACAAAAGAAAAATTTTGTGTTGAGAGAAAATAATATTTTTCTTGGTTACGCTTAAAAAAAGAAAATTTGTATCTCAAAACAAGGCGGATCTTTGTTATGGATCAGTTTATCGATCAGAAATAGAAGTTTTTTATTATTTTAATATACCGCGGGCATATAAGTTAAAATACAACCCTGTACTTATTTGTAATAGTTAGAATAAGAGAAAATATTGTTCCGTGACGGGACCCTAACGAGTTTTTCCGTGAAAGACTGAGTGAATAGTGAAAGGACAATGGAACCCGTATAATTATAGATTTAGGAATAAACTTGTAATTGTATTTTGCGGTGGGCATTTTTCGAAAGTAAATAAGAATTAGATTTAGATAAGAGATAACAAGAATTTGGAAACATTTCTGTTGAAAAAGGCAAAATTGTTAATGGTTTCTGAAAAGTAATTTGAGTGAAAGTGATTTATTTGTTTTAAATATCATGTTGGAAATTTTCTAAATCGAAAATAAGTAGGAAAAATGAATGCTTATGATTGGTTAAAAAAGAATGGTGGGAATGAGAGAGTTGAGAAGGTTGTCTGGGAGAGATTGAAAGATTTATTATGTTACCGGCAGACCAGAAGAGAAGACGTGTTTTCGTGTAGTCAATCTGAGTACCAGTGTTTTCGTTTGTTAGTGAAAAAGGTGGAAGCTGAGAGCAGATTAAAATCGAGAAGATTAATACCTTTTTTGAGTCTGCATAGTCCACGAGATATAATTGAGAAAGAAAGGAGAATTTGTGAATAAAGAGTACCGGTCAAAAGAGGCTTGGGCTTGTGTTTTCGGAGGAGTAGTTTGCTGGTATGCGGTTTTTATCGATGCTGAGAACGGGAAAGATTTGATGGTAGCCGGACATAATCAATCAAGCAAGGAACTGTGGTTTGATCGAGAGTAGACCATGTGTAAAAATAAAGGTCAGTCAAATAATTTGAATGAAAGAAAATTTTAAGATATTCTAAAGATAAAATCAAATATAAGCATACGAACTAAGATTCCAAGTTTCAAAGAGTTATTTTTTTGTGAATAAATTATATTTTTATATGGTCATTTTTTTTAGTAGATATCATTATAAAACAGATCAATAGATAGTTTGTAATTAAAATTAAATTTGGAGTATAGAAGTTTGTTGGGAAAGATAATTGCCCACAAAAGTTATTTATTAATATTCATCGTATTGCTTATTAAAAATAAATATTAATTTGTGTGCATATTTATGTTGTTTTAATGTTAGTTCCGTTTCCTGTTCTATCCCGATTATGAGCAACTAGGAGATACTGAACATACTAGAAGAGATATATAAAGTAAACTGATTAAAGTAATAATTAACAAAAAAAAAGACACCCTGAGAATTTTTAATAGTAATTGAATTGTATGACTCTGCATAAATTAGTGAATTAATTAATTAAATAATTGGATTAATTAAATTAGTGTTAATTAATAATAAAACATCATAAAGCAGATCACAACAATATATATATATATATATATATATATATATATATATATATATATATATATATATATATATATGTGTGTGTGTGTGTGTGTGTGTGTGTGACAACCATAATCTAGCTTGGAGCGTATTAGTGTTCTGTATATTTTAAGAATTGAGTTTTCATCAGATCCCCAATAATGATGTGATAGAGTTTTTATTATGTTTAGTCTTATTTATGCTTCTCCTTTTATTGCAAATATATGTTGCTTCCAAGTTAGTAGTGAGTCAAACATTAATCCGAGAATTTTGCATTGTTTAACAACAGGAAGAGGGACATTGTTAATCAAAATAAGTAAAGATGGACAAGGGGGACGTCTACTAAAGTTTATAATTTTAGATTTTACACAGGATAAAGATAACCCCATGTCACTAGTTTTTTTTTAAGTGTGTCAACAGCAGTTTAAATAAGCTTCGAGGTGGTAGAAGAGTTTTGTCCATGACAGTAAATTACTAGATCATCAGCATACATGATTTGTTTAATAGGGGAAATGAGGTGAGAGCATAAATCACTTATTGCTAGATTAAAAAGTGTAGGACTTAGTACCCTGAGGTACGCCATCAGTTTGAGTATGAGTAGAAGATAAAATACCGTTGACAGAGACTCTGAACGATCTAGAAGATAGAAAATTTCGTATGAAGTTAAATTTATTACCATTAATATTAAGAAAGATAAGTTTGTTTAATATGCATTGCCTACTTATAGTGTCAAAGGCACCTTAAATATCAAAGATGGCAGCTACGGCTTCTTGTCTTTTGTTTAAGGCCTCTGATATACGAGTTTGGAGGATTACAAGGTTTTCTTGGGTGGAACAGTTCCGACGAAATCCTGACTGTTCACTAGCAAATAACTTATGTTTTTTAATGAACCATTCTTCTTCTTCAGGTGCCATCTCCGCTACGGAGGTTTGCAATCATCATAGCTATCTTAATTTTTGAGGCAGTAGCTCTAAATAGTTGTTTTGAGCTGCATCCAAACCATTCTCTCAGGTTCTTCAGCCATGAAATTCGTCTTCTTCCGATGCTTCTGAATGAACCATAGGAGTCTTTTATTAATAATTTTTTCGAATATTTTGCACATCGTACAAGTTAGTGATATAGGCCTATAAGAGTTGGCCAAGGAACGTTCTAGGTTAGACTTTTTAATACGTATTACGATAGAGGTTTGCCATTGTTTGGGAAATTGGTTAGATGACAAGATTAAATTATACATCTCAAGTATTTTAAGTAGGCTACAGTTGGAGAGCTTTTTCATAAATATGAAAGGAATTTCGTCAGAACCAGCGGCATTGTTTTTACAAGTTTGAATAACTGATACCAGTTCTTCACAAAGAAAGGGAGAATTAAGATGTATGATGTCCATTATTGTTTCGGGTGAGGAACAGAGTGGGGCGTTAGGTAATGGTTTTCGTAAGGTATCTATTTTACTTTTGAATTTAGTGTCGAAGTGCGTTGCTAGAATTTCGCCGATTTATTGATTGTCAGTGATTGTAGTGTTATTTACAACAACACTAGAAATTTTAAGGTTGGTGTTGTTTCCTTGAATTTGCCTAATCTATTTCCAAAGATCCGCCGGATTGGTGCTTGAATTAATGGAGGATACATATGGATACATGCTTTCGAAGATGATTTTTTACTTTGTTTTATAATAAATCGGGCTTTGGCTCTGGTTTTCTTTAGTTCAATGAGATTCTTCAGATTTTTGTTTTTACGGTAATTTTTAAGAGCTAATTTTTGTTGTTCTGTTGCGGTTTGACAAGATGTATTCCACCAAGGTACTGCCTTTCTTTTATGGGAAATGATGTTTTTGCCTATGTGCAAATTTGCAGCTTTAAGTGTGGAATCCCTGATTAATAATAGATTATTGTTAATATTGTCAGATAGGGATAGAGAAGGTAAGGTGTTATCTGTTTCTGAAGTATATACTTTCCAGTCGGCATTTTTTAGCCGCCAAAAGTTTCTGGTTATAGTTTGTTCATGGTTGGAGATATTAGATGATACAAATATTGGAAAGTGATTGCTGTCATATAGATCATCGGAAGTTTTCCAAGTTAGTGAAGTACATGTTTTTGGGTCGCTGAAATTAAGATCTATAGCCAAAAATGTTCCAGAGGAAAAGTTCAAATGCGTATTAAAGCCTATATTTAGTAGATAGGAGCTTGTGTAATTGATAACGTTTTCTATAGTCTTACCTTTGTCATTAGTGTGGTTTGAACCCTCACATAAAGTTATGAGCATTGAAGTCACCTACTAGAATATATGGAGCGGGAAGTTGATAGATAAGATTAAGAATTTCAATTTAATTAAGGGGGTGGTTAGGAGGAATGTATACACTGCATATCGTAAGTTTATTTGGACACCAAGTAGTTACGGCGATAGCCTCGAGTTCCATGGTGATGAGGAGATGAGATGAATATATTTCACTGAAAATAAAAATAGATTCCCACCACTGACTCTGTTACAATTAGTTCTGATATAATCGTATCCTTCGAACTTTTTTAGTGTGGAAAGCTTAGATGTTTTAGAGTTAGTTTCTTGTAGACATATGATATCAGGTTGTTTTTCTGTCACTAATTGTTGGATTCTTTCAATACGGGAAAAGAACCCATCGCAGTTCCATTGGATTAAATTGAAGGTGAATCTTGAGTTGAAGGGGTAAGGGGCAACTGAGATGGTTGTTCTGTCTGTTGGGAGAAGAGGGTATTGGTTTCATCATCGGTTAGGGGTTCAGATGAGACGCTGATATTAACAGAGTCATCTGGGTTTAGCTGTCGTTTGATTTTCTTCTTAAAGTCTCGTAAATCGATTTTTAAGGGATCTTTCCTTAGTTTCTGAATGGAGAACTGTTGTTGTGAAGAATGTCGTGTAAGAGTCCTTTAATATTTGACGTAAACACAAAAGCTTTATTAAGTGGACTAGGATTACCATGTGTATTTTCTAGGAAAGCAATAAACTAAGTCTCGGTCAAAGTTAGATCAGATGGATTATTTTTATAAATCACCACTACGGATTGGAGTGAACCAGCTGTTAGATTATGTTCCTTTGATTTTGTAGTTTTTGTTTTTGTCTTGTAAGGTTTGAAACCAGTGTTTGTTTTTGTGGATAACGAAGGAAGCGTTTGGTTAGACGCTGGTTCGGGTGTATTTGCTGAAGATAATAGAGAAGGAATATCAGAATTGCTGTCTGTTGATATAGCTCTTTTTTGTATTTGTGTGAATGGAATTGATGGGTGTACAGTTTCAGTATCTATTTCAGAAGGGGTTTCTGTGTAGTTTGAGGTACTTAGGTCTGATTGAACAGAAGTGCTTAAGTCAGAAATTATATCAGTAGTTTCAGATCTAGAGACTTTACATAAAAATGATTGCAATATATCCGTAGAGATGAATATTTTATAAGGTGTGTTTTCATATGTAATAACAAAGTTTCTATCTACAAAAGTTCTCCTTATCTGGCATAATATACGTTACTCTTCGGAAGCTCATTATGTGTGCTTAACCTTCTCCGAGTGCACCATATTTCACAAATGACACAGGAGAGACCAGGTGTAATCCAATATCTTTAAGGGCTTTTCCAATTATGGAATGTGGAATGGAAAGAGATACCTTCGATATAAGAAGACGTTTAGCTGGGGTAATACGTCTTCTGATGGGAACTAGTGTAGAGTTGATAGAGATATTTTGTGGTGTTTTTAGAAGTTTATCGACAACTGTAGAAAAGGAAAGATAAATACAGATGCGGTTATTTGGGATACGTGATGCAAAGGAAATATTTTTGGGATAAGAATATCCGCTATAACTTTAATATAGTCAAATAAAACAGTATTTGCCATAGCGTGCATTAAAATTTCTCCTTACGTGGGAAAGTAGAAGGTGGAGGCTTAGATAAAATGCAGCGACATATGATTTCGTAGGGTGGACTTGTGGAGTTATGAGGTTTTGATTTGAGTTAAATTTTGTGAGTGTTCCTTCATACCAAAAACACTTCACTTAATTTTTAATATTGCAACAGACGTCCTAGTAGGATACTGGATAAAATAATAGGAATATAACAGTTACCTGTGTCTGCAGTTTTCCGTCAGTTGACTATAATAATATTATAGTCCAATAATATTCGCTGTTTCCATAACACACAAAATAATTATCACATAATTATTATTATAAGAACTGGTTCGTAAACTGGTAGAAATCGAGAAGGTAATTAAGCTGTTATTGAAGTATGGAAGTGAAAATTGGAGAATAACAAAAAATATAACTATTCTTCTTCGTATTGCTTTAGGATGTTGATATACGATCTTAAAACTCTAGTCGTATTTATGACGTTGACCGCCAGTTATCACGGTATCTTTTAGAGGGTCTTTCTCTTTGTCTAGTTCCTCTTGATCTTAAATAACTTGTTATTGGGGCTAGTCACCAAGTACCATTCGTGTACAATGTTGGTCCCATTCTCATCTTCTCTATCATTCATAATGGTGTATTGTACAGTGATGTCTTATTTGGTTATTTGGTATTCTGTCTCTCAATATTTTCCGAGAACTTCATCTTAAAACTTTGATTTCTTATGTTTCTTTTTATTTCTGTCATTTCCATAGAGACAAAAATCTGCAACAGCAGAGTTAAAGTGTCGGAAATGACATTTCTAACAGTTAAAGGTTGCATAAGCTTCGCCAGATCAGAAATTAGTAAAATAAACTGAGTGTCAAACATATAAAAAACTCTAGAGAAAAAGAAAAAATATATGTATAAAGGTGCTGCTTTATACTACAAGATACTTTGCTTTATACTACGAGAAGATATTGTTGATAATGGATGATTTTTCAAATTTTATGTTGAGAATAACTCTAGTAAACTGTTTGTATTGCTGATAAAAACTTTTTTTTTATTTATTTAAAGCAGCCGCATCAACCATATTGGTTATTAGCGGATGAATTTAATGAAAACAATAATAGTTACAAATAACAAAATAAATAACATGCTTAGATGTGGTTCAATATGCTACAGTCTTTTAAGAATTTCACAATATTTTCACTGGTACACTCACTAAAAATGTCCCTTATAACTGATGGAAGTTTATTAGTTAATCTTTCAGCACTATATTTGGGACACTCCGCTAATACGTGTTTCACTGTTAACGGCACGTCACAACTCGTACATTTTGGTTGAGGTTCCTTCTTCATGAGATATTCATGTGTGAGTTTGCTGTGTCCTAATCGTAGCCTGGTTAATACAACCTGAAGGAAACGGCTAGGGGCGTTGTTAGCCCATCGTCCAAAATTTAGTTAAATTTTTTTTTACCTTTGAGGATTTTTCTTCCCAACATTTAGTCGAATTACATATCAGCTTTTGTTTAAAGTACGGATTGAGAGCTTCTGCTAATGGTTTTATTATCGGTCTGATATTTGAAGAATTTGCTATTTCTCGAGCATTTTTATCTGCTAGTTCTTTTCCTTTAATACCTATATGTGATGGTACCCATACGAAGACTAATGTTTTATTTTCCAGCTGCTGCATCTTATTTTTAATTAATTTAGCTATAGGGTTGCAAGTGTACATTTTTGACAGTATATGAAGGGAATTGATTGAGTCAGTAATAATAAGGAATTTATCTGGTTTGACTGTTTGTATGTGAATTAGAGCTCTGTATATTGCATACAATTCTACAGTTATCACAGTGGACTCTGTGGGCAATTTAAAACTTTTTATTATGTCTCTTATAACAAATGATGATCCTACACCAGAAGATTTTTAGATGCATCTGTGTAAACTTGGGTATATTCAGGGAAAGAAGAAAGTATTCTATTATAATTACTTATAAATATTTGTGGATTAGTTTCAGATTTATAATATGATGATAGTTCTAAATTTAAAGTAGGCAAAGGAATTAACCAGGGAGGTGGCGTGTTAAGTTTGCTGAATTTGTTGAGGGAAAGTTAAAAATTTCAATAGAGTTTAAAATGTTTTTGATCCTTAATTGAAATGGTAAATGTGTTCTTATATTGATATTTGATAACGATAACTGAGTAAGAAAATGGTTGTCAGGTTATAGTGATGATTGTTTTGAAGCGTAAGATAGACTAAGTAATTTCCGTCGTTCATGTAGTGATGGCACTCCAAGTTCCCACTCGAGGCTCGCAACAGGAGTTGTTCTATAAGCTCCAGAGATTATGCGTAATACATTGTTGTGTATAACGTCTAAGATTTTTAAATTTGATTTCGACGCTGAAGAATATGCAATGCATCCGTGGTCCAATTTTGATTGGATTAGGCTTCTATACAACAGTATTAATGTATCTTATGTATGTCAGCATCCCATTCTTTGTTGGCTAAACATTTAAGAAGATTTATACCATTTTGACATAATATCGCCAATTGTTTAATATGTGGTTTCCAACTTAAAGTTTCGTCGAATGTTATGCCTAAATATTTTATCTTTGTACTTGGTTTTAAAAACTTTGTGCCGAATTTTAAGGCAGGTATGTTAGTGTGAATAGGATTTTTGGAAAAATTAATATATTGTGTCTTGTCAGCTGAAAAATAGAATCCACTTCTATTAGACCAACTTTCGATTTTATTTAATTCTTGTAAAAGTTTGACCATCGAGTTAATATTTTTTCCTTTGATAAATATTATCATATTAGCAGCATATAATCTAGCCTGTGCAGGTCTCTTGAGATTTTTTATAACAACATTCATTGCTATTAAAAAAAGTGTAGGGCTAATTACAGATCCTTGTGGTGTTCCATTGTCTTGAGACTTAATACTAAAAAGTTCTCCATTACTACGTACTGAAAATTTGCATTCATTTAGAAAGTTATTCAAAAATACCAACATGTTTCCTTGAATTCATCAAGTCTACAGCTTTGTTATAATTCTGTATCGCCATGCTAAGTCAAATGCCTTGTGGATGTCAAAGTAAACAGCTATGCATTTCTGTTTGTTACAGAAGGCTTCATTAATTTGACTTTATAAATGTAAAACATTGTCTATAGTAGATCTCGAAGGACGAAATCCAGCTTGTTCCGGTATAAGTAAATTGTGATGTTCCAAATGCCACATAAGTCTATTATTTATTATTTTCTCTAGCAGTTTGCAAGTAAAACATGTAAGTGATATTGGCCTATATGATTCTGCCGCTGTAGCCGGTTTGTTAGGTTTTAGTATAGGGATGACAATAGCTTGTCTCCATAAGTCAGGAAATTTTTTTTTATTTAAACAAATATACCCGCATCAACCACTAAGGGTTATTAGCAGGGGGACATACACAAACAGTAAGATACATATTGTTACATAAAAAAAAATATTTTTCACAATCTCGTATATAGTTTAGTCATTTTAAAAAAACTTAATAAAGCCTGTAAATTTGACGTTAGTACACTTTTTAAATTGTCACTAAGGGCACACGCGATTCTTTCGTTCTGGTACACTGGACACTCAACAATTATATGTTTCACTGACAACTGAGTGTTGCACTTGGTACACATCGGAGCAGCCTCCTAGTTGAAGATATGCTTGTGGGTAAGGAAAGTATGTCCTATTCGGAGTCGGTTGATAATGATTTGGTCTTTTCTATTATTTGGTAAGATGAGTTTGGTTCCTACTTGACTTAGACATTCTTTAAGTTTGTCGGCAGTATGATCCCAAGTAGTTTGCCACGCTCTGTACATGTGGGCTTTGATATTAACTTTGTGATCAGTCCAAGGCATTTGATTTATGATAGGAATACTTTGGTCGGTGGTTGCATTGCTTGCCAGAGAGTCCACTTCCTTATTACCACTTATTCCCATATGGGAAGGTACCCAAATGAAGGAAATATCTTTTTGTTGACTCTTTAGATAAGATAACTCTTCTTTGATCTTGAGTAGTATGGCGTGAGTTGCATATAGCTGTTTTATTCCAAGTAATGCGCTCATTGAATCGGTGATGATAACAAATTTGCTTTCATTGATAGAACTACCTTTTTTCATAGCCTGGTGAATTGCCGTAAGTTCTCCGGTATATATACAACAATTTGTTGGGATTCGTATGGAAGACTTGACGTTTTCGTAGGTGTAGGCTGCAGCATGTCCTTCATCACATTTGGAAGCATCAGTGAAGATTTGATGGGTTGTTGGGTATTTGGATATTATATTTTTATAAGCTTGTTGTATAAGGAAAGGATTTGTGGAATGTTTCGGGAGTTCTTTTAGAGACGTGTCGATTTTTGGAGATTTGATCATCCAAGGAGGAACATTTACAAGAATAGGCATAGTAAAACTGAACTGTTCTAAATTAAGACAAATATGTTTTATTCGTTCGGAAATGGTAGTTTTTTTATTGCAATGTTTCTGTAAAGATCGGACAATATATTTGTTCTGCAAAGTATTGTTGAGTAGGTTACGTTGCTGTTGTTTGCTGAAATTCTGGCAACGTAATTTAGTGATAGAAGTTTTCTTCGTTGGCTTAAGGGCAGTTCATTAGCCAGAGCTTGTAAGCTACTTACTGGACTAGTTCTTGTTGTACCTAAAACTAGTCGCAAGCACATATTTTGAATGTAGTCAAGTTTTTTTAGAGATGTTTTGTTAGCAGTATCGTAGCATAAACAGCCGTAGTCTAGTTTACTTCGTATTAATGATCTATATAGAGTAAGTTAGGTTGTTATATCTGCCCCCCAAGAGGTATTTGACAGCATTTTTAGTAGATTAATTCTGGATTGGCAAGAACGTTGCAGATTGGTGATGTGGGTTTCCCAGTTTAAGTTACGTTCAAAAAAAGTCCTAAGAAATTTATTTCTTCTGCTTGTTTCAGGACAACTCCATTTAGTGTTAATTGAACATTAGGATAATTTTTTTTTGCTAAAAATTAAATAACGTGTCTTTTCACTAGAGAATATAAAACTCGTGTTTTGCGACCAGCTTTCAATTGTGTGTAAGGTAGTTTGCAGTATATGTGTTCCCAGAGTTACATTGTTTGTTCTTAGATAAATGAGTAAGTCATCTGTATATAGGCTAGTAAATACAGATAGTTTTATTTGATGTATAATACTATTTATTGCAACTAGAAAGAGAGTAGGACTTAGAGTAGATCCTTGTGGAGTGCCGTTTTGAAATACTCGTCTGGAAAATGTAAATCCATTGGTTCTAACTCGAAAAGTTCATGTTTTTAGAAAATTTTTAATAAAGAACAATATGTGCCCTTGAACATCCCATTCTTGAAGTGTTTTCAGTAAAAGATGTCTTTACGTTGTGTCAAAGGCTTTTCTTGTGTCAAAAAATACGGCAATAAGTTTTTGGTTGTGCAGAAAGGATTCATGTATACTTGATTCAAGTGTTATTAGATTGTCTGTTGTGGATCTACCCGTACGAAATCCACTTTGTCTGATACTTATAAGGTTATTGTTTTCGAGGTACCATTTAAGACGATAATTAAGGATTTTTTCTAAAAGTTTGCAGGTACAACACGTAAGTGATATTGGAACGATAGGAATTTGGATCGTCTTTTGGTTTATTATATTTAAGGACTGGAGTTATAGTTGCTTGCGACCATAGATCAGGAAAGTCATGGTGAATAAAAATATTATTAAAAATATCAACTAATATTAGCTTTGCATTCAGAGGAAGATTTCGTAAGAAAAGAGGATGGATATCATCAGGACCTGGACTAGAATGTTTAGCACTTAAACAAAATTCTAATTCTTGAAGACTTACTGGTTTGTTTATTGGATTGCCGCTTTCTGTGATTTGTATATTTGAAGACTCCGTTAGTTTTTTGTGCTCTAAAAAGGATAGGCTGTAATTGGAATCACCAGAAGTAAGTTCGTATATATCTGCTAGTATTTCTGGAATATCTTCTTTGTTTGAATGCGTTTGATTATTGTATGATAAAGTATTTTGTCCCTTTTATTCTACGGACTTTGTTCCATATGTTGCCTAAGGGAGTGGAAGGATTTATTGAAGAAACGTACTTTTTCCAACTTTCCCGTTTTGCTTTTTTGATTAATTGTCTGCTTTGAGCTCTGAGATTTTTAAGCCTTAAAAGGTTTTCGATAGTTTTATGTTTCTTGTAAACGTTAAAAGCGTGTTTAGACAAAGTGATTGCTAGTGCAATTTTGTTATTCCACCAAGGAACTGGCTGCCTTTGACTCGATTTTGTTTTTCCCACTGCGATTGTTGCTGCAGAAATAATAATGTTATTAAATATTTCAAGATTTTGGTTTGCGTTATTGGTTAAATTAGATTTTTTTGTTTGTTCTTCAATCAGTGTTCGATATAAATTCCAATCAGCTGACTTTATTTTCCATGTCTGGTGAATTGGAAAAGTTGATTTATCATTAGTGTTTGTGGTTATTGTGATAGGGAAATGATCACTATCATATAAATACCCCAATGTGTCCCAGTACAATAAAGGAGCTAGCGACGGACTGCATAAAGAGAGATCTATGGCAGAAAATGTACCATTGTATAAATTACCACATTTGTCGGTTTTGCTACTTCCCCAAGTACTGTTGTGACAGTTAAAATCGACTAATATTACTCTTAGGTGTGGAATTTATTTTAAAACATTGCTTAGTTCAGTTATGTCTAAATCAGTAGGATGAGGTAAGTATACATTGCAAATATTGATTTTCATTTTGTGGGTGACTGACACTGCAACTATTTCGAGATTTGTTTGCAGTTGTATTTCAGTTGACTCTATATCATTCCTTACAAAAATTGCTGTTCCACCGCTTGAGTGATCTGCAACTCGGTTTCTTAGAAAAGGAACATAATATTTTAATGTCACATTTTGGTGCTTGAAATGGGTCTCTTCTAGGCATATGACCAAAGGAAGATATTCGTGTATAAGAAGCTTAATAGATTCTATATGTGTAAAATAACCGTTGGGGTTCCACTGTAATATGAATGTGCTGGCCATTAACTCTTCATGTGTTAACTATTTATTGTTGGGAACTTGATTCGTAGTCAGTTTCGTCAGTAGAAGAAGGACTGTTGAGAAGCAGTTTCTTCTTCAATCTGGTGATATTGTTTTTTAAAGTTTTATTTTGTATTTGAGAATATATAAAGTTTAAAATTTCTTTTATTTCTTGGCTTTCATTTGAATAATTTTTAACAATATGTTCAGGATGTTTTGAGTGAAGGGAATTTGCCAGAAAATCACATATTTCATGAAAAGTTAGTGTAAAGAAAGGGTTTCTATTTTCAATTTTTTCTTTAATATGATTTAGAATAATTGGAATATCTACTTGGGTTTTAGGCTTTTTCTTAGGTTTTTGAGTATCGGGAGGAGGTAGGTCATTTTCAAGGATTTCAGGAGAGGAGATTTGTCTTTTAGTAGCAGGAGTAATTTCAGTGGTTTTTCTATCGCTTTCAATTACTAAGGAATTATCTTGGAATATTTTTGGTTTATTCAAAATTTGTATTTCATTGTTTTTTTGTGAGGAAGTGGTTTGGTCCTTTGTAGCTGATGCATGATTTTGTATGGTATTGGGTTCTGGTTCCATTAATGTTTCGGTATCTTCTTGGTATTGGTTTCGTGGTTGATCTTGTAGCTGATTATATTCTTCATGGGTAGAGTTATGTATATTCATGTAGTGGTCAGTTTTCATTTGATTAATTGATTTACTAGATGATGATAAGGAAGGACACTCAGAATCGTGATGTCCGACAATCTTGCATTTGCAAAAATGAGTCAGGAATTGATGCATTTTCTAAAGGAGTTATGAACATTTGCCTCCTAAAGCTGAGCACGTGGCTGTATTCTGGGTCTTGCATGCCTACTCGTAGAAACGTCATGTTGGAGGCGCATTTTATACCCATAGTTTTTAAGTGCTCTTCAATTATGCTATTAGGTATAGTAGGGCATACATTAGATATGAGGAGTCTCTGGGCAGGGGTTATAAGTCTTCTTACTTCAATCTGGTTACCATCAATATTTATATATTTGTAGGAGCTAAGAAATTGATTAACTATATATTTAGAGGAAAGGTAGATGCAGATGCGGTTGTTTGCTATTTTGGATGCCCAAACAACATTTTTGGGCTGTATATTGATCCAACAGCTTTTACATATTTGAAAACTTTTATTCCTTGTATGGTTGAAAGTATAATACCTTGGTCTTTTGAAGGATATTTGAAACTGTTTAATGCATTGAAGTAAGATATATGTGACGTAGTGGGTATATTTCGTGAAGTAGTAGCTGATTCCGGTTTATCCATCTTCCCGGTGAGAATTTTCGTACATTGGCACAGAGGATCTGAAGCCGGACCTGGCCGCTTGATAAAATTGGGCAGCAGCCTAGCCTAATTATTACTTGTTAGAAGCAAGAACCAGCAAAAAGTTGTTGTCGATATCGATAAGTTGAATTGAAATCGATAAAATATTTTGCCTTTTAAACTTCTGATTTCAAGGTTATTAATAATGCAGTTTTGTACTCACAGAATTCTACGATTTTCAGTGTACCGTCACATTTAACTTTAAGTTGCAAACAGTATAAAAATTAAATTATATTTATAATTTTAACTACTAGTAATAAACAAATTTGTCAGAACCGATATTAAGCTGTATGATAAGCTA